>CM035786.1:26828241-27428241 GCA_020466265.1 Siphamia tubifer | reverse complement strand
TTATTCACGTCTTTACATCCAATGCTGTGCTAAGGGGATTCTCTAGCAAAGTCATCTGTATTCTGTAAACAAAGTGTTATTGATGCGTTGCTTCTATGTGGCTTTGCTTGTGAGCGAGCCGGGAAAAGGGATTATGTCCCCAAGCCAAAACCCAATAGAAGTTTGAATGAGGGGATAGTGTGCACAGCTCATTGTAGCGGTAGAGGATAAGCTGTGTTCATCACTTAAGTAACAGCTCAATACCTGTGAAATGAAAAGGTTTGGAAATCTGTGACTCAAATTTTCCTCTTTTTACTCTCACAAAATGATACATCTGCAAAATATTTGAACTTTTTGTCAGTAGTGCGCTAAAGGATACAGACATGACCTCACCCGGTTTTGCAACAAGCATTTCTTGATGTTTTATTGATTGCATTTTGCAGAAGGCTCATAATTGAAGGAGCTTTTTTTCTGGAGAGACCTTGATGAGGTTTCTTTAACTGAAGGATTTAAGCATTTCCGCAGAGTAAGACATGAAAGGTGTAACAACTGTACGGTATCGTATATGCTGGAGACAGAATGAAATCCAGCAATCCACTAATCCATCATTCTTACAGTTTAGGGATTACAGCTTCCGTGACTTCTCTGCTTTTAACATCTTGTCTTCCATTCATTTGTCCACAGTTTGGCTTCAGTCGTCACTGTCATCTCCACTAAGATGGATGTTATTTTGTGCTTAACGTTGCAGCTGGTCAGCAGGCGTATCACTAAGATGTTGTTTACAACCAGTCTAAAATGTTTTCCACTTATTAGCTGAAAGCCATTTGATGCCTATCTCTGTGTTTAAGAGAGCAGATGAAGTGTGTGACTGTAAAAAATAACTGTCAAATGTGCAGTCTGGGGAAAAAAAAAAGATCTGTGTGTGTTTTTGTAAAACGCATAAAAACTGAACTGACCAGAGGAACTTGAATCAAAACTCAAATATTATTAGATTAAAGGCTGCACACTAAACACCAGTAAAATTATTGAAATGTCTGATGCATTGCTTATATTCTGTGATCAATTCTGGATTTTAGCCGATCTTTGTTTACATACTGCACCATGAATATGAAGTGTACTGGTACTGGTAGACCTAGACATTTTGCTTGAGGGGAGCTAACATTGCTTGGATGGTGTTGACCTCATATGGTTTGATTATGGACTGTATATAATTAGTGGATGGAGGAATTGTGATGTCATCCACTGGGTTCTGACCTGCTGTTTTACAATTTGGTTGTTGCCATGTTGGGTCTTTGGAGCCAGATGTGACCATATTTGGATAACAGGGATGGAAGTATGGGAACCAGAGATGAGCTAAGTTGTGCTAAGTTCTAGGTTACTGAGTCTAAAGACAATATCGAGAAATTAAGAAGAGCCTGAAAGATGACTAGAGAGGCACAGAATCTAACCTGCCTCCAGTGTGAAGTCTCCACAGACTGTGATGATTTGAATCAGTCATCTAGTGGTGTTGGTCCAGTGTTTTTTTTTTTTTTTTTTTTTTTTTTTGTTTTTTTTAAACCCATAAGGACACAAACAATGACCACACTGCACTGATGTAAATCCACAAACTCCACAGAGCTTTTCACATTTTATAGATTTTTTTTAGATCCACCTGTGCACTGGCACATTCTGACACATTTTACTTATTATCTAAAGAATGCTAGCTCCAGCAATTTGGATGACACACTTCGCCATATTGTGATTTCAGTGATTTCTCAATTTGACCTTGAAGTCAGTGATTAAGAAAGTAAGGCTCAACTAAGTTCTTGAAGTCATTGTTCTGAATGATCAGGGCTTTTACCACATTGCTGAACCACCATTTTCACGTAATTTATCATTTCAATTATTTCCGTAAATATATGTATCGTTCAATGTAAGTCACAGTGATGAAACAGACGTTTTTAAGTCCAATCTGATGTTGCCTTTAGCACAGAAACGTATAGCTTAAATAGTAGTATTGGATCATTCTTATCATTGTGCCGAAGCACAACCATCGGTATCAGGACTGAAAACAAATCCCTATTGTGTATCCCTGTTAGATTCCACAACACTTTTCACTTGGTATGTGTTTAGTTTTTCTCTCTGACTTATTGTAACTGTCAGAAAAACAAACAAACTAGCAAAATAAATAAATAAATCAAACAATAGTAGGCATGTTTCTGGAGTTTGCTGTAGTTATTTGTCCAATTTATACTAGCCTTTAAAGGATACCTCCCAGTCTCTGTAGTGCCAAATACTTTCCTGAAACACGATTACAGCATGTACAATTTGCTCATCTACACGACTATTCTTCACGTCATCCCATTTTTCTGTTGTTGAATCTTTGATAATTAAACCTGGACTCCTCTTGTATCTATAACAAAATGTGAGCTGAAGGCCTTTATTTCCTGATTGATTTTAAGAATAACACATTTTAGCGCTGCTGTATGATTGTACAAAAGCAGGGATAGTAATACAGTACATATATATATATATATATATATATATATATATATATAAGTATGTATTCACAATTGATTTACAGTGTGCACACTGCACACGTACAATTATAAAAACACACACATCTGACAGTGTGATCCCCAAATTACATGCCTGCCTTCTATTTTGTCATATTTCATGGCTGAAGTCTTCAGCAGCACATGCAGTTACAGTCGTATGGTCAGACAATTGACTTGTTTGTGAGTTCAGGTTCATAATTAAGTTTGTCCAGAGAAACCTGTTTCCTGTCATAGTTCATACTTTTTCTCATGAGAAGAAGATTCCTGTCTGTCCATGTCTTCATAAATTACATTTCTGGAAGGTTTTTAGAGAGTAATTTTTTCTTTCTTTTTTCAGCGAAACCTCAGTTAACTTAATTATCACCTAGACTCACAACCTAAAGTGAAACGCCCAGATACGTATGATTGCTGCAGTCAGAAGCTTCTCACTTTCATCGTTTTGCTTCATTACACATCTTTAGAAAGACAGCAGCGACCACAGTGAGCAAGTATGGAGCCGCTGCAATGCTTCCACGCCAACAGACCTTGCTGAGAGTTCTCCTTTAATATCAAGTGCTCCTTTTGGAAATGAAAGGCAGCAATTAACACATCAAGGTTGAAGATGGTACTATGCGTTTTTTTTTTAGTTTTTTTTTTTTTTACCTTAAATCTTCCAGCCTGTGCAGGTAACAGCAGCAAAAACGTCATTCTTTGTATGATAAGCGTTTCGTTTGCTGTGATAAGATGCTGGAGGATAACTGCTGTCAGATGAGGCTAATTAATGACAGCTTGATGTGATGTTTTATCTGTTCAAGGCGAGTCCGCAGCCCCCCCCCCCACACACACACACACACAAACACATACACTGTTGTCCCCTTCCAGATAAGCTTTACTTTGTTGACTTTGCCTGAATCCATTACAAAACCAAATGTGCTTATTAGCTACCTATCCGAGAGTGACATGCATAGCTATAGGCCAGGGTTGAATAACGGTCCTTCAGTGTCATCTCTGTACTTTCTGGATTAATCATTTAATTTAATTTTCAAGCACATCATAGACACAAACATGCGTTGCTATTTGGCATCTTTGGAGGCAAGGACCAGTCTCGCCCCCAAAATGTTCCACTTCAAGTGAAGCGAACAATTCAGTAAATTATTATTTACTCAGCTATTTAGTTTTCTATGTACAAAATAAAAAAGGCCAACAAAAATCACAAGATGTTCCTAACAGAGCATATAAACATTAAGGTAATTTTGTCTTTTTACATAGTTTTAAGTGTGTGTATTTGTCCTGGCTGTTTGTTTCTTGTAAATAAAATACAATGATGAGTGAATTGGGTGGAAGGAGTATTTTAGTTTATTTTAGTTTTTTAGTATCTGGCGGCACGGTGGCTGAGCTGTTTGCACTCTTGCCTCACAGCAAGAACATCCGGGTTCGATTCCCGGACTGTGTGGGCCTTTCTGTGCGGAGTTTACATGCTTTCCTCCAGGTTCCCCCATCACCCAAAAACATGTTTGTTAGGGTAAAGTCCTCCAGCCAGGTGATTCTGACTGTTAGCCTGGCTCTACAGCAGAAGATGGGTCCCCAGGCACTGAACATGGCTGCCCACTGCTCCTTACAGGTGCCCCAATGGCATCACATGATGGGTTAAATGCAGCTGACAAAATTCATTGTACAGTGTATAATGACAAATAAAGTACTTTATCGATCGATCATATATGTATATATATACGTACAGGGCTGTACCCACAGCCCACTGACGAGTCCAGGGAGCAGAGATTGTAGAGCTTTGTGTACGCCTTGTGCTTGGTCGGGACTCGTATCGACTGGATTTTCATGTAAAAAGTGGCCTCTTATATGTTGGCATAATGGAACTATTTTTGCCACTGATGGAGAGGACAAGGAGGCACTCAGGTTGTGGCATGGAAGTGCTGCACCTCTCTGCTGGTCTGGGGAGGGCTCTATATCCTGTGGTACCTCTACTTACGACAGTCCCAGCAGACGAATAATCCAAGTAACGAAAAACCTTTACCTCAATTTTTGTCTCTTAATGCGAAAGAAAATTGTATTTACAAAAGGAAACCGAAACCTCTGAGACATAAATACTATGTACATTACTAATCATTTATGTACTGTACAAGGGAGCTACACTTGATGGTTTTCGTGAGCCTTTGACCCACATTCATCACAGAGTTCTAACCATACACGTGTAAAGGACAGAGCCACCACTGCCCCACGAGTCCATTGAGCGCACGTAGCGAAACCCCACCACAGCACGCACCTGCCACCCACTAGGAGCCCAGAGAAAGTGATCCCGGCCTCCAAAAGAAGTGAAACGTGAGACAACATATAAAGGAGGAGGCAGCCATCACTCCACCAGCATAAACAAAGGACATGCCGGCGAAACCCCACGAACCTGTGCAAAAAAAAAAAAACACCCTGAAAAAATATCCATAAGCCGTGCCATGGCCCACCCTGATGACGCACATGCCCCATGTACCCCAGGAAGACCACAAAAAGCCGTCAAAGGCAATCGTCCCCAGATCAAACATCTGTCAACAAACACCGCTGAAGGTGAAAGCGACAATTAAAACAACCATGATGGTGTGAAAATGACCCACATGACTGGTTCATTTTAAGGGTTTAATGTTTGTCAGTGAAGACAAATTTACCCACCGAGACCAATAAAGTAAATCTAAAATCTTTTCTACTTTTAACACATACATATTTCTTACAAAATTGGTACTCTTTTTAAAAATATAATTTTTAAAGGGTTTGAGGGGTAGTATTTGGGGTCTTGGAATGAACCAGGCCTTTTACATGTAAAATGCGACTCTATTTATCAAAAATTCACGGTACAAAACCACTTCTGGAATTAATTAATTTCATAAGTAGAGGTACCTATGTATGTATGTATATATATATATATATGTATATATATATATATATATATATATATATATGTGTGTGTGTGTATATAATTTCTTCTTCAACAAAAGTGCTCAGTTGTTTTTGTTGGTCTAAACACAATATTAATGGCAATATCAGACGAATGATAAAGGTAGCAAGGCTTTATATTTAGATTATAGTTAGATTAAATACTTGTATTAAAATCCAGTTTTCTAGGGAATCCATAAGCAATTGTTATACCTGATATAATAATGTTATGTTAAACATGACCCTTTGCATTTAAATAAGACCCACTTTCTCTCATGTAGGTTTAATTTCATTCATAATCACCTGCAGATGAAAGAAAAACACGTTACACAATATTTAATCAAAACACCAAGTAATTTAACTTACAGAGTAGAATGCCTAATGGGATGTGACTTATTTTTTTGAAATTGATGGTTTCTTTGTGAATAATACACTCACAGCATCAGGAAATCATTATGTTAGTGTCCCCCTGTTATCAGATAAAGAAGTGATATTTATGAGTGCATCCTGTAATCCTCCATGCCCGACCCTTACTCATTATAATCAGCAGAAGGAACATCATTTTTGTCATTTATTGATTTAATGAAAACTCAAACCTGCACACATCCTTTCTTTGTTTATTGTTGATGCAAATATATATATTTTTAAAAGTCTGCTATCTACCAGAGGTACGCAGGAGATGGTTAATGTTGTGTTGTGATATATTTACAGCTGCCACTCACTAACCTCCTGAGACTCAGATAAGATAAACTCCTGAGACGTCGCATCTTACCACTTGCAGTATCAAGGAGCACATACTCCAGTCATGCAAGCCATCCAATTCTATTTGATACATCCCAAGCCAATACAAGCTGTCAGTCAGCATTAAAGTCAAGATTCACATATTTACAGAAAAGTTGTGCTGCTGTCATTAGGGAGCAAAGGCCAAAAACTCAAGTAAACTACTCAACAGCTGTTCAAAAAACAAAAAGAAAAAGTCATGCAAATCTTGTTATGGAGTTTTGAGGTGTTGTTTTAGCAAATATAACCATTATCTGCCAGAATATATATATATTTTTTCCTTTTCTTTTTGAATAATAGTCTTCTTTTTTCACTTCAACTGTATAAACAAAAGCGTTGTAGACTCATTTATGCTGCAATTATGTCTTTCTCTTTTTGTATATAGGTGTTAAAACATATTCACTCTATTAACGTGGATACACAATACAGAAGGGTTTTTTGAGAGCCTGCATATGACAGTCACTTTCAGAAATTCATGTTAGAGTCTCCCTTATGAAAAGCAAATGTATATTTTTAAGTACATTTCAACATTTTCATTATTACAATCTGCATAATTTTCCCTCGAATGTCAGCCTTTATCTGCATATGAAATAAGACTAAACCTAATTTTGCTTTCAACCTTTAATAAAATGACTTGAAATAGCTATGATTTTAGATTGTAGGGATGCGCTTACTGTAATATAATCATATCAACATTTTGTCAATATTTATATGACCACTGTATAGAGTTGATCTCATATTGAGGAGATGCAACAAGAAGCCATAAGAAATAACTTTAGTTGTCGTCGTCCTCGTCTCCCGCTTATCTGGGTTGGAGGGGCAGCATCCCCAGACTTCCCTCACCCCAGCGACCTCAGCCAGCTCCTCCAGGGGAACCCCGAGGCATTCCCAGGCCAGCTGAGAGATATAATCCCTCCAGCGTGTCCTGGGTCAGCCCCGAGGTCTCCTCCCGGATGGATATGCCACAATGGAAACAAGTGTATTTTATCACTTTTTTGTGCTACCCTGTCAATTTTTAATGTAAGTTTTATTTGCATTATCTTTTTACAAATAAATCAAATTGAATCAAAATTAAACCGCCCCAGAACCCACAAATGAGGACAACCTGGGTCACATTAATGCTAATCATCGCTCAAAGGCGGCTGGCAACGCAAGTTTAGCCAAGGTATTGGAGAAGATTTTGGATTTCCAAAAAGCCATAAAAGAACAGTTAAATGATATTAAATCAGAGATGGCCAGCCTTAACCATATAATTACAAAATGTTACTTCCACAAACACTACAATATTTGCCTGTTATTTATCTTAGAAGTTTTCATTTAATAGTCATGTCCTCAACTGTTGGCCACAGGAAGTAAACTATGTAATATAATTGAAGAAATGCTGATCATCTTTATAAATAGAAGATTTTTGCTGCCACACTTTAATTTTCTTTTTTTTAAAACTCCTATTTAGCCACTGTAGCAGCCATAGTTTTACTTCTCACCTCCACTTTTTCTATTTCAATAACACATGAACCAAAAAGTCACCGAGTTATATGTCAAATGCGACTGACTTATGAACATATTCAACTCTATTTAAATGTATCTAATGCTCAAATTTACTCTTGTAGCTACAAGCTAATGAGCTGTCAATGAAAATGAAATCTTGACAAATGATCTGAATGAGAAAATGAGCTGTTTTTGAACTAGGACGTTTATTTCTACTCAGATTTCATGGCTACTTTGTAGATAATGATACAATCAGCTTTGATATCATAAGTGCATTTTCCAGAGTCTTTTTTTAAAAGAAGAGAAAAAGCAGAAGACAGATCACAAAGAAGACATTCAGACTTTAATCAATTATTGTGAATCCTGGATGTTTTCAGATATACAGCATATCATGTGGACATAATGTATCACTGCAGATTTATCAGATCAAAAGTGACAAATATTTATTTAAAAGTTAATTCGGCTCATACTTTTAACATGGCAGCATATGTCATATATTTCAGTTCAATGAAAGCTGTAGAGCTTTCTTTCTTGTTATTTCTCAATTATTATTCTGGGGTATTTTTTTCCTCTCCTGGTGGGGGGTGGGGTTGTTCGTCTTTGTAGTAGTCACACTTGGAAATCTCATTTGTAATGGTTATCAACCGGTTGAGGTCTTCACAATAGCTAATGGGGCAAACAAATCATCTATTTGCTGTGTTTATTATTTGATTACCCTTCACATTATCCCTTTGTGTAATTAGCCTAATTAGGAGAAGCCTTATTATGAATGTGTGATAGGACGTGGGGTTTTTCTGATGGACCCTCACTTTGTTTCAAGTGCACCTGATAGTCAAATTTCCTTACACTGATAGATGAGACACAATGAACCCACTGTGATGCTGGTAATGCACAAGATCTATAGAACAAATAACCGTTGAGGTCCGTTGCTCCAACCTGCCCGACTAGTTTGTTGTGGTCTCTGAGGGGAACATTTGCTGCTTGTCCGCTCCTGTCAGTCTTGAATGAGCCGTCTCGTATCTGAGTGTAAACAGGATGAGTTGTGAGTGATACCCGATTCTTCACTAAGCTTTCAGCAGAGCAGCTTTGACAGAACAAAAAGGTGATTTTGCCTGCTAGCTTTCCCTGCTCTTGTTGTCACAGCTACTTTGTGTTCATGTGCCAGGACTGACTCGTAGTAGGTGATCTCCAGACTGAAGTGTTGAGACAGGACAGACGTTTGTTGGTATTAGAGCTGAAAGTGCTTCGCTGTAACGTATTGAGACCTCAGAGAGCTTATTTTTACACAGATGACCCAAACCCTTTAGTTACAGGGGAGTCTGGTTATATTTCTTAGTGGAAACTTCTGTTCTCCCCTGATAAAATGTCTCCAAGTGGCTAAATCTTGACATTTACAGAAATTATGTCCAAATAACACTCAGTAATTTACCTGCAGCAAACCTTTAGTAGAAATCAGCTGCAGCAAAGGCAATTATAACAGACCTTGAGCACAAATTTTCACAAAAGTTTGTTGTACAGTAGATCCATTCCTGAGGGCTAAGTGCACAAGCAGACTTCCAAAAATTATTTATTTTATAAGACTCTTTATTTCTATTTGCCGGTAAGGAGACTCATAATAGAAGGTGTATTATAAAGTAACTGTGCAACCCCGATTCTAAAAAAAAAAAAAAAAAAAAAAAAAAAAAGGTGGACATTTTGTACGACGTAAATACAGAATGAAATGATTTGTACATGATATAAATCCATATTTTATTCACAATAGAACACCTGAAATATAAAATGGACTATTTCAAGAAACAAATAATAGAAATTTTGAACAAGATGACCCTGACACATGCACTAAGCAATGAAGACAACAAAAGTCTGAAACTTAAATGGTACTAAAAAGAAATTGCTACAGGAACATTTAGCAGCTAATTAACTTCAGTGGCAACAGGTCGGTAGCATGATTAAATATTAAAAGAGCGTCTTTTCCCCCTGTCTGAACTAACAGATGTTTTTAGCACATATTTTCTTCCACTTGTTTTCCACATACTGTAAAAGTACAGGCCTTATGCATAATACTGGAGGAAACTGTCATGAAGGTGAGCAGCAGCAACAACACAGTTCTAACCTCCACTTCAAGTGTTGGTCCAGGTTTTTTATGTACAGTCATGTAATAAAAATATTAGACCATCAAAAGTCATCAAAAACCATGGTTATACAATCAACTACTAACTCCTGTGTGTTTCATGTGACTAAACAGACAGAAAAGAAAACATGGAATGCCTGAAATAACTGTTTTTGTCAGCACAATACCATAGGAATTAATATAAGAACTGAAGTGACTTTGATTATTTTATCAAGAAAACATGGAAAATGGACAGATTCATAAATTAAACTCTTTTGAGATATTTTGTTGTTGGCATTTTTTGTCCAAACAAATGTAGCTTTAGTTGTACCGGGTATTAAAACGAACAAGAAACTGAAGAAAACAAGAATGATCTAATATTTTTCCCCATGACTCTATATTAGTTATATTAAGGAGGATTTGGGCATAACACCTGCGCTGACTTCGATCTACCACAGGTCATACACTGATTCACACATTATACAAAGGAATCTGACATGCTAATTTAGATGTCTTCCAGTTTCTTAGTTTTTTTCTGTTGACATGGATAGGCACAAACCAGAGCCTTTTCACCTTTATCACCATGTCAAAAGTGATGTTGATCAGAGGCACAAATATAGAAGTAAAGGTGAGCACATGTTCACTGATCTCTGAAAAAATTATTTTATATGTTATGGAATAATTTCAAATTATGTTCATTTCCATATATTTGCTCCTCTAATAATTTGTAGATAAGGCTGAAAATCAATCAAAAGTGAACGTCAACGTGGAAAAGTACATTTGCACCCATCGTTTATCAAGTGGGCTTGTTTTTTAGCTTAAGATCTGTATTTTATGGAACTGTCATCCTTTTTAAAATACCACTCACACAGTACAGGAGAAGTTCTAAAACTTCTGCTAGGCTGTATTAAATTAATTAAATTAAATTAACATTGAGACATGATAAAGACTGTCTATTGCTTTGTGCAATTAAAATTCTGAATGATGAAGTTTATGAAGTCATACACTGGTGACATTTGAAACGACTATCTGTAAAATGTTACTGAAAAGTTACTCTGTACCACCACACGTTGTAAATAACACTATATTAGTATTGATTAATTATTGTGATTATATCTGGCTTCAGTACCTCCCACAAAATGAGTTTGGGAAACAGTAACTTGGCACTTTGGAAAAGATATCTATATGTAAAACAAGAACAGAAAGTCACATTTACTGTTTTTAATGTTAAAATATTTTGTCTTTATTCAACATTCATACTAATGTGCCCTGAATTCTTTCATATTCATTTTCATGATGCATTACTCCCATGTATATGTTCAACAACGCACCTTTAATTTGAAAAACAAACAAAAGAAAAACAAAGAAACCGAGCAAAAAGGAATAATTAATTGAAATAACCAATAATTGTCGTCATGGTGTAAAACCAAAATACACTATTTTTTCTTTCAAACACAGACAGTGAGAGCTTTGCTTTAAGTATAACGCATATTGTATCCAACTAATCAAAAAGCCTCCTGCGCCATATGCATACATACTGCTGTATTGGGGTCATGGTTTGATCCACTTCAATAAGATATGAAAGAGTTTTTTCTTTTCCATGTCCTTTATTTTATCCTCCTGGGGATTTACCAAGACCCCTCACTGTGTTAACAATGGTCTTTGACTGTAACCTACATGTTTTATAGAGAGATAAGTAGATAGGAGAGATTTGTAACAACTGTCTCAGGAAACTCATGTCCTGAAGAAGTAAATTCATGCTTTTATACATCCAGTACATGCACTGAATTTCCAGTTTTGTGTAAAACCTTGGACTTCTGCAGATGAGACTACAACAAGGATGTTTTTATTCATAGATTTGTCTGTGAGTTATGCGTGTTTGTATATGATGGAGATTTTTAAAATGTCTGTTAATGCTGCAAGCAATGTATGTATGATAAATCCTTAATTCTAGCATTAGATGCATTAAAATAAAATTTAATGTTTTGCTCTGGAGCTGGTGCAGAGCCGGTGGTGTCATGTAACTGTACTGTTTGCAGTGGCTATGTTTCAGAACATGATGTTTGACTTGCCCCAGTCCTCTGAAGCCTTGACATTGAGGTTGTGCTTCCAGTTTATTAAAATTTTAACACTTGCAAGAGGTCTTAAAGCAGCTTTTTGCTTTTATTAATATGTCAACATGGCATGGTGTCATACTTTCAGCACTTTCAAATATTTACCCTCTTGCACAAAACATTTGCAGATCCATAATGACCACTTGAACTCTGCGCTCTTCCCTGTTTCCAAACAGCTGGATGTGGGGAGCAGGGTCTTGTATTTGTAATGTCGCATTAACCTCTTCAGCCATTCAACCAGCCCTCTTAAGCAGAACGAGTTCGACGCAGGGAAGACGAGGCTGCAACTTCTTGCAGATGGAAACCTTTAATTTTTAAAGGGTTTTCATCCGCATGGCTGATCCTCCGCACGTTGCGTCACAAATCGTGAGTGCTAATCCCAGTCGCCTACCACCCCGCTGTATTCGCTATGTAAAATCTGACAGCCAAAGCATATCTCCATCTTCATCTCTGCAGCGTCTTTTTGAAATGTTGTTTTGATCGGCGTCTAGTGAACCAAAGGCTGTGTAGTTAGAGCTGAATTCCACTCATGGGACAAAGCACAAGGTGGGAAAAAAGCAGCATAAGTGGCCTTTAAATATAAAGTTACTCTTCTCTCTAAAGTTTCAGTTTTGTAGACAGATACCTTTACATCATTCAAAACTAGGGGTTTGTATTTGCAAGAATCTGTTGATATGCTACAAATCACAATACTAGGACCATGATAGGATACATCATGATATATCACAATGCTATTAAACAGAGTGACTTTTGTTTGTTTGTTTTATATTTAAAAAAATATTGCCTGGAAAAATGGAACTACACCACAAATACTAAACAGATTTTTATTAGACCAGAACAGCATCTAATAATTTATCACAAAACATCCTTCTATAAAAGGAAAAAATCCTCCTCCCATATGAAACCATTAATGGTATGGGCCCCTCTTATTTTAAAGATGATCTGGTTCCGTACCGGCCCATAGAACCCTTCGTTCTCAGAATGCAGGTCTATTGAAAGTTCCCAGGGTTTCTAAAAGTACAGTAGGACCTAGAGCCTTTAGCTATCAGGCTACTGTCTTATGGAATGGGCTTCCATTTAATATTAAAGAGGCTGACACAGTCTCTACATTTAAAATTAGGTTGAAAACATTCCTGTTTGACAAAGCCTATGGTCAAGTTAGTTAAAAACAGACTGAAGTGACAGTTCAGTCTAAGCTGCCCTAGGAGGGGGAAGTACAGGTATTGAGTTCTTTCTCTCTCCCTTTCTCTCTCTCTCTCTAACTCTGGAACTCTTCCAAAATCGATGTTAAAGTCAAATTAAACAACTACTGTTCCTTATTCATTATCATCATACTTCTGCAATGTACACCATTGCGCAGCACTGTCGTCATTGTGCTAAGCCTACCTAACAAACTCATTACACAGAATGTTGTGATTGGTCTGGTTAGTCTCTAACTGGAGCCTGCAGAGGCCCTATGGAACATCGCTAGGCTAACTTACCAGGCAAAAATATTTTTTTGCCACCAGAGGTAGGCTTTATTTCTAGGCTAGATGCAGATGAGATGTTTACATCAATATAAAAGTTGATAACATTTCCTGAAATCCAATAAACCCTGTCTAGTCACTCTCCAGAAACTGATCAGTGATATTAATTCTAGTACTTCATGGATGTTTCGGATGAGTTTTTTTAGTTAATTCAAACTCGGATAAAAATAGTTGTGTATTACATTCAAGAGGCAACAAACATGTCTTGACATTGAAACCAGTGAGTGAGTACCTTAAAGTTTAATACCACAGATACTCACAACATACTCGAGGTAAAAACTACTGTTTCTAAGTATTTTTTGAGAGGCTATTTTAGTCTGATTAGTTTTAGTGGGCATGTGACATATGTGTACGGGAGATAAATTAATGCTCTTGTAAATTACCTCATTAGATAACTTCAGATAATACCAATTTAGAGCATGCTCCGGCCTTTTTTGGGCATCCAAGGGATTTCACATTTGAAAAAATAATTACGAGTAACAAATGGAGAGAGATGCTTAATTGTAACAAATTATATGAATAAGACTTTCAGCCTCTTCACATTTTTTTCCCTTAAGCATTTTCAGTTTTGTACTTCATTCACTCATATGACATTCTCCATACACATAAGTCAATTAATGGAAAACATAACTTAAGATAATTAGCATGGAAGATGCCACTATAGCTCCCAACATGACCGGTCTTGTCATTTTCACATTTTTTAACCCTTTTACTTTAATTCCTGACAAATAAATTGAAATGTCTCTCAGTTTGGTGTTGTACAGCATGAGGGATGCAGTTCACTGAATAAAAAAATAAATGCTACTTCACAATAAAGTGGGTTTCTTACAAAATAATGTTTATTTTCACAACATCACATGTGTAATTGCGGATTTTCAGATTTTGGGATTCTCCAGAAAGCTTTGATTTCTGTCATTGCGGTTCCTGATAGACATGTTGCTTGCCTGCTGAGCTTCGGTTTATTGAACAAAAACATCTGGAAAAATAAGAGTTTGTGGTTAAGAAGATACACTAACAAAACTGTTATTGTTACTACAAGGGTCCAGAACAGTGGAAGACATCATGGTGGCTCCATCCATTTCTTTTCCCTGGTGCATATTTATGTTAATGTTCTATTATCCACTTCACCCTACTACTTCACACTCCTTCTTTGTCACTATATTGGAAACCACATCTTGTCTACAAGCTGAAAAACTTCCTGACATACAGTCTAGGTAGAGATTTTTAGCTGTCCCCTCAATACTTTACTGACTGAGTGAAATGTTTTTGACAGAACACAATTGATAATAGACTTAAGTCTTCTGTGTGTGACATTGTCAGTGTGAAACAAAAACCAAAGAAAGAAGTTATTGAAGCCACTACAGCATTTTCAAAGCAGGATCATGAACACTGCCAAACCCAAGTTCTTTTTTTGTATGTTTTCAGAGTGTGATTCAGTCTCACAGCCATGAAGACGGTTTGCTAGAAAGCATGTCATGCTTTGCTGAAAAATCTCTGAACCCTGCCATTTTATGTTAGAATTCAGGGCTCGCTGTGGTCCTCTTTGGATGGGGTTTGTTTGATAGTTTCCTTGGTGGATATGAAAGATTAATGCAGCAGAAACACCTGCAGCAGTTCCTCAATGACAGCTGTAAAAGTGTAGCTGAACAGCTGTGAGAAGACAGCCCCGACTGCCGTGCCCCCATAAAGCAAACTGTTAAACATGGTGTCACAGCTTTGTGAGTCATCTTGTAACTGGCCCGGCGATCACAACTGACTTTTCCTTTTATGAGTCTTCAATGAGGCTGCAGCCTGTGACCAAACACCCCACTACTGTGTGTTTGGTGTTTGGACTTTCTTACACTGTTCATACAGGATAGCATCTATGTCCTTGTGCTTGTGAGTTCTGCTTTTTTGTGTTTAAAAGGACAGGGGCTTTTTAAAATCGCACCATGTATCAAAAGTGATACAGAGGAGCAGCACGCAAATGAATATTTTAAATGATCAAGTGGTGGGACTTCACAGAACATGTCGTCAAGTTAAAAGAGCAAAAAACCTTGTCATGTTTAGTCACAGAAGTCACAGTCAAACACACAGAAACAACTATCAGCCTAAAAGAAAAAAAAAAAAAACATTTTAGGTTGTTTAAGTAACAGTGTGGTTGAACTTAAATGCTTAAAGTACAGTACTGGGTGAAAGTGAGTTTGTAAAGTTGTTCTCATTTATTCTAGTGGTTTGTAAATTATTCATTAGTGCATATTATTCTGGGGTATTGATCAACATTTTGGATTAATAACTGTCTGACTTTTTTTTTTATTTAATAAAAGAGTATTTCTTTTTGACCATAAACTCTTAAAAATTACCAGGAACAGAACTCTAAAAAGATTTTGTCATGCAAATGTTCCATGATGATTTACTGGTATAAGGCATTAGCTGAACTTGTTAGTTATTCAAGTAATTCTAAAGTTAGCATTGATTTGATATTTTATTAGGTAAGTGCTGTCTGAAATTCCATGCCAAAATGCTAATCAGTAGGCTAAAACTACACAAGTGACATTTGTAATATGAATTGCATACTATTTATTTTCATTAATATTACTCCCCCAAGGAACTGCAGTTATGTTTTTGCTGGCGTTTGTCAGTTTATCTGTCGGTCTGTCTTTTAGTAAGATACCTCAAAAATGTATTGGCAGAAATTGCAAGGGAATATTGATACTGGCACAGGGAACAAAATAGTACATTTTGTTGGTGATTGGTGGAGGTACTGGGAGGGGGGGGTGCATGTGTGTTTCATTCAGTTGGTCGGGGTAGCTCGCAGAAGTGACTGGGGGGGTGGGGGCTGATCTGCCTTGGTGGAGTCAGCGCTCGTCAAGTGCTTTTCTAGTATTGTCATTATTTTAATCATTTATTCAATCATGCATTCATTTGAATCCTCACAAAACACATAAAGGGAATTCAGAATTTTCAATGGTGCTATGATACATGAAATGAAATAAATGCAGACAGAATATAATAAATAAATGAGTAAATTCTATGTGTGTAGCATAATCTAATGCAGCCGAGACAACAGGCAATTACAGAACACAATCAGCCCAGTGGTTGTTAGTCAGTGGTATCACTCACATGCTGATAGAGGTGAGATTGGTGGTTACATTGCTCGACAAGTTTTTTTTTCTTTAGAAAGCATCTGCTTCAGACATGAAATGTGCTAAATCTTACATACTTTAATAAGATGAATCAGAAAACAAATGACAAAAGTGCCAGTAAGCTCATGTTTTTAATGTATGTGATGGTGTGTTATTCTGCATATATGGTGGTTTATGTACGTACATACATGTATACAATGGGTTTCTAAATATTCCACTAGAAAGAACCTGTGAAGTGAATAGATCATAATGTGCCCACAGTGTTTTGAAGTAGATCTGAGACCAATATTCTTTTGGAATAAAACCTATTCTCTTGGTTTTATTTCACATTTTGACCCAAGATTTATATTTGAAACTTGAGCCAACTAGCATTTAAGACTTGAGTTTTCTTTATCACTAACACATATGTAGGAAAATGTTATCACTGTACTTTTATTCTGTTTACTTGTAGACCAGTGAAAGACCAGTGTTATGTTAATGTGTTTTGTCACCCTGAGCAGGATGTCCAGAGAGAAATATTTACACATGTATAAATGTTAGTGTAGATATTTGTGTAGTACCTAGTATGGGATTTGACAGATCAGATATGCCTCAGATAAAGAGCAAATTACTGTGCTAATTAGCATTTAATACAACATTATCCAGTTCGCAATGTGGTTAATATTTTTATTTACTTGGTGGAATTAGTTTGTTGGGTTTCACCCTATGCTTTTCTACACTTTATTCATTGTTGATTAGATTTCAGCACAGTTTTTACCGTCGGACTAAATGTAGAGGGTTTTCAAGTGCAGGAATATTATATATATATATTTTTTGTCTACCACAATTTATGTCATATATTGTCAGGACATGTCTAGTGGAATATGCTGCATTTGCTCTGATAGTGTGGTTTACTCTCTGTTTTTAATGCACGTGTGTAATTTCGCTGTCTGCACATATTGTTCTTTTGCTGAGACAAATTTCACTTTGGGTACAGGTAGTACATTTGATTTGATATGATTTGATTTGATTGACTTTAACCCTCTCTTGCAAGTATCACCATTTATGGCTTCAAAAACCCACACGGTGATGGCCCAAAGAACAAACTCTGCACACCACTACATTATGTGGCAATAGTCTTCTTTTCTTCCATAGTCTTGGTTTAATTCTCCAACAGGCTTTGTGTCAGTTATAAGGACAGGCTCTTGTAGTATTTGAGTTACTGCTCTAATGAAGTAATGTGACCTTAAAAGTAAAGAGGATATATTTTTAGCTGGTTCAAATCAAAGTCAGCTTTACTGTCAAGACACCATATTGACCAGACATACAGTACAGAGGATAAACCTGTGATTGGAGAGTCTAATGTTTCTGAGTTAAACTCCATTAATTATACTGAAATGGAAAATATAAAAAGGGGAAAACATTACCAGACCACTCTTCAGACTCCATAGTTTCAGAAGGTGATGTTATATGACAACTGATGTGATGAAAACAATCACTTTGCACATTGGAAACACGTTGACCTCGACTGATGTGCAATGTTTCTCTTCATCAATCAGCCAACACAGTTCTATGGTATTATTTGACTGTTACCTCAACATTTTTCTTTTGAAGAATGCATAAAATAGCTTATTTAAATACCTTTCCATTATATATGATTTCTACATAGATTGAATAAATTGAATGGCTTACATGAAGGAAAAATGAATGAAATTCTGGTGTGTGAACTTGGAAATGCTGAAAAAATTATTTAAAAAAAAAATTCAACAGTGGAACATATCGCAAACATTTTTTAATTTTACTATGTATTTTGTAATAAGTTCAAATTAATCGAAATAACCCACTAATGTGATTTTACCGAAGGTTACATTTGGCCTTTATTTAAATAGTAATTTTAATAAAAAAGAAATCCCTTAAATTGCGCACCTAAGGGCCTAGTGAGTGTAAAGTGACTTATTTTGCCATCATCAGAGAACATAACCACACAGTGCACCAGATATGTTCCCATTCAACATGTTGTGTATCGAGTCTACATGCTAACATCATTTCTTCTCTTCTCTCCTTTCAATACCTTTCTTTTTTATTTTGTAAGCCATTTGAGCTTCAAGAAATAAAAGCGTTTGCATTGAAAGGACAGGTGGGTGTGAGGCACCAGCATATGTCTGAATCGTAGCATTAAGAACAGGAAAATATCAAAGGTAAGAAACCATTCAGACGGCAGGAGGAGCAGGGATTTGAGCAGATATTAAAAGGTAATTGTGCGTGGGCTTTTTCTGCTGTGCTCCAGAGAAAGAATGTAAACCCTGTATCAGTCAGACTGAGGATAATAAACAGCAAAACATCAGAACGCAGCACAACAAACACAAACAAAAAAGAAAGGATGGGGGGGGGAAAGCGCGGCGTATATATAGTTCAAATATTTCAAGTGATTTCAGAATGTGATGGTGAAATACTGGATGTTTGTGTCCTCAGCCACGCAACTTCTTTTACTCTGTTCGAGTTCTTTCACTGTAACTGTATTAAGGACGTCCAAATAAAATATAGCAGATCCATCATAATTTTGTTCAGCTGTCAGATATAGATGTACCTAATGCATCAGTTTGGATGTTTTAAACTCATGCCAAGACTGCACCCGCAAAGAGCCCCAACAAATAAATCAATTAATCAAGTTATGTCTCGACATGAGTTCTCACATCAGCGTTTTGATTCTGATTTTGTTTTTGACAGCTGCACCAACGCTGAAAACCATTGATGGTTACATCAGTGTTACAACAGCCAACTTTCAATACATTTCTGTTATAAAACTACTCTTTGTCTCACATATCATATTTCTTTCAAAACGATTGTTCTTGTGAAAGACTTGCAAGAAAGGAAAGTGAATTAAAAAAAAAAAAAGTATGTCCGCATGATAAATTGCTCTATTGAATGTGACACAATTATTGCATGCCAAATCACAATGTATATTAATACTATTTCTTTGTTTTAGAAAATGATATTACCAGCAAATAAATGAAAGAAAAGTAGACCTAGTTGCACATATATTTACTGACTTGTTATGCATATGTAGCCAATATGAGGTCACCTCCATTACTGCAGAAACCAAGTGGGATTGTTTTACACACCAGGGGCTCGTTTCTTTGCTTGCTTGTTAAATTGTTTGCGCCAACACAATGCAAAATGCCTCCACGTAATACAAAATGAGTTATCCTGTTTTCTGGGCAAGATGGTTAAGTCAGCGCTCATTAACTGCTGCATTACTGGGATAATCAAAATGATGAGCTTCATTCCATTCTATTCTATTTCTTTTGATATATTAGTTATATTTGAAAAAGAAGATTTTTAACAGAAATGTGATATCATTCATTAAATCAGATGTTTCCCTTGGACATTTTTCCCAAACAAAAAATGTGCATTGATATGGAGGCGTCAGTATCGATATTTCATGTGCAACAAACAATTTGTTTAGCAAGTTTCTGAAACTGCATCTGACAGTTGCTCCTGGCTATGCAATGTGCATTTCAACCACACACCACTGCAGCGTTCTAGCAGTAGAAGAACTGAACACAGCTGCTTTATTTCTGCACTATGTGTGCCTATGTGAATGCAGTGTGTTACATGCACTACAGTGTAATTGTTACTCTACAATAAAATAAAAAAATAGCATTTTGGTATACATCTTAAAAAAGTTAAGTGTTAAATATAAGCCTAAAATATTTGGGATAAGTATCATGTTGAATACCATGTATCGTATTCTATGAAATCTATCGCAATACGTATCGTATCATGACCCCTGTATCGGGACGTGTATCATATCATCATATCGCAAGGTTGTTGGCAATACCCACCCCTAATATATATATATATATATATATATATATATATACATTTCTCTACATTATTTCTGTTCTGTTGATAAAGTGACCAGTGTGGATTAACTCTGGTCATCCTCAGAAGGCATCCAGCTGGAGTAATTAGTAATTCTTCATTCTAACATATTATTACCAGATTCAATAATTTGGGGAGAGAAATGTGTATAATGACATACATATTAGAAAAAAACAACAACAATAATTTGACACAATTTTGATTATATCCTAGTGGCAGATCCAGGGGGTGAAAACGGTGGGGTCAGAGGTCCAGTGGGGGCTAATGTAAATTAACATTATGATTCAAATAATTAAACATACACAAATAAAATGAATTGAAAATCAAACATTTACAAACACAACCAGCCCAGAAATGGTTGTTGCTTTTGTTAAGCTTCTGCCTTGACTACACCATCGTTATTCTGTTATATGTGTTAAAGGTTCAGCTAAGGTTGTGTTCACCAGTTAACCCAGAAATGCCTCAGGTTTACTCTCACTGATCCTGTAAAATCATATAGCAAGAAATTTTAATTACAACAGGGGTTTCATTTTTGTCTTTTCTTGATCAGAACCATGTGGAACCCAGGGAACGGTACCGACCAGACAGGACAGGTGTCTGCTCGAGTGGAGACGACGCCGTCTTTGGGAAGTGCCAGCATCTCCATCTCCCAGCAGCAGGCACCCAAGAAGTTCGCCCCCGTGGTCGCACCCAAACCCAAGTTCAACCCATACAAACAAATGTCTGAAACGCACTCTGAAGGCGCAGGTAACAGACCAGTCAATGAAAATTGTACAAATGTAACTAATGGAAAAATCAAGTAATGGGTTTGAGGATACCAATTTCAACATTATTGAATTGGAGGGAGTAAAATATAATGAAATGGTTTTGAGTAGAGCTGTTTGTGTGTCATGCTGCTCATTTACAGTAGAGGTATGAATATTCACCAGCCCCATTAATCAGCGTCTTTCCAGTATAACCCATCTTAAAATGTCAAGTCAATAAAAACAGACAAATCCTTTTGCAGTGTATTGCAAGTACAGTAGAAATATGAATCTTTAATAGCATCTCAATTTATTCTGATCTTTGAGGGGAAACACTTTTTCAATGAAGATTTAAAAAAAAAAAAATACTAATAATTTTTAGTGAAGGCATTTTTTCAAGAATTTGCAAGGAGATTATACAAAATCAGATTGAGTCTTAATTAGCACCATTTCTGGTGCAAAAAGGTATAGAATTGCAATTGGTACAGTCTTCATAAGTGCCAGCAGGCACAGTTTTGGAACTGATCCTGAACTCTATTCTCTCCCTATGGTGTCAGTTTTTGGATTATGCAGCATCGCAATAAATGTCAGATTCTGTCAATGTTACAGTAAAATGTGAGCATGGCTGCTGGAAATCAAGAACCCCTGAGTTTAAGTGTGATCCTAAGATTATATAATAAACACAGATTTGAGATTTTCATGGGAGTTCACAACACATCTCACAATAAAAGCCACTTTTTTAAAAAACAAAAACATTTTAACAACGAAGAGAAACTTAATAATGCAGCAAAATTGACTAACAATGCATGAAAAAAAGAAGATAAACAGGTCTTCTTGTCAGAGGTGAGACAGTTCACAAGATCCAAATTTTATGGACAATAATTAGAAGTGCCTTTGGGAGTAGAAAATCAATCTAGGAACTATTTCCAGTTTTTCTGGTGTATTTCACATTTTTGAAAAGAATGTCTCAAAGAAACAGTTCATACTACATACACTTCATAATGTAAACCACAATATAACCACAAGGCTTTTAGTTTGAAATGATTATAAGAATCACTGTTTGTTATTTCAGCTGAGCTTTGCTGTTGATTTTTGCAGTTTATTTTGAAACTCCATTTTGTTTATTAGCCACATAGAAGAAAAAAATGACTAACTTCCAGATATTCACTCATTCCATATGTCCTCCAAGTTTCATAAATACAAACGTATTGATTGATGAAGCACACAAGTCACATGTTCACACGGACAACTCATCTGAAAACAATGGCTTCACATTCAGTGTTATAAATTATATGTGTGTGTGTGTGTGTGTGTGTGTGTGTGAGAGTACATTAGCCATCTCTTCACTATATCAAGTATAATATCAGGTCATAAGGTCACTCGCTCACAAGAGGGTAATTTAATTAGTTTTTTTTTTCCATAATTGTAGTAAATGTGCTACATTTCTTGGTGAAAGAGTAGCTTTGGAATAAACTGTATCTCGATGGTGTGGTATTTGTCAAGACATGAAAACAAGAACAAGAGTCTGTTGAAAATATACTTAAAGATCCTAAAAGTATTTTTGCTATAATAGAATTATTGATTTTATTGCTTAAATAATGACACACCTTTGCTTTTTGGTTTTACCGCAGCTCAGATCTTATTTTAGTATTTTAGGCTATTGTTTTTATTGGTAATAATGAAAGCCAGAGTACTACTCTAGCACTTCTGATGATGAATAAATATGACTAAATATTGATTTATAATGAAACATAAAAGTCAGTGTATATACAGGCCCGAGAGCCACATGCAGCCCTTACAGTAAGCCTCCGCATAGCCTCTGGAGTAGTTAAAATGATTAAATTGCTAAATACAAGTCGTGACAAAGGCCTGGCTGCATGCTAAACGCCTAATAAACATACTGCGCTGTGGTTTGCAGTCATGTGTGAGTTCAGGAAGCCTTGTGTTGTCTGCTTTTTTGTGGTCTCATGGGAACTGATGTTTGCCTTTTTTTGTACAAGGTGGTAGCTCTCACTTACTTTGCAGTTGACACATATAGTAGTGGTGTTTTTAGATTTTAATTTGCATTCAGTGGGTGTCTGTTTGATTAGTCTTTGTTCCATTGCAATAAAGGCGACAGGCATTATTAACATTTACAGTGGCTATGCTCTGCGGAACACAGCCCTCTATTTCTATTATTATGTTAGAACGATATGACTAAACACCCAAGCAACAGCCTTTGAAATTTGTTTAGAGAGCCTCCTTTTATATGTATATCATATCAAGTCATACCGCACCTATAGGAAGACCTTTATAAAGTCAATACTCAGTGGCTGAATATTCATCATCGAGCAAAGTAAAAATGTTGTTATGAAGTTCAAGAAGTAAAAAGGCTTTGTTCCAAGTTAATATGGTTGTTTAATTTGTATTTAAAAATATGCATATGCTTTATATAAATCACATACATCTGGTTTACATCTGGTTTATTAAAATATGACAATAGAAAAGAATTTAGGAAATACATTTTGAGTCATTAGTAAGTAATATATAGTTTATATATATATATATATATATATATATATATATATATATATATATATATATATATATATATATATATATATATATATAATACAATCCACAATGTGTCTGACTTTCCCTTATTATTCTGCCTTTTCTAAATATTCCAAAACTATGTTAATTATTATTGAGGGAGTCTTCAGTGAGCAGCATGTTGTAAAAGTAGGACATGACACATCTGGTATATGTGTTGTAATGAGACCATGATCTAAACCTCTACCCTCAATCCCCCCGAGAGTCCTAAATTCCCAAAACAGAGGAGACAGTTATGAAATTCAGCGAGCAGTGAATACGCTGTAAGGCTAACAAACATTGTTGTCTATGGAGATTTGTGGGTTGATTCGTGGACCTGCTCAGTGCTCCAGATGTTCGTTTGGTAGAATTGTTGTTAGATTGCTGCTTTTTCAGTTCTGCCCACCAAGAAACAAAACATCATTGCACATGAATGTCCGGATACCTTCAAGGAAACGTCACCTCGATGAGTTTGTTTGAATGTAGTTATGGGTGTAAATGTCTCTGATTGACCAATGGGGCCTCCGTGGATAAATGTCTTTAAGAAACTGTCTTCTAAAAATGATACAGAATCTGGATTGGTATATATCAAATTCAATTTTGTTTTTGAAGAATATGAAATATGCCTAAATCACGAGGTTGGAGATTAATATTTTGTCTGCTGTCACTCAAACACCAGAGACAGCGGTTGTCTGTGTAGGAATGTCGTCTTTCACCTTTTCCTTGGAGACGTGAGCTTCGCTGGTTAAAAGAAAAAAAACAACAACTCTGTGTAGGCAAGGTGGTTTATTGCAGACATGTACACATCTGCAGGCTCATAGGAGTTACATGTGTGTCATTATATCTAATGTTAAGGCTAAACAATGTCAGTAAATAAGAAAAATGTATTCAAATCAAGAATGCCCCTTTCTCAGATCTGATACATGTGCTATATTTTGAATACAAATGTATCTGTGCGATGAGATAATTAAACTATGAGCAAGACCTGAAAAATTAAAAAAAGATTTTTTTAGGGTGATTATAAATAATCCATAGAGACTCAAGACATTCATGACTGGTCTTGGCTTTAGTAAATAATACCAAAGAAGTGTAGTCACATTACCTCAGTTATGTGAGAGTTTTTAAGTTTTCATTCTCTGATATAGAACAAATACCATCTTAAAAATGATTTGTAAAAGACAAAAAAAAAAAACATTAGAAGTAAAAGTTACACAAAAATCCTGTTCCTGCACCTGAAATAAAAGCATGCATTTGGAGGCATGTCAAGAGAAAATGATGAAAAGAACGAATCATCTGTAATGGTGACAAAAAATAGTATCCAGCCCAGTTTTATCTCTTTATTTGGACCAGATTGATTTTTATGTGGGATCAAGCCTTTAAAAATTTATAATAAAAATATTTAATCTGCAGCCACTGCCTTATTTTCTACAATTAATCATTGTTCATCTTTTAAGAGGATTAATAACGAAATATAGAGGGGGGTGGGGAAGTTTTCCTAAAATATATATTAATGTTTAAATGAAGTTGAAGCGTCTTTATAGTATGTTGTTATTGCATGTTGATTTCTGTGACTATACAAGTGTTAATAGTGTTTAACACCCATTCATTATTTATGTCAGGGGAAAATACAGGAAATACTATATAAAAATGTCTCTACTCATTATCACTGTTTTGAAGGTTTGGTTATGTTTTTAATTTGTATTTTATTTTATTATCAGTAACATGTGGTAATATTAGATTGATAAAATGTGGTATTTGTATGACTGATAGGCTGTGACAGCGTTTTTCTAAACATTAACATTTAATAATGACAGTGATGGCTGGTTGTTGTCAGCATTTTGATCATGCAAATATGCAAAGCCATCTGTAGACATCTCCACTTGTCAAAGGATAAGACATCTTTATGAACAGATTATCTGGGTCCCTTTATTTATTTATTTAATATCTTTTTATATCAAATGTGATGGGACTGTCTGATGTAAAATTGAGGATTAGCATAAAAATTAGGGACAAGTCAATTTGGCACAGCGCCTCACTGTCCTTTTGTCTACCAGAGGCCAGCGTGAGGGGAGGAATGAGCAGTCTGAGGCGGTGTTTATTGCGGGGATAAAGGAGCCGGTGCAGATGGGGCGGCGCTCAGTTACACAGGCCTGTCCTCTCATCTTTTAGGTAGAACTTGTCCTGATTAAACCCCAGTAGGAGGAAGTGAAAGACATATAGATCTCAGACAGTGATCTCTCACATAAACGTCCTTACAGCAGATCAGACTTTAAGGGTTTTAACGTGATATTTTATGGTACATGTACCACAGGAATTATTGCTTTATAAAATTGAATAAATCCATGTAGAACAGACAGGACTCCTGATTTTTTAAGCAGGCTGTTTGCAGAGGAGACTTTTTTTTTTTTTGGAATATGTGCAATTTGTAGAGCAAATGAACAGTTATGTGATTAGGAGCAGCTCTGCAGCGTACTGTTAGGGAAGAGGACAGAAAAAAGATGAATAATTATACAAGGAAATGCAATGCAGTGCAACAGCTCTGCAATAAAAACTACTTTTTAAAGCATGTTTAGTCCAGTTTTCTTTTAACTCTTAATAATAACGGCACATGATTTACTGTACAAGCCCTGAAAATAACCTTGAAACCAAGTCATCCAAGTCTTTATATTGTACAGCATCTGCAGCTCTACTCCACCTTGAATGTGCATTTTCTAATATCTGTTTTGTTTGGATTTGATCAAAAGTCACAGGGAATGTGTTCTGATGAATGACATTATTAGCTTTTAGACTCTAGATATTCTCTTTGTTTATAGAAATGCCTCATGGCTTTAAATAGTCTCTCATTTAATAATGTTTTCCTTTTTTCTGTTATGGAGCAAGTGTCACCAACCACCTTTATAGAAATACTAAGTTAATACTGACAATGGAGCCTGTAAGTAACATGGATGTATGCGGTTTCTTTTCTTGTGTATTCATCTGTTTACTATGGACCTAGTTTTTGTGTCCGCAATGAAGCTTAAATAAATGAGTGGTTTTATTGCTGTTATTCACTTTCTAGTAAATGTGCTGGTAGTCGTTTTGTAAATACAGTTCATTTTATAAAATATTACAATAATATATATATACATTTTATTTTGTGAAAAATATTATTTATTTATATATCAATTGGACATCAGTATAGGTTAACATTTGTTCACATCATCCAATATATGTATCTACTTATTGGTTGAAAATTTTCTTATTATCTGACGATAAAAGCCAGGGAAAATATATAAATACAGAAAGGGAAAGTAACATTGGTATCAGAAAGTATCAGCATCGCTTATCAGTCAAACTCATTTTAAATGTTGGTATCAGACAGGAATTTGGGAATGGGTCCATCCATAATTACATCCTACTATAACAGTCAGCACTGTGTATTTAACTACCGTAATAGTGTGTTTACTGTATAAGCTAATGCTATAGAGGTGCAAAGCCTGCTAGTGTTAAACATTCCATTCATTTGCATTAGTTTAAGCTATACTAATGTTTTTCATATGTTAGCACTTTGGTCATTTGTGGTTTTTTTTTATGTTATCTTGGTGACTTTCATGTAGTGTTTCCACATGTCTTGATCCAACCTTTTTTCCCCAATTATGTTTCTATAAAACGAAAAATAGCAAAGTTTATGACATAATAATTTTTTCCCTTTATGATGGCTATATTCTTCTTTTTTAATACAGTCAGTGATATGGAGTTGGTATAAGCATCCATAATGTTTGACCCACAGAAGCAGATACTCAGTCAGTGATAATGATTCACTACAGAGTGAGTCATCTGCTTTGACTCCATTCATAATATCTGGATAGTGATTAAAATCTCCCATCTTACTAATCCTTTTGTTTGATGATGTCTGGCCTCCTCATTAGAATTGCTAATAAATTTCTGTAGTGGAATAATCATAGTGAAAGTTAAAGAGAAGTGCTGTTTGTTGGTAAAACTTATTACACTAAGTTATAATAACTATTAACAGCTCATGGCAATTCCAAAGTGTTGAACATGTGCATAAGCTGTTTTTATTCTTCCTTGCTTGACTGGCCAGAGGCAAACTGACTACCGGTTGTTATGTCAGAGTCCCTCATGGGTGTCACCAGGAGAATTTACAGGAAATCCACCAATGAGTGTGTTAATGTCCCCATAGAAACCACAGGCGTATGCTTTGAGCGCTCACAGGGGCCACTTTTGTCTAAGTAGAACACATACTATATCTCCGTTACACGTTGTATTTTGTCTGCAGTGTTCGTATCTGGAGTCTTTAAAACTTAATTTTTAAAAAAATGTATTTTAAATGTGTTTATTCTAACCAGATGTTTTACTATTCTACCTTTTTGTATGTTCAACATTGTAAGCATTTTAATTTGACATTTGCAAGAAAATGAGACGCCTCACTTCTTGAAGTGTCATCTCTTTCCTAAAGTATAGATACATTGTGAACAGATTTTTCTAAACATCCTGTCTTCGTCGTCTAAATAATCAAGGAAAGTTTGAACACTGAATACGATTTTAAAAGCTGAAAATCTGCCATTCATTCAACAACACATATACTGTAGTGATTATCCTCCGGTTTAAAGCTAATATTATTTTGTTCAAAACACTAACACAAAAAACTGATTTTACTGCTTTTATGTTTCTGTATAGTTTGAAAGCTGAACTTAATACAGTCCACTATATGTCAGTGTGTCTGCATGATCATCATTCATAAGAAATCACATTATTCCAGTTTGTCTTGTGTCCTCATCCACTGCTTTCGCTGTAACATCTCAGTTGTTGGACAGTGAAAGTGCATTCAATCAAACCGTGTGATATAAGTTGAACGCTGATCAATGGGCCTTCCCCGGTATCTCACATGCCCTTCGACAGTAAATAATAACCGCCTTTGTCGATCCTCAGCATGGCAGAAACTGGTTTAGTGTTATGAAACCAGCAGAATTTGACTAGAGTGACTGTCTGCTGCTGTGACATTTGACTAGCATCATTTACTCTTTTGCATTTGTTTTAAGCGGTGACAGCGATGCTCTCCTATCAATCTTTGACGAATCACACTTTCGCTCATCAGCAAACATTACCAACATCACACTTGAAGGCACTAATTGTTCAGCCCCGTTCATTGTTTCAGATGTTAAAAAGAGCAGCTCAGCCTTTTAAACAGTTCACCTTTTCTGCCGCGTTTGTTTCCCTGCTTTTGTACAGTAACATAATCCATCCATTGTTCCTCAACTCAGCTCCTCATCCCGTGGGAATTCTTTGTAGAGTAACAGAAGCCAATTTTGGTCGTCTTCTTTACACTTAAAACAAGTATATCTCCAAAGACCTCAAATCCCTCCCTTGCATCTCCAAACCGAATGAAGTCACAAATCACTCTTCTATACATATCATGCTAATTAAGTGCAAGGCTCAGCTGCTGAATAAAACTGCTCCGTAATTATGTGAAAACAATGTGCTCTCAACCTCTGCCACAGTGCATGGTGCAGATAAAACACAAGGATTGACATCCACGTCTTAAAACACTTTGTCCGTTTTGTCTGCAATGGATTATTCCTCCGTTTTTTGTATGTGACTAAGTACTACTGTTTTCAGATTACAAGTTTGCTCCGTATCTGTGGTGACAAAATGAACTGTTGCGAATGCACAGTTTTGATTTAACGCGGCCCATTGGTGTCGTTTTTTTTTTTTTTTTTTTTTTTTTCCCAACTCCAGATTTCCAGCGTGCTGCTTCTCTGGAGTAGAGCTGTGAGCATCATGTGACACGTCTTGACCCATAGTCTCATTCTCCTGCTCTTATTTTGGCTCATTGCAGCTTGTAACAGACACCAGCAGCTCAAGCTTTCAGCAATAAATCAAGTTCACCACATGGCATATAATTTATGTTCAACCAGTGTGTGTTTTGCTATTGTGATTGCACAAAAACTGGCTGTATTTTAGATCGGTGTAGTTTTCATTCCTCCTGCTACTATGTTGTAAACCATTTCCTTTACTGAAAGGCTGGAGGCATTCTGTATAAATTCAGTTCTCTTCTGTGCCAAGCATTGTCCTAAGTCCTTAAAGGCCAGATGGTCGGCGCTTACACACACACATTACTGATAATGTTGTACATATGTAAATCTGTAAACATATGCTCCAACTTTCCTACAATCTTCCTCCCCCACAGAATATACTAATCCTTACCACAGAGCAAACTATTCATCCACTACCTGAAAAATTTTATTTTCCCCCCTGTATAGAAACACCTCTCTTATGGTATTGTGTCTTGTTACTTTGAAAGTAACTCCTATATATTTGTGTCAAGTAATCACTTTACACACTGTGCTATGTTTGATGTGTTTTTTTCTGTTACTGTATGACAGTTAATATTAGTCCACGTGTCACAGCTAGATCCATCTGCACTCATTTATCAACCCCTTAAATATACTCTGGTTCCTGATAACCAATTATACCTCTTAACGTCTCTAAAATTACTTTAATCAGTGATTAGGATTCCTTGTTCACAAAGCAGCTACTTAAAAGTAATTGCTCAATAAAGAGAGGGGAAGTTGTGGTGTTAAGTAGGTGTTCCTGCTGCTTCTCTCATTAGTGCTCACTTGGAGCTTTCAAATCCCCATTGTCACAAATGGAGCCGGCTTCATGCTCAGCACAGAAGCTGTTCTCACTTTGCCTAGTTCACACTGCTTTACAGCATGACTGCGTAAGGGGGAAAAAGTGTGTAAGGCTTCGACATGTGTTGCTGTTTGATTTAATAGTAAGGACAGACATATTGCATTGGTGACACAAGTGGACTGTTTTTTTGCATCTGTAGAGACCTGCAAACTTTGGCACTACCACTGGTTTGGGTGAATTATTCTGTATTATAAAATAGTTAAGATTCAATGATAATGACGCCAAACGGTCAAACCTACAGTTTCTTAAGCAGCTAGTTGAGGCTGTCAGTCCTCATAGACCATCATGTTAAGATACCTAGTCTTGTTTTACAGCAAAAATAAACGTGTTTGCATCTTAATAACTTTGGTCTGTTTAAGGCGTTACAAGCCTTTCAAATAATCCACTAAAATAGCATAATGTAAAACAGAAAATTGGACATAGGTTTTTGGTTGTTAAGCTTAGTTATTAAGCTTCTGACAGTATTTTAATGGATGAATGTGGCTTTAATTCTATCATTACAACTGTATACGGATACAAAAGATTACTTTAATAGTTTCTGTTCAGTGAATATTGTTTCCTGACAAAACTCTATTGCAATTGTGAAAAAGAAATTAAACTAATAGGACCATTCAATGATTTTACTACCCAGCACATAGTGCATGAATTTCAATTACATACATATAGTATCTCACCTGCTAGCACAATTTAACTATTTTAGGTAAAGTTAGTGTCAAATTGATATAACATAGTCTGCAAGGTATCCCTGGCTATCAATCTCTGTAGTTTGTCTATACATACATACAATTACCAAATAGCTCAAAAATAAATTAATGTTTTACCATAACACTTCACAGTTTGCTGTATGGCCAGTCAATGTTTTGTGTAATTTAGCATTACTATTGTAAGTCTGGGCCATCAGATGTTCAGATATTGTCACCTTTCTCCCCAAATACACAAGATAAGACAAAACCAAAGGTGAAATTTCTTAAAGACTCATGTCATAATGGTTATATTAACTAGGTTTTGCACAGTGTTTTGTGTTGTATCCTACTTTTCAGCCTAAGAAGGACTTAAAATCCCACGAAGATACAATTAAAAAAGGAAAAGCTACAAATCTGAAACCTGTCATACAAATCAGATGAGTAGTTATGCAGTTATTTTTAAAGTTAACAATTTTTAAAATATAATTAAAAAGTGGCGCAATTAGCATTGCAATGTATTACACTCAAATTGGTTTTGACAGCCTGGAAAAAAAAGTCACATTGTGATCCAGAGTTAACTTAAGTTGTATAAAGTTTCATATCATTTTTATACAACCTAAGTTGCCACAAAGCAGCAGCCCGGTGCTGATCTGCTTGAAATTCATGTCGTCAAATGTTTGTAGCAAATAAAACATTTAAAAATAGGTACTCTCCATTGTAAATAAGTATAAACAATGTAAGGTGAGACAGAAAATAAGACAGTCTAGTGGTTGCATCCAGTCTGTATCATATGATAGGAAAATTAGCTGCTAGCTGTAGGACGCTGTTTTAATCAACAGACTAGACCGTTATATTTATCTTATCATGTAGCTCTTAGGTCTGGAACATGGAGTTATGTATTTGTGTTCTATTTCACAGAAATACATGAACATTGATGCTAATAGTCCAGGCTAGTGACGTAGCCTTGGTGATCATTCTTAATATGTGGTCTTATTTATGAGCTAAGGAGCTGCAAACTTTCATCAACAAGGAAGAAGAAGAGTTCATAGAGTGTTTCTGTGATAGCAGTGTTAAAATAACTAAACAGTTATTACCTTTTCCATAGTTTTTTTTAGCTGCAGAAAAAAAAAAAAAGCCGTACTAATAAACATGTCCAATAGGGCTTTTGTCAAGCTGGTCAGCAGTAAGCGTTAAAAGCTCTTGTGCTACATTACGATTTTTCAGCTGACATGTACCAGAAAGCAATAATGCATGGAATGGATTTTGTTCCATTTATCTGCCTGCCTATTACACACAGTCAAAAAAAGTATGTTATTGCATTAAAATATTGAAATATTCCTCAAATGTAACTGTCCTTTATAAATGAATATAATAAAGAGTTAATGTCTGAAGCAAACGGCTACAAATTGAAAGCGTTTGTTTATGAATCTGTGTGCTTTGAGTAGATGCATGATGACACACTAGACTTAATTGTGTTTTATATAGCACATTAACACATCTCAGTAAATGACTGGCGCAATGACAGATGATAAGGGAAATAAGGTCGAGGGTGAAAATAGCCGCAAACATCATTTGAGCACGGATGCCTTAAGACTCCAAGTCTTGTTTCCTAACTGCTCCACATACAGAACTCTAAGACCTATTCAATAAAACATGCATTTCTGAAACATTTACAACTCTTGTGTTTCCTGAAATGATGAATCCAAAACATATTTGATGTTCGAGAGAAATGTACATGAAACTTAATGTTTTAATTCTCTGTAAGCCACAAGTTACAAGTGACTTATATTCAGGCAGAAAGGATGTGTGTTGGACCATGGGGGGAGGGAGAGGGGTGGACTGGGGCAGAGCCTTGTTGTTGAGCAGCATATTTTATTTTCTTTCCCAGAGGTTTAGAGGAGCTGTTACACTCTGGAGTTGTAGTGGAGGTCACAAGGTTATTATATAAACAATTCACATGGAGGCCTCATGCACCCAGAGGGAATGTTTAATGCAATGCTCACAAATTTGTGAAATGTTGTAATACTCAAGACGCAGACATGTGTCCAATTTTAACCATGCTGCATTATCTCTCTGCCTTCATTTTCTTTCTTTCTTTCTTTTTTTTTTTTTTTTTTGTCGAGGCAACTCCGAAACCGCGTTTAATTAATTTGGTCAGCTGCCTTGGATAAACTACATTGATGACATCAATTAGATTCTAATGAAAACAGATAAAAGAAGTGGAAAGCAAGCCATGGAATTTCTGAACAGGATTCATCAAAGTCTTAGCATTGGAACAAATTCCCATTACGTCTCATAAAAGCCTTTAATTTGCAAAGCTCATGTCTGGTTTGGTATTTAGAAGTACATGGTCAAATGATTCAGTCCTGTGCCGAAAGAAGCCAAATCAGAATTTAATTTGGCACGTAACTCCTTATCCTGTCGGAAACATGTGGTTGGAGGCAATCCTTGGATTAGTGTGGACTTTAGAACTACAAATTTGGCTTGTTTCTCCTCTTCTGGCAGAACAAACACATAGTCTTAACCCATTTATAACACAAAATTTACATTTCCAATCTCAGGCAGAAAAAAAAACACATGCTTACTCCAGATTAGTATTTTTTAGTTAATCAAATTGCTGCAATTATGTGACAGTGCACTGATGGGAATGGCGAAGAAACATTACATTGTCTCCTTCAGTCTGTGTAATAACTGTACACCTTCTGATTATACTTTACAGTTAAGGCATATTTGACAGAATAAGTTGTGTTCCTTACACATTGTCACATTATGAGAATTCTGATTTCCCAGCATTTTCACTGAAGCCAATGTCATAAAACAGTTAATAATGACAGATATTTATACTTGTTTTATCAATATATAGATTAAATGCTGGTATGAAAAAAGAAAAGCATGAAAGGTTGCAGTCATCAGAATAATGCAAGGTTGTTTTTTTTTTAGGTCAAATAGTAAATCAGTGTTCACGATACACTTTGAATATTGATATATAGATTAATAATTCTGGCAGTGCCTTAAATGTTGTACCCAAACATCTTGTCAATTGAAGTATGCATCATGCATTAAAGACTACAATATCAGAATCATTAAAATTCCATAGATGAACATATGGAAAAACTCCTACACATAAAACACACATTACCATAGTATCTTTACATTGTGTGCTGTTTTGTCCATATCATAGGATAAAGAATATGGTGTACTTTTGATCTTCAATAGGACATGATGTAACTTACTTACATGTTCACTGGAGACACCAGTGACCTTTTAAAACCCCTATTGAGGTATAACATTGCTCAAATATTCTCACAAGAATAACCTGCTTGTGCTTTTTATATGTCCACACCAGAGTCAACGATGGCCAGAGGCATTATGTTTCATGTCATCGGTCTGTCCATCCATTCATCCGCCTATTTGTCCCATTTTTGTGAACAGAATATCTCAACGACACCTTGATTGGGGTTCCTTACATATGCATAAATGTTCACTTTGACCTTTGAGTGCTCTTTATAGTGAAATACTGTACTCCTAATACAGCGTAAATCCACTCAGGTATGTCCAGTATTTTAACCAGGTTTTCAGAGGGCTAAGGTACAATCTGTCCAACAGCATTTTGGAACAGTTTGTGAAAGACTTACTCGACGTAGGCTGGGGTAATTTTGAGAATTTGTTCTGGTTTTTAGTACAAATGAGCAATTTCACAATGCTTCGCATTATTTCTGTAGAAAATGAGTTGATTCATATTTTAATAAATTAAAATGCCAAGCACTGATATGTCCCTACCATCTGATTGTGTCCTTTGAGACTGCTGAGGCCCAACCCAACAGTGAGAAGACACCATATCATGCACTCATACACACATATATCTATACATATATTTCATACTTCTGAAAATGGCTGCTTTGTTCTTAGTGTGTCACAGCTACACCCAACATTTGATCAGAAATGTAATTTATAACCTTTGACAATAAATGTTGTGATTTTATAGGTCCACACTTTTGACCAATATGGCAGCACTTCCTGGTGGGGTTACAGCAGGGCTGTAATGTAATTTTTTACTTGTCCCAACATGGGCTATGTCTCTGAGTTTAACTAATTTTAACTTTTGTAAGTGGAAAAAACTTTGGGGTGGGCTCTCAGCTGTTTAATGTATTTGGATTTTTGAAGGGGGGGCAAATAATTTTTCAATATTTTTTTCCTTAGGAACTTCAAATAAAAAATAAAAAGCCAGGTGACGTGTGTCAGGTTATTATTGTTCATCAAAACCATCATTCATATATATATATATATATATATATATATATATATATATATATATATATATATATATATATATATATATATATATATATATATATATATATACATATATATATATATATATATATATATATATATATACATATCCTGTGTGAAGTGCATGTATTAACATGGTGCATTTCCACAGATATGTTTACTTTTTGTCTTCCATTTACTCTATTTACAAGAGTTGCTTTTCCTTTTTCTTCATATTATTCTCATTTTAAGCCTCAGTGGCATTTCTATTAAAATGTAAATAAGATCATTAAAACAAAATAAGGTTTATTGTGAATTTACTGGTTTAGTGTTTATTTTTGTGACTGAATCAAGTAAAAAGGGGAAGTGTTTGATAAGCTGAATGCTTCTCTCTGTGTCTGTTTCTGTGTCCCAGCAGACTACCCTCCCCCTCCACCACCTGCTGAAGACTCCACCGGTCTCACATCATCCCCCGGTTCCTTCCCTCCTCCTCCAGGAGTGAACTTATACGATTATCAGGTGAGCGAAGCAGTTGCTTGTGCTAAATTTTCTTGGTTGTCAGTAACTCTCGAAGAGTCAGCACAGAATGTGAGACAGCCCTGAGCGCTACATTGAGTTCATGTACCCAGTCCAGCAAAAAAACAGCCTCTTCATTTGAGTTACCACCAACTGTAGAGACGTCCATCTCCAGATGCTGCCTGAAGCCAGTCTCTCAAACTCAAATATTCACGGTACACAACACAAACAGAGTTAATTTATGAAAGCTTCCATGTAGGAAGGATAGAAGGCTGACACCTATTGGTAGAGAGTGGTCACTTTTCATCTGATTTCTGGTCATAATACCCACAGGCATTTGGCCCTCCTGAGATATCTGGCCCCTGCAATGTGACTGACACTCATAGCACTTGACCTCTGCTATGAAATCCTCCAAGTGCTTCACATTCCTTTGTTCACCGTAAGCACTAAAAGAAGTTTCTCTCCTCAAGCCCCTCATTTGATCTGACCAGTTTTCTCTCCTAAATGAATGCTTCCTTTGTGTGTTTGGAGACAGTGTTACATAATTCAAATAAGTTATGCAATGCATGTAAATTCACCACTCTTCCCACACATTTTATGTATGTAGACCTTGTAAGAGTCTATCTTGTCTCAAGTAGAGTTAAGCGCTATGTAAAATATGGTCAAATACTGATAGGCTTAGTTTTAAAAGTGCAGGCAATGGCAGTTACATTTCTCAGTTTTGTGGTCTTGGTTAACCAGTAGTTTCTCATCAACTTAGCTGCTTTCCCTTAACACATGCACATTTGGAGAAGGAGAAATGAATTGAGTCCTTCAAGAGGAATGCACTGCAAATCTGAAAAACATTCCTCTGATTTCATAAAGTCAAAAGTCATTTTCAGTCAAATACCAAATCATATCATTGCAAATATTCCATAGTCACACATTGAAAAATATTACCTTGAACTCATGTAGTGAAATATGCTGCATTTCCACACACATTATGGTATTTAATAAACTAAATTAATGAATAAAATCATTTGCAGCCATACTTCTCAGCAACAAAGTATTATAAGGTATTGATAGCTTGAGGATCATAATTACTCAGTAGTATTATATTCATAAAAATGCCATTGTAGTATAAAAGTAGGACTAAACAACATGACTGATTAATGTGATCTCATGTGCAGATATTTTTTATAATTTTATATTCATGCTTAACAACTGGAAACTAAGGTGTTCTTATTTGATTAATTTTCTCCTTTTAACGAACAGGTTTGTGAACAAATATTAAATAGTTTAGGGGATCAAAGCATTTAAATGAGTTATTAGTTTTAATCACCTGAAAGTATGAATCATCTTGTTGTCATTACCTTGAATGAGCTTATTCTTTAAAGCTGGTAAATATTGACACTTACTATGTCTGAGTATAACCCTGTTAAACATAACCTCCCAGAAAAGAACAAAAACAACACTTGTTCCAATGTTGACCTTTCACATTTTCATCACCTGCTGTAGTAGAAGATGAGTTTGTGGGATGGTCAGTTTGCAATCTGCATCTTTACCCCTAGATGTCATTAAACAGTGCACACTGAACCTTGAAATAAAAAGTCATTTGAAAATTTTCACAATTATAATACCACTAGACCCAACACTACAAGATTTAGTCATATAATACTGTGTGTACGTTAAAATATTACTTAGAAAAGCATACACAATAATAATACTCTTGATAATTCTCTGTTCTTTCAGTAACTGTGTAGGTAAATTTTAGGTCAGAGTATTTCCATCCATTTTCCTCCCATGTTACATGTACGAAGCATAACATGCCCACTTAAAAAACCCCAGCCTGACTTCTCTGGTGCATTACTGTTACCCAATGGCCTGACTTATCAGTGAATGCTAAAGTTATTGGACAGATGAACAGCTGAGGACAATATCCTGTGGCCGAGAGTAGACAGGTGATATATCATCCAATCACTGTCAATGTACAACTTAACCCCCCCCCCAAAAAAAAGGGGAGGCAAGTGGTATTGCTTTTGAGTTAGTTGGTTTGTTTCTTTGTTTGTTAACACTCTAGCAGGAAAACTATTGTTTGAATTCATACCAAAATGGGTTTATGGATTGATTACAAGCTACCCTAGAATAGATATGATTACATTTAGGGAAATTTGGCCAAAATTCAAATATTTTATGAATTTTTTTTTAAATCTTTTTTTTCCTCTCATGTACTTATAATGGCCAAAATTCCAAATGTCTCGAACAGCAAACAAAACTGTTGGTTGAATCAAATTTGGTTCATAGATTAGAACAGATATTAGTACCTTTTGGGAAAAGTTGCTCTAAGTGAACTTTTAAAATGCCCTCCCCCATTTACTTATAATGAGTGAAAATTCAAATGTCTTTAAAAAACAGTAATTTTCTTTCAATTTACTTCAAACTTTGTACATATATATAGGTAATTTATATGCTAACATCAGCACATACATGATGCCATCATCTGGATCAACGTTAAAAGAAGCTACAATATACGTACAGTGATATAATATACCATGTTTTATGTCATATGTACAGCAAATACAGTAGACTGAAATCTCAAAATCCTAAGTTCCATGGTGTAAGGGAAACATTGTAAATAGGGAAAAAATAAATAAATAAATATATATATATATATATATATATGATATAACTATAAACATCTACAGTGTATTATAAAAGCCAATTGGTGTGTGTGTGTGTGTGTGTGTGTCTGGGAATTTGCACAAAATCTGGAAAATGCTGACTGCTTCAGTTCGGCATACTTTTGTATTTTTGGTCAAGGAACAGACTAGCAAAAATGGCAAGTTGATAGGACCAATATTTTGGGAGATATTAGTATTTTTTTTAATACAATAGCCTTACAATCATGTTGTTATACCCAGAATGCTTTAGCGGTGACTGCTGGACAAGTAGGGTAATATATGCACAAATACAGCATCCAAACTCTAGGCCACATGGATCCCCATGGGTCAGCGCTAGTAGAATATTACTATGAAAAGTAAGAGGTTGAAGACACAATAAATAAAACAAGAAGTGGTAACATCAAAGTGACAGATGAGTGACTGAGTTAAAATGACAGATGTAATTAACCCTGTAAAGCCTAAATTAAATCAACAGAAAATCCCAGTTTGTTGAAACTCGAGCCTTTATTAGCCCTTTTGAACAACCAGCCAATTTTCATGTGTGACTTTCAATTTTGTATCATATTTGATACATCAGGTCTTAATGGTCAAATATTGTTATTTTTTGAATAAATAGAATACTTAATTTGGCATTTTTGCCTAAGAAATCGGACATTTCTTTTCAAAATTGGCCAAGTTCTGATAGTTGCAATGTTTTATTTTAGAGTCTGTGTTGTTCCTGGGGCTGATTAAATGTACATGTCAACTAACTCCATGATAGTTAGTTGTCCAGTGTTGCTGCTGTAGAGGAGCTCAGGAGAGAGCATTCAGATTTTCAAAAGCCAACCAGTCCCAACCCTCTGTATAGAAATCATTGCACTGGCTGTCATCATGAAGGATTTATCCTTAAGGTGGAAAAGCTAATGTGAGAAATAAGACACACTATTGTAACTTGAGCACACAGGCATGTTAAAATTGTCCTTATTGAACCTCTAAAATAACTTAACAGTGGTTATAATAAGCACCTCTGTTCAGTTTTTACCATGGTGCATTGTTGTCACAGTCTCTTTGCTTCTGAAAATCTTACACAAGAAAAATGTTAATATATGGAGCCTGAATAGGCTTAATTACTTTGAAAAGTGATTTCATTTTTTCGTTTCTTTTTCTATCACGTTGCCATTAGAATCACCCTGGGCATTCAACTTAATTCATTACTATACCACCAGCATTTTGATTCTGTGCACTAGAGTCAGAGCTGAATGGATAGATATCAATCTAAATGTCTTGATATCTTGTTCTCTGTGCTTCAGTAGCAAAATTAGACATATTGAATGACTAAATCCATGATTAATAGATGGTTGTCTCTCGGAGGACATTCTGTTTCGCCCCAACTGAGATAGATGTCTGGATTATGACAAGTTAATGCTGCAACTTTTAGCAAGACAGAAAAACAAAAGCAGACATCTCTCATTATGGATGTTGTCCATATTATGATGCCCTACGCTGCAAATTCCAACACATAACACAGATCCGCAGTTCATTCCTGCTATGTTACCCTTTCATCCTCCTCGTTATCACCGTTAAACAAGTTTGCCTGTTTTTCTTTTGTTGATTTGAGACAAGCCATTAGTGTTTTGCTTTTGTTTACCCCCGCTCGTGATTGCCTTAGATGTTTTTAAGCAGCAGCTACGCTCCAAATGGAGGCAAGCCCTGCCTGTAATAGATTGTGACAGGTAATCCAAACACATAACATTAGAATAAGAAGCAGTCACTGATCCAGCCAACTCAAAAGCCCCCGCAGGCAATTGCAAGAAGTCTTCTTGCAGTTGCAGCATAGTTCAGAGGACTAAAAATATAGCTGTCATTCCACAGAGAAATTCCCGGGAATTTAGTAGAAACCCTTGTGTCACTAATGGTCAAATCATTTTCACTACTTTCCAGATTTTTGTGCAAGAGTTTTGTTTCACTTCCCTTTTGATATGATATTTTTTATGTTGAAGTTGTATGTTTTCTTTTCCCCAAGGTGAGGCAAAAAAAAAAAAAAAAAAGAATGAGTGAACCTCTTAAAACTTACTCTGATAATAAACTAGTTAAATTAAAATTGGAGCAGTTCTTATCGTCTTTTATAGAGCACCAGTTAAAATATGGAATGAAAAAAAGATCTGACTTTAATTTCTGAGAATTGACCTTTGTGTTTGAAAAGCAGCTGAATGAGATTATGATGAATAATGCATGAAGAATAAGATACTGTAAATCCAAATGTGCTGAAAACCGTGAGGTGAATAGTGCACTGCGTTGTGAAAGTTTTCTTTCAGACAATACGTTGTTTCTTATTTCTCACCACATTCCTCTCAGAGAGAAGCCTTTGCTATTGATGTGTGGCTTTCAAAAGGATTGTCTAAGGTCAAGGTGAAACATGAACTCAGAAACTGTAATCCAAAGGTGTAAGAAGTGTAAAAAAAAAAAAAGCAGAATGGTGGATGTCTGTGAGCAGAAAGCAGAATTACTCGTTATTGTGACGGATGAATATCTGTTCTTAACTGTAGAGTGCAGCAAGTGAAGGTAACTTAACTAAGTGTCATTATGGCTCTTTTTATGAGCCCACCCGCTATACAGTATATGTGATGTGTTTTTCCTTCTAGATGAAAGGACCGGAGAAGACCCTGGAGGAGAGGCGCTCCAGTCTGGATGCTGAGATTGACTCACTTACCAGCATCCTGGCAGATCTGGAGAGTAGCTCGCCGTACAAACCACGGAACACACAAGTATGTTCCTAGCAGTGCTTCACACCTTAACCACAAAATGACAATGTTGTACTTTTTACTGCACTTCACTTATTTCATAGTTAGAATCTCTGTCTATTCCTTTAGAACTAGGGTATTCCATTAAAAGTCCACAAGGTCCGGTTATTAAATTTTGCTCAAGTAGAAGGTCCAAGCCAAATTTAGCATGGATAATCGGCACTGTACTTTAGTTGTTGCATGTAGCTCTGTGACCATCAACAAGCATTTTCAAACGGTGGCCTTGACTACCACCACTAGTTTGCCGTATTAACTCTAGCAGCACTCGCTGTAAATTTCCACGGCCAGTTCAAAACCGCTCCATGGAAATTACACTAATATTTTGCTATTGGTCATGGGTCCGGGCCGAGCCATCTCTCAGTCCAAATCCGGACAGGGGTCCGCTAATCCGTGCTGCTTGTTTTAGAATATGTAAGTATCAACGGTTGTCAGTTTACATGTAGATTGATTGAAGCAACAGGAACCAAGTTTAGGGGGGAGCAGCTCTTTCCTCTCAGTCCAAAAGAAAACGCTATATGTAAATAGATGTGATTCGATGCTGTTTTGTGTCATTATAGAAAAGTGATGTCATTTTTTCAAGGTTTAATTTCAGTACATGGAGTAAAGCAGTAGAGTAATATCCAAGTGTCATCTGATGTAATCTAATAAGCAATTAGTAATAACACATTTAGTGTGTGTGTGTGTGTTTTTCTGTGCCAATTCAGGTGTGGAAGAGTTACAAAATTAAGTATTTTACATTATAATAAATTATTTTTGGATAAGTGCAATAACTACAACAGCATACATTTAAATGAAATACTGGAAGCTGTGAACTGAGTTGTTGCCAATGTGGATGTAACCTTCCAGCCCACTGTACAATATGATGACCTGTACTAAATAGTGAAACGTTTCTTTCCAACATTTTTGGCTTGTCTGCTTGGGGCAATGGCATGTTTCAGACTTCTAGCAAGTTTATTATTTTTTTGTCAAAACTTCTTAAATATCCTAAAGAGATCAAGTTATAAGATATATTTGAGAAAGGATGAGAAAAATATAAAAACGTCGAAGAAGTTTTGCTGTCTTCCTGTGATTCATCTGATACTCTATGGTCATGATTAGCATTATTAAAGTAGGTTTTTATAATAATTATAATAATAACTTTTTGGGGGCGGCACGGTGGTGCAGTGGTTAGCACTCGTGCCTCACAGCAAGAAGGACCCTGGTTCGAATCCCACACCAGACCTTTCTGTGTGGAGTTTGCATGTCCTCCCCGTGTCCGCGTGGGTTTTCACCAGGCACTCCGGTTTCCTCCCACCATCCAAAGACATGCACTTAATTGGTTAATCTAAACTTGGCCATAGGTGTGAATGTGAGAGTGATTGTTTGTCTATGTATGTCAGCCCTGCGATGAACTGGCATCTCATACAGGGTGTACCCCGCCTTTACCCATTGTAGCTGGATTAGGCCCCCAGTGACCCCCGCGACCCGAGTGAGGATAAAGTGAGTTCAGATAATGAATGAATGAATGAATAACTTTTTGAAATAAGACCTGCTTTCTGTACCGTTGCCATTTAGAAAAAGACCAATTCTCTAAACACAAATAAATATTAAAACACATCTGAATGTTGCATCTTTCAGAGATGTTTTGCATTGAAGACAAAATGAGTCTTGGCCTATATCATTAGTTAATATTAAACGATATTAAGAGCAACTTCAAAAAGTCAAAGCCTTGGGCAGTTCACTAAATTGTTTGACACACAATAAATGTAGGACAGGCAGATAAAAAAACCGAACCAATTGTGTTTGGAGTAGAAAGGCTCAGGGGTTTTTAACGCCATGCAGATCAGATCTCTAGTGAGATATTCTAGCAATAATGTAATAATACCTGAAAGGGTGTCCTGTGTGAAGCGTACAGACATAGCTACTTCGACAACACTAGTGTGCTTCATTTAAATAAATACTGTATATCTTAAAGCTGGTATTATAATGTTTGTTTTGTTTTACTAGGTACCTACCTTGTTGGCATGTTCTGTTTTATTTATTCAAGAGCCTGCAAACAGGGTTAAGATGTTAAATTATTGAAATGCCTGGTCATTTAAGTACATATAAAGATCTGTACTTCCCATATAGCACAGCATACACGTTGTCACATTTCTTGACCTATTATGTTAGTACGTCATATTTCCAACCACAAGGAAAAAAACAGAAACAGTTTCACCACTTGAAGCTCATTTTTAAACATATATTTTAAGGCTTGATGAATGACTGATGACCAAAATGACTGATAGTGGAGGACTTAAAGTTTGGTTGAGGAGAAGTCACAGACATATGGTATTTTAGGGGAAGTGTGCAGTGTGGCAACGACAAACAAAGACAAAGTGCGGTCGGCACAAAGACAGTGGTTGCAAGTTCTTATGTGCTCTGGTTTTGTGACTCCCGGTCTTTTTGGTAAAGTGTGGATGTTCTACACACAAAGTGAAAATTATTGCACCACACAGGGGAAACATAACGGACACACACTGCAAACACGGTGAACACTGTGGTTCTGAGATGATAGACATTAAAGACAGTGAAATGTTTCTAGCAGCGGTTATTGAAGTGGTAGAAGTAGTGATGTGAAATGTATTGGATACTTTACTAAATAAGTATTATATGCACATAAAGAAGATGATATAATAAGATAAATGCTGGCTTCAAAAAATCCCTGGATCCCATTGGCTTCCATTTACAGTAAATGTCGACTTCCTTGTAAGTCATTCTTTTCCAGAGGTCAATCTGGCCTTGACTGTATTTGAATCTTCTGCTACATTAAGTTTGAGGGTTAGTAAAAGGTTTTATCTGCTGTTTATGGCTTCATTAACAGCTCATTCACTACTTAACTTAACACTTAACACTCAGTCAGCTACTTTCTATGTATTTTTTTTATAATTGCTCTACTTTAGTCGTCAAAAATTTACACTAACATGACTACACACTCCTGATCAATTCTATTTATATTTGATTCATATTTTGCAGTGTGGGATTCTAAGTAGAGTATGACAATGCAAAAAGAAGAAATGAGAATGAGATAAAAAAAAGTAATAATAATAATTTATTGAAAACAACAATCAAAGTGAAATAGGCTGTTTATCATCTGATCAAAATTTAAAGACGACAGGCTTTAAAAGACAACATCTGAAAATTAAAAATGTGGGTTCAATGTCATTTTCTGTCAGGTATTCACACAGTCATGATGTCCTGCTGCATAAAGAGCTTTCTTTCTCTGAAACCATTTCCATAAAGTTCCCTTGCCATCCATCCCCAAATGTTCTCAATTGGATTTAGATTCGGGGAAATGCAGGATGGTCCAAAAGAGTGAGGTTTTTCTTTTGTTAGAAGTCCTTTGTCAGGTGGGCATTGTTTAACACCCCCCCCCCAAAAAAAAAAAATTTAAATAAATAAATGTTTTGTGTTCTTAAAGACCTTCTTTGACAAATTCTTTCTGATGGATATTGGGCTCCAGTCAACACCAGTAATGGCCTTACAGTACTTTTAGTCAAGGATCGTCCGTGAGTCTTGACGGACATTCTCATTCTGGTCTACCACTTGACTGTTTTTATTCCGTAACCCTCCGAATCTTTTAAGGGATTCAAAATGACTTTCTTATTGTGTCCATTTTGAACAGCGACGGCACCTTGTGAGAGGCCTTGCTTATGTGGCTCAACAATCTCACCTCATTCAAAGAGAGAAAGCTTTTTTCCTTTGCCATCGGGAGGTCATGACAGTGTGAATACCTGACAGAAAATGACATTGAATACATGTTTTTATGTTATTATGGCTTTCAAAGGCTATGGTCTTAAACTTTTGATTGGCTGATGAACAGCCTATTTCAGTTTAATTATTGTTTTCAATAAATTGCTGACACTGATTGTTTTTTTTTGGCACTCACATCTCTTCTTTTTGCATTATGAAATTGAACTTTATTAATATTAGTATTAGTGTATGAGGTCTTTGAAAATTGTAATATTATTATTATGAAATTATACCACTACTTAATTAGCCTTTTAGCATGACTTTGATACATTAACTTAACGTTTGCATTAAGGGTTCAGTGTGTAATATTTAGTGAAGTATCAGATTGTAACTTACAGAATACCAAGTACTCTTTTGCCGACCGTCGCTCCAAAAAACGAAACAGTCCTGGGTTATGTCCCTCTGAGTAATACACCTTGACCTTGGATGCTACTGTACCTGATATAAAAGAGAAAAAGGACAGGAGGTCTATTTTGATCTACTTTAGAAACATGGCAAACTCTGTGGAGGCATTCTACTTCCTTGGTAGATATAAACTAATTTTTTATTTTGTTGTGAGTATACACTATGACTTAATACATCTTAGTTTTTAATTTCTGTAATAAATCCTACCCACTGGACATTTACATTCACTAGTGTTAAATCATCACAACAAACCTTCAATTAATATCATTATTAATTCAGTGGCAATTAATATACAAATCCTGACCAAAAATAAGTCCCCAGCTAGACCTTAACTAAGCAGATAGTTCAGATCCTTCCATTGGATAATCACTGTAGTGAGTAATATGTTTCTTCTGCAAGTTCTTCAACTCACCAACATGTGACATATCGATGTTGACTCGATCGTTAGGTTTCGATCAGGTATGGGATAAATAATACATATATTATTATTATTGTTATTATTATTATTATTATTGTTTATTAAGTAGTGAACATGCACTAAACAGTATTTTTTTTCCTACCAATGTTCACAATCCAGTTCTGTGTACAGACCACACACACACACACACACACAACAGTTTCTTTAATGCTGCACTATTCCTAATGTGAAGAAAATGTTATTCTATTTCTGTGTTGTTTGGACTCTAGACTGTAATTCAACCTACCTCATAGAAGTTATTGGCCAAAAAAACAAGGGACGTCCTAGATGTTATTCTTTTCTCTTGCTTCCTTCATAATATATTATAGAAGTATCGAACTGGAACTCGGGATCGACAGATACTCTAAATCAAATGACTCAGACTCGATGACAAAAAAAACCCCAAACAAAAACAAAAACCTGATTGGGGCATCCCTAGTACATATATAATTGCTAATAGAGCCCCCTTCTTTTCTTCAATTTATTTGTTCATTTTAATCCTTGGTATAACTACATTAAGAGTTTAATTTATCAGATAATGTCCATAGTTGTATTGATAATAACCAAAATCTATCACATATTACATCAATAGCTATGGCATTGCACAAATAGTACTTTTAGGCAGTCCATGTTTACTTTTCTGTCTGTTTTTGATTGCATAACCATTTTTTAATGACTTCTGATGGTCTAATATTTCTTTCTGACTATACATTACTCAAACTTGACATTTCAGGTATGAAAAAGAGCTAAACTGTATGCGTCTCACCTATCGTCTCTCACTTTTCCCCCTCTCATGCAACTATGGTCCTCTCTGGTGCCAAGGTGGTCAAGTCTAAAATGTTACCCCAAGGCCTCAAAACAATAGTCCAGAAACCAACCGATAACGCCGTTTCCAATTCTTCAATGCAGTGTGAGCCATTAACACATTCCTTGTTTCGTCGCCTATTGAATGGTTTAAAAATTCAATGCATGAAAGCTTTTGATTCTTGTTTATTTAGCTGTAAGTTATTATATCCTCCACATACAGCTTGATGCCAGTTTTACAAGGCCATGGTTCCTATTCAGAACAAGTGAGTTTTCTTCACTTATGTTTTTTTTTTCTATCCTTCTTGCAAACATGCACAAATATTCATACACTATCAAACTGAAAATACACACAGGCTAACTCATATATACCTGCAGCATATGAGGACAAACACTTTTCAGGATGCGGAGCTACCAGCAGGGCTTTTTTTCCTAAATAAAATATAGTATAAGTGCATATCTTTGTGTGCAGTATATATTAGAGTAGAAGTTTGAAAGCTTTTGTCAACATGCATTGAAAAATTGATGTGCACCTGTACTGCTCAGTGAGAGCCAAGCTTGCAAGCAGCCATACTAAGTAATGTATGGTGGTAGTTTTACCTGTCAGGGTCAAAGTCACTGCACATTTATTTTTATCATAACCTACTGTAAGCCCTTGCAAGTTATGGGTGAGAACCTGCGCCACCTGTGTCTCAGTGGAGTACACATGCATGTTACGACATGTATAAATCATGACATGTTATGTATCAGACATTTTGTTGACTTAACCCAACTTTTTTTCACTTGACAACAGCATCCTGTGGTTCTCTTTGGTGCCACGATGTGCTTTTTCTCTTTCTCGGTCTTCTGTTACATGAGGATTTTGCCCACAGTAAAGATGGAGCTTTCTATTTATTGTTTGTTTTTCTGTGTTATGAGCATATGCACACACACACACACACACACACACACACACACACACAAACACAAACAGGCTGTTATTCTCTCCTCAGCTGATGCTGATTCTAGCTGATTAACTCAGGTTGACCTTTTCCCCTACCCAGCTGCTCCTGTCAGTCCATACTCAGGCTTTTTCAAGGCATAATTCTACATCACAACACTGGTCTGTGTAATGGGCCAGGTTTCATACTCCAGCTTTGGCACAACTGCTGCACAGTAATCTTCCGCTTGTATAAGCAGAGAGTAACGAGCGGTCTTGATTTACAGCTTTCTGCGCACAAGCAATTACAGAGCCAACTCTCCAAAATCAATAGGCCACCCTGCACTCTCCCTTTTAAGCTTCTGGGAGGGGGGTCTTCCTCCCAATGTTAAATTTGTAATCAGCAGGGGGATCTTATGTGTGTTTGCCTCCCAGATGAAATTCAAATGGACGTTCCTGCTCATTCATAAAATTCTAAGCAGCAGCATTCTTGCAAACACTCAGCCGGCACTGATGCTTCACAGACATCAAAACAATTTTGTTTGCTTTAGTTGGTATTCTCTGTGGCATAACAGTGGGTAATGAAATGTGATCATTATATAATTCCCATTTGTTCTCTCTCCACTTCCATCTTAGATGCCATTTGTTATTTGACACAGTTAACTAAGTTGGTGTTACAGTTTGTTTGCTTTATCCTACGACAGCAAAAATTAAGTCAGACCAGATAATAATGTTCTGCTCCGTAATATGTCTTTTGAATGCATCCGTTTTAATAATGTTTGACAATTATTGCACAGCATTGGTAATGTCTCATTGTAAAGGCAGAAGATTCAACATAAATGACCTTTCACCAAAGTGGACATACAGTTTTGTTTTATTCAGAAGTACAAAAGCAGACTTATGACACAGCTGCCTGCAAAGTAAATAAGACACTGTGTGAGTAGAATAAAAGAGCTGTCAGATGGACCACAGCAGAATTAATGTCATGGCTATTGTTGAGCTATACGATTTGTGTCACTGAGTGAATATGGCTTTCCGTGCTTTCATAGCTTTTTTGGGGTTCAGCTGTGTGTGCTTGCATATTGTTTGTAAACCTAAATCAAGCCACATAATAAAGGGAAGCTCAAATTATTCAACAGAGCACCCAAGAATCATGAATGCAGTTGTCAGTTCATGTCCATGAGTCATATGGATGTCCATGGAGACGTCCAAAATGTGACAGCAGTGACTTGACTTGCCAGACTGGGTCCACTGATCTGGAAGTCATCCAGGTATTTAAATAATCTGAACCTTGAGCCAAAGCTTGATGATGATGATTATTATTATTGTTCTTCTTCTTCTATTGTACCATGGAGCTCCAGTGTTGTGTAGAAATGGCAAAAACACTGTGAATCACACTTTTGTACAGACTAACATATACTGTACAACTTCATTAACCTCAATATGACTGCAAGTTGTTTTTAGCTCATTCTACATACACGTTCCTCCTGCAGTAAATACCCACCAGACCCCCAAATGTATATTAATCATCAACAGTACTGAAAATATAGTTTGAACATATGTCATGTAATTGCTGCTGAATATATTAACAATTGTGTGAAAAGGGAACATAGATGACTTGATTTGTCAAGTGTTATGCAAGAACCTAAAAAATAAGGCCCAGAGGTGAGTAAAGAGGACATGTTCATGTTGCGGCAGTCGTAAGTCTAATCCGTAACTCTTTAACCGCTGCGCTTACTCACAACATTCCTTCATATTGTAGAAGAGACACCACCTTGTTTGACTACATACTCTACCCTCCAAGTATTTCCGACATTGGTCTAATATGTAACTATTTTTGTTTTTAATTCAACGTCTGGCATGATAATTGGAGGAAACACAAGAGAGAGTGTTCATGCTAAATCCTTCAAGTTTGCTTCACTGCAATGTGCGCCCAACCAGCCTCACTAATATGCAGCGCAGGCCTGTCTAAGCACATCAGATCTGTTGTGGGGGAGTTAACAAGGAGGCCCAGATGAATGTCAAAATAGCGCGCTCATCAAGTAGTAGAGCAGCTGCACGGCTGTGGTGGAAGCTCCAGAAGTGTAGACTGTTGTGACCTCTAATTCACACTGACTTCTGTTGAATTTCTAGTAATCAAATGTTACCTAAATCACCATTCCTCCTGTTGAAATACTACTAAATCCTGTGAGTGTTTCACTTTGTAGAGTGTCAAAAGGGGTTTTGCTCTTACGGTATGTGTTCATGAATTCTACTTCTGTTAATAGCAGGCATGTGTTTTTTATCCTTCTCTGGTAAGATCTATATTTATCTCTTTTACAATCTTGAAAAAGGTGCAAAAGTTGATGTGTAAAATAGACACATGAAAATAGACGGTGTCATCTTTTCCAAAGACAGTAAGCCAATATTCCATTGTGTTCTATCTTTATACCTATTGTTATATGTAACTGTAACCTGTCACATTGCCAGACTCGTATGTAATACGGTTAGTATTCACCTGAATCTAGTGTTGCACCGATCATAATCAACCAATATTGCCTAAAAATAGCCTGATCGGTGATTGGAAAAATATCAGGTAAGGTAAATGATTACAGAACAGGTGCATCTCAATTTGACTGTTTCTGTACTTTTTAAAAATATAGTATATATATATATATATATATATATATATAGTATATAGTATATAATATTTGGGACCATTTTTGGCTGCGTAAGGCAGACAACAGGGTGGCCACGGCAAATTAGCATTAGCCTAGCACTGTTGTATTTATTACAACACCTGAACGGAATGCATCCACACTTCAACGGCACTTCGTCAAAGCGGACTCAGAGCTGAGATGTTTTGCTAACTGGTGGGCATTAGCATCTGTTAGCATGTAGCCTCACATGTTGTAATTATTTTTAACACATGTACCAAGGTAGTCTAATTATTAGGCTACAACTGCTTCACATATCCAGACTGCTTCACACCTCAGTCTTCTCCCATCCCAGTTTATTGATTGATCTAGTTTAACCCTTTAACTACTGAGACATTATTTCAGGTAAATGTGCTGCTGTGAATTTATCCCAAAAGCTGCTGTGGAGGAGGAAAATCACAACAAAACTGTAAACCATAGTAAAAACAAATAAATCCCAAACCGTTTATTTTTGGTCTCACTCACTGCTTTGTTTTGCTCCATTGTATTTTCAGAAATAGAATTTAGAATAACTCATACATATAGAACACTCACCAATGATGCATCAGAAGTTAAAGAGTTTTAAAAAATAGAATTCATCTGATTAAGCAAGGGATAAAACATGGAACACGAGTTACTATCAGAAAAATAGTCCCCGACGGGGCTATTTTTCGATAGTAACTCGTGTTCCATGTATTATCCCGCTTATTCTACGGGTTATTACAGTTTTTTGCTGTCACTACTCGAACAGACTAGTGTTGTGAAATAGGTGGGGCAGACAGAAGGCGGGTGCGGTTTTAGGCAGAGAAAAGAGAAAGACGGATGTATACAGTCAGGTCGGTGACCGCAGCAGGTGTTGTCCCGTTCCTGCAAATAAATACTGAAAACAAAGATCACTGAAACTGCTCCTTGTTTTCTAAAACCCAGCATAGAGGAGTTAACTGAGGGGTAAAATACTTACTTCAGCCCTGGAGATTCTGTACGAGATGAGGACGGATATTTCCCCTCATTTCCTGACTACGGTAAGGATAACATCAGGATAGGTTAACATTGGATAAGCTAGCAGTTACAATGAAGCTAATTTTTACTTTAAAAGTGGCCGAACTACCTGCGGAGTGATATGGTACAGTGAATCTGAAGTGACAAAACCCGTTGCCATGGGCAGCGGGCGGTTATCGAAAAAAAAATCCGCCAACTGACGTCATTCAAAGTGAACGGGACGTTCTAGAGGGCCGTAGAATAATCGATGAAAGAATATCGATAGAATACTCAATTAGAAAAATATTGATAGTTGCAGCCCTAGATGCTACTATCAAATAGTTGCATCTAGGGCTGCAACTATCCATACCTAAATGAAAGGTATGGACATTTGAAATTCCTTCTGTGACCAGCAGAGATTGGCAATCGGCAGAGTTTTTTGGTGCTTGGTATCGGGCCAAAAAATGCTGATCGGTACATGACTACCTGAAACAAAAAAAAACCCTTGGTACCGTTTTGGGCGTTTGGATTTCTTTATGACCGTTAATTAACAGACAAATCCTACAATGACTGATAATTATTTATTTCCACTTGAAATGCTGGGAGGAGGTCTTCACAGTGCCGATGTAGATCACTAGTAAACAAGAATAAATAAAACACTAACAGTGACATTTCTGTCCTGTAATGCACTTCCTCCATTAAAGTTGCCCTCAGGTCTGATCTGATTTAATGTGGTGTGATAAGATTTAAGCCGAAATTAAAAAGCTCCTCCTGTCTGTTTCATCCACACACTGTGGAATGATAATGCACAGTATAATTAATAAAATATTGAAAGCCTCTGCTCTCTAAATGACTTACACTTGCCACCGTGGTAAACTTCTCCACTTATATTGCAGTCGGCGAGGAGCTTTGTATATATATATATATATATATATATATATATGTGTGTGTGTGTGTGTGTGTGGGAAGCTGCTTTCTCCATGGATTCAAGGAGGAAGAGCTACCAGACTGTCATCAACAGCATTCTGGCACTGCCAAAGTTTCTGGAAGCAAACATGTGAGACTCATTCACAACCATGGTTCCACTTCAATTAACAGCCAGACAGCAGAATGCACCCAACACCTCGCTTGTTTGTGTCCATGATGGAAGTGTGTCCTGGCTGCAAGCCAGTGTGAGTGGCTGTTTGGGTTTCTCAGGTAAAGAGAGTGTGATCCTCTGGCATGGAGTCTGCAAGGTTTCTGATGAATTCTCGCTGGTTTCAGGTCAGTGTTTCCACACATCAGATGCCAGTATATAGTAAAGCAGATTTGTTTTCATTGTCATCCCACTTGATGTGGTTACAGGTTACACTTGAGGAGGCTGAACAACGACATGCACAAAAAGATTAGATTCCTCTATTTTGTTAAAAAAATTAAAATAAAATAATTAATTAATACATTGTGTCTGTAATTAAGTGAGTGAATGCTAACATTGACTAATGTAGCTCACTTAATCTGAAGCCCTAATTGCACCAAATGAGTATAACTTGAGGACATCCAGTGGTTTAGAAATAAACCTCCCATATCTGTTTTTCATGCAGCGCATTCGGTAAATGTGAGTGAAAAACATTATTCCTAGTTCAGATGTCAAGGCTCACCACTCACAATATGTTTCTTAATATGTGCTGTAAAGCATCTCATCAACTTTTGAGATGTTGCTCTTTTGAGTGATTTTCTTTCAGTGAATATGGATGCTACATCACACTCTTCATCAGCACCATGGTCAAATTAAATATACCATGGTGCCTCTACTTACGAAAGATCCAGCTAACGAATAGTCCAAGTAATGAAAAACAATTGTTCGTTTCTGAATTCGAAAGAAAATTCTATTTACGAAAGGAAACCAAAACCCCAAGACATGAATACTATGTACATTACTGTAGGTACTGTATGTAATTACGTGATGTATGTAAATACATCATGTACGTACTGTACGCAGCATCCTTTTGGCTATGAGGGAGCTACACATGATGCTTTCCTTTGACTCTCATTCATCACATAGTTCCAACCATACACACGCAAAGGACAGAGCCAATGCTGTCTCGCAAGTCCCCCCGAGCGCGCCCACTGAAACCCCACCACAGTACACATCCACCACGAGCCCAAAGAAAATGATCCCCCATGCGAAAGAAAAGAAGAAGCGGACCGCACCATCAACAGAAGAGAATAAAAAAGGAGGAGGCAGCCATCACTCCACCAGCACAAACAAAGGGCATGCCGGTGAAACACCACGGTTCCCTCAAATCCGTGGGAAAAAAACACCCCAAAAAAATGCCCACCCCGGCGTCATACACGCTCCGCACGCCCCAAGAAGACCACGAAAAGCAGTCAAAGGCAATCGTCCCCAGATCTACACCCCACCAAACATCCGCCAACAAACACCACTGAAGGTGAAAGTGACAAAACAACCACAATGGTATGAAAATTACCCACATGTCTGGTTCTTTTTAATGTTTAATGTTCAGTCAGTGAAGACACATTAAATTAAATTAAATCTAAAATCTAAATCTACATTTTCTTTTACTTTTAACACATATTTTATACAACATTTTTAAAGGGTTTGAGGGGTAGTATTTGGGGTCTTGGAATGAATCAGATCTTTTACATGTAAAATACGACTCTATTTACGAAAAAGTCATGGTATGAAACCACTTCTAGAACAAATTAATTTCATAAACTAGATAACCAGGAGAAAATCTATTTGGAGAACAGATAAAAACAACACAGAAAGGTTACAGTTCAATTGAAAATTTAAGCTGGAACCTTCCAGCTGTGAAACAGAACCACTCCACCACTTGTCAATGCTTATCAACATTTCTCAACCAGGAATTAGGCAAAACAAATGGCATAAAGTATTATATAACAAATTGTAGATGTATGACACAAGTCACACACATGAAAATGGATATCACTAGTTCAGTTTAAACAAGGTGTAACTAAATCTAACATCAGTAAATTAGAGTAGAGCTGTCTGTCAACAATAATCAAACAGTACTATAATATCAAGCCATACACTTAATAATACAGCACTTTAAGCAAGAGTGACTTAATGTGATAGGCAAGTTACTGTATATAAAATACCATACATGGGGATAATCAAAGAGAATAGCTATAGATGTCAAAATATCTATTTTTTTTATTTTTATTTCTGCGATGAAGGATTTAAACATTTGGTCTAGTGGGACTGAATTGTGTTTAGAACCAGCTTCTAGCAACCATTCAAGAAACTGCAGATTATGGCAATTTTGTGTTGCCTTCATTTTTCTTCAAATGTCCAAACGCAGCATGAGAATGTTATTAGAAGTTGTAGTACATTTCTGTTTGTGTCGTACAATATGAGAGAGAAGGGCATTATGTTACTGTCACTTGTCGATGTCAGCAGACAAGCCACAGCATTGCACACTTTGGCCTGTTTGTATTTTTACTCTGTGTCAAATAGCTTCACATCCGTGTAATAAGTTGTCATGTCCATACAAAAACTGTTGGACATTATTGAAGCCCACTGACAGTAGAGCTGCGGCCAAGTGTTTGAAACACTGCTGAGATGGATCTTTCAACACAAGTGCCCTAAAGGAAACCTCAATTCACACTGTGCAAGTCAGGCCATGTTGTGACACTCCCATCTCTCAACGGGCAATGCGTCACAGATAGCACTCACTGTCACAACATGGCAGAATGATCGGTCCTCACTGCTCACTCCCAAGAGTCCTAAGCATTGTGTCTGTCGAATGATCGAAGAGAGTACACACTCCAGACTCTGGTGACGTCTCACCCCTCTGAGAGTATTACAGTGTTGTTGTTTTTTCACTCATGCAGCTGGACACTCTGGAGATTTCTCAGAAAGACAGCGTCACCATGTCAGTTATTCATCCCTTGTGGAGATCTCATCATATCTAGTCTCACATATCTAGATTTGTCTTGCACTTTGTTTTATCATTGTGACAGCACATAAAGACCCTTGTTTGGATTTCTGTAAACTGATGGAAATCATGTTGGATTGTGTTCAGCCTAGGATGGAACAATAATACCTTTACTTGCACTGATGGAAGGTTTGTATGTCCCATGGGATTAAATTAGCTAAAACAATGGGAAAAAATAAGTAAAGTAAAACAAAGTACAAGAGATAAGGTAGGACAGGGTGATTTGGCTAAAAATACAATTTAATTTCGGTTAAGCTACGAAATCCTTTCAATAGTTGTAAAATGTTTAATAGAAAATACAGTTTGTCATGTTTTTCATGTTCATCACATGTTACCCATTTGGTGACCATGGAAACACCCTCTTCTACAACATGTATTTACCAGTAAAACCTATGGAGTTTGTTAGTCTGTTTGTTAGCATAACTCAAAAAGTTATCTCTATCTTTTCCCTACCTCCTGAAGATTTATAAACTTTCATTTGAGAGGGAAGGACATTCCAAAACCTTACCAGGGGAAACACTGCTGTCACAATGATACTGTGACTGGACCTCAGGTCATGAACTTTCATTTTGACTCGATTTGACATCAGCCAGACAAATAGTTCCAGAGATATGAACAAGAGAGTTTAGGGATTTTAAACGTATTTTTCAAGTTATCATGTTAACACAAAGGATATGCGGCGGTGGCAGTTGGACAAAAAACATAATATTCCCGAAACTCTGTTCAGGGATATAATTATAAAAATTTGCAATTGTTCCAGGGTCACATGGTGGTGCAGTGTTTAGCAATCGTGTCTCACAGCAAGAAGGTCCTGGGTTCAATTCCAACACCAGTCAATGGGACCTTTCTGTGTGGAGTTTGCATGTTCTCCTCGTGTCTATGTGGGTTTTCTCTGGGAACTCCAGTGTCCTCCCACCATCTGAAGACATACACTGATAAGTTAATCTAAATTGCCCATACGTGTGAATGTGAGGGTGATTGTTTGTCTCTATATATTAGCCCTGCCATGAACTGGTGGCATTTCCAGGGTGTACTCTCCCTTTGGGCGTAATATCTCTCAGGTAATATTGAAAACACCATACAGTGTGACATGGTGAATGCTAAAGCGTGGCATACATAGCAAGAGGAGCTGAGGAGCTTAACAAAATGTCAGTTGTGTCATTGGTCAACCTTAACACAGACTATGTAATATAGAGTCTGTGTACATTCATCGTGTCACATAACAACAGGGAAAACAATAATGAAAAACAGCTGTAACATTGGCCAGTTTCATTTGGTCGCTGCAATACAAATTTAACGTTATATGTGGATATTTTATTTGAGTAAAATGACAACATCATATAAGTCACCAAACAAAATGATGCAACACCTCCTTTGTAAACATGATATAAAATTTTCATCAGCACTGGTGTCAAAAACAACATTCACAATCCTGCACAATATGATCCACTGCTACGTCTCCTATTGTTGTTATAGAGACCCTCAGTAAGAGTATAAGAGACACTGACCACTGATGAGTTAGTTGCTTATTTTTTCTTTTTTTTCTTCCTCATCTGGACCAGCCATATTGTCTCAGCTGGTCTAATGTTTAATCGATTGAGACCTTGAGCTTGTACGAAACAGTATTCATAAAATAGCAAATAAATTAATAAATCAGTGGTTTCAAACAAACCCACTTAAGATGTCATGTTTTCACTGAGGCATCTGTGAGACTGTCTGTATCTCTTTAGGTCATGTGTGGTTGATATTGTATTATATTTTGTGTCAGTGAAAACCCGAGAGGATGCCATTATAATTGTTTGGCACAGATATGTGTAGAAAGCAGCTGAATGAAAATATTTCTTTTCTGTCTTTATTTCAGAACATCCTGTGGCCTTCATTTCAGTGTTCTTTTCAGTAATGAGCTGAAATAAAGAAAATAAACAATGCATTTTTAACTACCAGATGTATCAATTTAAAATCCATATTTTTCTCTTTGAAAGTGGATGTAAACTGAGAAATGTTAGCTTCAGTTGTTTTCATCCTTTATTGTTGTTGCTGGCATGATGCTGGTATGCTAGTCAGCCTCTTTTATTCCCTATGAAAGGTCAAGGCTGTAGGCAGCTATTCTGTGCAATAGATATTTTACTCTTCAGGGCTCTGTCACTGTGATTGTGCGACTATTTCATTCCTCAGCTTTGAACGCATCAAAGGACGCTTTGGCACATTAATTACAGGACTTCTGGTGGCGGTTTGCAACTTCTGACTGTTTGTTTTTTTTGTGTTTGATTGCTTTGTTGCTGCGTGGAGCAGAGATGTTGCCACAGTGCCAGTGGCGCCTGTTGACCTTAAGGTCAATCTGGCAGCAGGTTCTGAGTTTTGACAGGGGCAGCCAACTGTGGAGAGAGGAGCATGCCTTCGGGCACCACAGTGTGTTCCGTCAATGTTCGTTAGTCAAATAAACTGCATAGTATCACCCTTTTGTCTTTTAATAACAGAGTGAACCAATGACAAATTTGTTTGAGCCAGGAAGCTGTGACAGTCAATGTAACCTGCCTCTCCACATTATGAAATTAGCCTCCCTGCTAACAATGCTAAAAGGCTTACCATCCACTGCTGTCATTGCATATTATCCTAAAACATGCACAACCTCATATTATGCACAAACACACACGGCTTATGATAGAGTAGTTACAGTTGCCCATCACCAGCAATGATATTGATGTACTGTAAGTAATGGACATTTTCAGCTGTGTGGTATTTCACCTCCTGAAGCAGGAGGGGTCATAAGTGCATGAAAACCTCATTACAGGGATGACTCAGGATGTGTGGTGAGAATAGCCTGTTGTGCTGCAGGAGGTGAATGAAACAATTAGTTTCTGCTGCGTGAGAAGTACAAAACACACATTTGTCTCTTTTGTAAAGATAGCCTCCAGAAGTGCCACGATTGGTGACTCTGAGGGACTTTTTTTCACACAGTAGCCCAAAAAATAATTTTTTAGTTGCATCACTGAGTAATACGCCCTACTTTGTAAGATGTTGTTACATCATACTAGAAATATTACATACTTTTCTTCTGAAACCCACTTTTTTAAAAGATTATGTAACTGAATTGTAAAGCATGGACTTCAACTGTTAACCTACATTGTCTATACTTGGTCTCGCATGTACTGTATATGGAGCTACTGTACCTGTCTTCTTCTGTGTTGTTTCACGTTTCTCTGCATTTCAGTGCCTGTAGTCATTGTATAGTCACCACAGGAGACTGAGAAATGACTGAACCACTGCAGCGAGACATAATGGAAAAAGATGGAAAATAATAGAAAGTGTTCTTTGAAATTTTTTTATGAAATCAGTCTGAAAATGTCTGAGCTTATTAAAGTGTTGCAGGACCTTGTGATCCTCACAATAGGCCCATTGCATATTGGTCTATTCAGTTTGTATGCATGACTCCATATTAAACTTGAGTGCTTTGATTCAGTTATTGAAATCTCGCATTTAAGATTTCAATTTAAAATATTGGCAAGACCCTCTGATAAACCCTAAATATTATATAATTAAGAGCAGGGGTGCCCAGTCCCAGAGAGATACTATCCTGCATGTTTTAGATGTATCCTTCCTCCAACACACATGACAGTCATAATCAGGCTTCTGCAGAGCTTGATTAGAGGTTTATCATTTGAATCAATCTATCTATCTGTCTGTCTCTCTGTCTGTCTGTCTGTATCCCAATGAACAGACTCTCTCACACAAGCTCTAGTAGTATTGTGTTTTACTCTTTATAATGAAGCTCTGGCTGTAAATTGTGGTAACCCAGTAGTTGGTAAGACACCAGTAAACCAAAATATTATCCCCATTCATTTCATGTATGGGTCTAGTAATGGTTCATAGGCAGGGGCGGTGGGCTAAAAGGTTGTCTTTAAAATATTCAGTAGGACGGTACTACAACCAATCAGCATCTTTAGGATGACGTAGTTAGATGCTGGAAAGTTCATGGAGGAATCCAGAGAAAGTTAGGAATGACTAAACAAAATTGGGGATTATGGATCTGAATGACTGTAAAAAGAATGTAAAGATTGCTGGTGTTTTCTCACATTCTTCACTCATCTTTGAAAAATCTCCACCAATTCAGCAGCCTTCTATCATTGTTGTTGTTCTTCTTCTATGGTTATTTCTGGTTGTTTCTCTCCGAATCATCGCAGCTCTGTCATCGCTTTGTCATGCCCGCCCTCTGACTCTATACTTCACCGTGATTCGTCGGCCAGTTTCAGGGAAATCTATCCAAAAATTACATTGAGCGTAACTAGTAGCAAATTAGATTTGCTGCCACTGGGGGTGTCTAGCACGCCAAGGCTACCAAAACGTGGCTATTTTTAAGAATCTAAAAAATGCTCTGAGTTATGTCACTTTTTTTAACAACATAATTCTGTATATGTTCATTCATAGTTTTGATGCCTTCAGTGAGAATCTACAATGTAAATAGTCATGCAAATAAAGAAAAAACAGGTGCGTCCATCTGTTTGACTGGCATTTTATGGTACATTATAATTTCTGAAATAAACAGGTGAAAGTATAATTTAGACTATTTTATCAATATAGAGCTGACAGAATCCAGTATTTTGTGATGGTGTACTGATGCAGATTCTGCATCTCCATCACAGGCTCACTCAGAGCATCTACGGCAATGAAACCAGAAATAGAATCTGAGGGTACCTGCTGTGGAATCACCAAATGTGGCATGACGATTTGAGGCAAGTCATGCTGATACCGTCATTGGAATCACTGGAACATTGGCATTATTGTAAAGTGGTCGTAAAGTACCTCTTTAGTATCAGTTCACTCTACGTGATTAAAATTATAACTCTTAAAAGCCACAGTAATATTTTTCAGGAGAAACTACACATAGAATTGTTAATCGATTTGGTTGAGTTGCCTCTTCCACAGCAGAGCCAAACCTGCTTCACCATCCTCTGAATACTGTGTTTTCTATTCTTCTCCAGACTCTCATGTGTATAGTTTAAGATGTACTTTGTGAATATTTTCATCTTTATATTTAATCCAAATATATCTGTCCAGATTCAAAGTAACAACAAAGAAATGCAGTTTGATAATTGATCAAAATAAAAATGAACTAGCTGGGGAAGTTTGAATCTCAAGTTAATCCATGCTTACATATTTACAAAGATAGTATTATGTGTAAATGCGTTCAGTAAGCCACCTGGTAGTAGACACTGCCTAATTATTTTTTAAAGATATGATTAAGGTGCATTAATTTAGATAATTTTTTATTTTTATTCAGTGATGCCTTTCAGACTTAATTACTACGAGTGCTGAATTCCAATATTGTGACATTGTAGAGCGTACACATTTTCTCAAATGAGAGTGAGATAATTAGTGGAAGCGGCATCATATCAGGACAGCCATTCAGATTTTTGTGGTGTGGGTGGAAACATTTTTAAAATATCTACTTCTTTAAGGCTTTTCATGCAACTATCACTTGAAGGAGCAAAAAGAATCAGATTTACAGATTTGAGATACGCATGCAGAAAGTTCCCACTGTGTGTATAACACACTTTATCAGCAAATGGAAAGATAGTTCAAAACAGCTAGAGGTCTTGCCATGTTCCAGAGAGACGTTGTTTAATCATATTTAATGTGCCTTATCTTGAATTATTTTAGGAAGAAAATTGATACCCTCAATTGCGAGGCTGTATTGAAGAAGACAGCTTGTGAAATGTGACTATTGTGCCGAGATGAGATGACTCAAAGTGGGATAAATGAATGGTTAGAATATTGACTGGGGATTCTTCCATGGTCACACTGTACCTGCTGAAATGAACAGATGCAAACTACTACAGCCAACAGCCAGGAGCTTTGTATGAATAAGGAGCAGTAAAAAAAAAAAAAAAGAAGAAGAAAAAAAAAGTTAAGAGAAAAATATCCAAGGTCTTGGATGAGTCTGTAAAGATGCAGAACTTCTCCATCTTCAGGGGTTTTCCCCAAGCTTACTTAGAAAAAAAAAATCCCCCACCCTCGTGGTTTGAAATGCAAAGTTAACAGTTTTACTCAGGCCCCCAAGGCTTGTATAGTCTCTCCTAATCTTTTTTAATGTGTCAAAAGGCTTTCTTGAGAGTCTCTGTGAAATTTCACACTTATGTTGTTTGCAAAGTCAGTCTGAATTACAGTGTAGAGTGAGGGTTAACTTTTCTGAAGGGGTTAGGGAAAACTTTTTGAAACCACCATGTGAGTGTGCATGTGTGTGTGAGGCTTAATAGAGACAACAACACTGTGCATTTAAGGTCACAGTATTATATATTAGAATAATTCACACATGAATAAAATACTACTAATAAGGTTTAATTGTAGCAGTGATGATTTCTCTAAGGTTACGTTCAGACTGCAGGTAAATGTGGCCCAAATCCAACTTTTTGCTGCCATTTGACCTGTATCTAACCTGTTAAAGATGTGAACAGCACACATCTGATTTAAAAAAAAAAAAAAAAAAAAAAAAAATCCAACCTAGGCCACCTTCATATGTGGTACAAAACCTGATATGTATCCAATATTTTTCAATGTGACTTCAGTCTGAATGGCCAAGTTGTATTTATCCAACATTTCTAGATACTCCTGTGGTTGACACGACAGATGTAAAGACCCAGAGGTACATTATTTTGAGATTCTGACTAGTTTAATGTTTTTACATTTCCCAGACATGTAAACATGCTTTATCCACAGGACCTTTGACCCCACAGGTTGACATTTAGCATCAGTGTTTTCAGTCATCAAGCTGTAAACCACTAAACCTTTAACCAGTCACAGTAAAAACTTCTTCCACTGTGTAGTAACTGATGCTGAAAACCAGATAGTGAAATAAGGCTACGTCCAGACGAGTTCGATATGGGTTTAGTTTTGAAACTGTGTCAAAAAGATATTACTTAAAAGTGGAACTGTTTCAGTAAGAAATCTGCGTCAGCATGGAGATGAAACGCTTGCTGAAAATGATGCAATTCCCATGCCACACCACTATGCGCGCTGTACGTCAGTCCCACCGGATACAAGATAACAATAGAAGAAGTAGTGCGCATGTGCTCACATCTTTTTTCTACCAGCACGACACACGCCAGACACAAACAACAGCAATAACACTTTAATACATTCACCACTGCTACTCTGTTGTTCGCCATTGTTGCTGGCTTGTTTTGACTGAATTGAGACACCAAGCATTAGAAACTACAAAATGTGACATAGATGTAAAAGATGCACCAAAACAATATGGACACATCATCTGACACATGCAATATCATCCACATTATGATCTAATGTAGGAAAATAGGAAAAATGCATAATTTATGCCACAAAAAGTGTAATTTTGGAAATTAAAGTAATCTTCCAAATGTATTCATATACCTAATTTATAGCCAACAAAAACCCAAAGTACATAAGCGAAGTTAGAAAAAAACCCCAATAAAAGCAAATAAACTATGATAATAATCAAAAATAAGATATAAAATGTTTGGAGAACATACCAAATAGCCAATTTTGTGTATTGTAAGGTGAGAAATTTCTCACAGCCATTAAGGTCCTTCAATATTCTAGCATGTCTGTTAAATGTTGGTTAAAATGTTAAATATTAGGGTGACCTGAGGGCTGAGTGTAAGGGTTCACACCACACGGGGATAAATTCCCTGAGTAGCAAGTCTCTGGTTCAGTTCCCAGTTGGTTGGACCATTTGCTTCATATTATTCCCAGGCTCTCTTTCTTTTCTTCACCTCTGTCTAATGATGATATAAGGTCAAAGTATTAACCAAAAAGCCTCCCAAAAACTCAGAAAAGTATTATTAAATATAACAGTCATTTTCAGTTAAGTGTAATATTTTTACAATAATGTAAACATGTGTGTATGTTAATAATGTAACTGATCTGTTGCTTTAATCACTGTAGGCATGTGAAACCAGCCTTTTTTGCTGCTTATTATGTTAAACTGAAACAAGGAAATACTATGACTAAGGCGACACATCACGGTATTTATCCACCGTCAAATTTTGAGACGAGGCCCATTGTAGTGCCTGGACGCTTAGCTTCTATAGACAGATGAATGAATATAGAAAGAAGAATGTCTTCTAATGCATTTGTAGTCAATTTAATATTAACACAACCATACATATTTGACCATTTAAATTTTGGCATTTTAGGGCAAGATGAGCTTTCCTTACAGTCTTAGAGAAATTGCCCCTGGTATATACATACATATAGGATAACGCCATGTGTTAAATATTTATGTCAAAGCTACATGAAATTACTACTAATTGCTAATCTCCAAACTACCCCATTCATTTTAACAGGTCATACGCATAGAGCTTGACAAAACTAAAAATCTACTTTTTACTAATATGAAAATCTCTTTCCCCCTCCTCTCACATTTTTTCTTCCAGATTGTGTGCTTTTGATTAGTTTAATCACCCTCAGAAAAGGGCTAAATCCATTCTCTTAATGTAATTTGTGGAAAACGTACCATGACAGTGTAATTATTTTGAGGGCCCAATTTGCATTTCCAGTGCTCCACTAACTAAATGTTACTGTAGGTTCTAAAGCCTTAAAGATAAATTAATAATCTAGAGTATTTAAAACCCATGAAACATTTAAATTAAGTAATTTCACTTCCTAAAGGGCACAGTGCAGATTTTTCCTATACATATTCAGACAGACACACTTTTTAAATAAACATCAGCACTAATCAGTGAGACAGCAATCAGACTGAGAGCGGAAAATATTTATTGGAGCTTTTAGTGCTACCTTAGGGGTTACCCTTTGACTTAGATTAGATGGGATTTAGACAGAGTTGATACTTGCACCTCTTTTACCAAAACTTGAAATTCTTTTTTTTTGTTTTCTTTTCACAACTTTAATCTACTGTATACTTACAATACAGAGGCAGTTTTATTTTTCAATTTAAGCAAGGGATTATTCAGAGGTGCTGCACTACTGCAAAAATGGTTATTTGTGGCTTTTCAGCACAGCAAGCTTTGATCAGCAGTTAAGTAAAATTGACTGGAATTGTTTCTCTGCCCCAATTTAGAAGACATCTTGTCAAACCAAGTTGCAAAGGGTCTACAGACTACAAGTATTAATTTTTGTTCCCTTAGTGCTGCAAATGTAGTAATTGACTCCGATTTTTGGCTTCAGGCAATAACCTAATAAGGCCATCCAAGGTTAATGATAGACCCTTTTTAGACTGGCTGAATGTCTGACACCGATATGTAGTGGTAGTGAAAAACAATTATTACTTACATGAGAGACACACAGGGCAGAAGCCGCTGACATTTCCATAGCGTTTTATTTTACTTTTTAGCTGCAATTTTTGGATATAGTTGTGTCTATCAAATGTAGCTGTCGGATCAAAACACAGAGTTGTTGAGAGAGTGAGAATCACAACAGCAGTGGGTTACGTCGCTCCTTTTTACAGCCGTCTCTTCCCAGGAACACCAACGCTACAAATCTCAGTGATTTAACATCTTTCCCGTCCAAGCAGCCGGAGTCAGCACAAGTGTCATGTGCCGTTGCCAATCTGCTGTCATGGAGTCCTCTGCCAAACAATTTATCCCCCTGCCCTCCTGCTTTATTAGCCATAGATTACCAGTGGTCATGGACAACGTAGAGCCTCTGCTGTCGAGGTAGCCCTGTAATCGACTCTGGGGAGGCAGGGTGAATAATTGGTGTGAGTGTAAGGCAAACTATCCGTAAATAAATGGTGAATACAACCGTTTCAGTTCCAACAGAAATGAGTTCATCCTGTTCACTTACTTGCCAGTCACAGGGATTTATCCAGTCTTTGCATTTAATTGTCAATATGATAAAGCATTGTATAACTAACTTTAGGCATGTTCTGCAACATGTGTGGTGAACAGTGGGTGAAGGTTTAGGTGTGGATGTGTGTGACAGGAGTCTTCAGGGATGCAGACCCATATGAAACCTAAAAAAGTTAGAACTGAAGGACAGTTGGGTTGCTCGCCTCTGATTAAAGGCATTAACATTGATCATTAGCCTTTCAGTGTAGATTTGTAGTGACAAATCAGGCCATTTAAGAGAAGCAAACAGGACTACTAGGATGGAAGTTTGGAAATCCACTGCCTTGGATGGGGAAATAGTACAACACTGTTGTTGGTTGAAACCTAAAAAAGGCCAACAAAAAAAATTGTGTTATTTCACATGTGTGCGATGTTTAATGTTTTCACTGCTTGATAGACAGAAACTGAGCCTTTCTTCAAACAATAGACCTCTTCAACAGAAGCAGATGTTCCACTGCTTAAGTTCCATAGTTACTGCGTTACCATGTGACCTGGATCCAAATTAATAAACTAAACTGTGGCATATTCTGCTATGTAAAATTACTGCTGTTGTTAAGGAAACCTGGTAATTTGGTAAGTTTTCATACCAGGAAAGTTTTGTTGTGGATTTTTTTGGTTTTCATGTTTCGACTAGTGTCCTGCAGTGAAACGGTGATTAAATGTGTTTTTGATTACTTATTTTTGTGGATGTTTGCTTTAATTGGAGCACATTTTCTGTTTTTTAGAACTCTGGATCCTCTGCCACCTCCACTCCTAATGCTCCAGTGACTGGATACAAGCGAATGGTCATTCCAACTCAACCACCTCTGACTGCTACCAAGAAGTCTACACCCAAACCCCAGGCTCCTGGAGGAATGTCATCCATGACCCCTTCTTCTAGCCCAGCCAAGCCTCAAAGTCACATGGCACCTCAGCCTGTCCCTGCCTCCTATGCCACTGCCTCCACCCCAAGCCAACCCACCTTCAATGTCCAGGTGAGGTCAGCCCAGCCTGGTCCCCAGCATCCAGCTCCAGGTGGGCAACATTTCGGCCAGCATCCGATCCGTAGTCCTGCACAAGTGCAGTACATGCATGCACAGCCTAAAGGTCCTGACTTTGCCTACGGACCACCACAGCCAGGCTTCTCTCCCATGGGTCAGGGTGCATATCATGACCAGCAGCACCCAGGAGTCTCCCATGCAGGTGGTCCAAGTTCCCGGAGACCAGACCCCACCCCCATTCAATCATACCAGCCTGCAGGCCCCAAGAAGACCTATATCACAGATGTGCCACCAAGCTTGGCTCCGTACACATCTGGACCAGCTGTTCCACCAAAGGTAGGAACATTTTGTGTCACGTGTTTACTTATACCTCTCTAAAAATGCAACATTGCCTGATATAAATCTGGTTGCCAGTTGTTAGAGACATTATTGGCACAAACAAATAAAAGGCAGACACCAGAAACAGCAAGGTTGTTTTATTCATTACCTCTCCTCCCGAATAGGAGAGGGGTGTTGTTTTTGAGTTGGTTTGTGTGTTTGTTGGTCTGCCTGTTTGTTTGTAAGCAGCTTTATGCACAAAGTACTTAATACATTTTCATGACATTTTTTATAAAAGGTGCAAGGCGGTCCAGAATAGATCCCATAAAATTTTGGTGAATGAAGGTCAAAGGTCACAGTCACATTCACAAAAAATGGCTTTTCACAATAAGCGCAGGGGGTAGGGGGGTAGGGGGGGGGGTTGTTGTGCCTGGCACCACCATCTGCATTATCTGGTATATGGTCTGGATACAAACATGTTTGTGTCAACAGCATAACCAAGTAAATTAAAGGTAATAAGTGGTGCCCGGCACAACAAACTCCATCCCCCTTGCACACATTTTACATGATTTGCCCTATCTCATATCACTGCGAAAACACATTTTTAGTAACTGTGACTGTGACCTTTAACATACATTCACCAAAATGTAATGGGATATATTTTGGACCACCTTGCATGTTTCCTGAAAATTTAATAGAAATGAATCCAGTATTTTTTGAGTAAAGCTGCTTACAATCAAATGAACAAACAAGACAGACCAGCTCAAAAACAATACCCTTCTCCCCTTCAGGGGGGCAGGGTAATGAAAAGGCTCTGTACTAATATATAAAATCAAGCCAAACTAAATGTATAGAGGTAAGAATTCTATAGCTGTCTTTAACTCCTACTGTTGCTACAAAAATCTTTCTTCAAAAGCCATTAGCCCATTCTTCCACCCGCCTACATCTGTACGTCCATCACTCCATCTGACCTTTTCCTCATCTTGCCATTATTCATGTCTGGGTCATTTTTGAGCAATCCAGGCCTCCTTTTCCCTATTTGCTTCTCCCAACTCCTTCTGGAGAATCCTGAGGCATTTCCAGGCCGGCTGGGACATCTAATCCCTCCAACGTGTTCTAGGTTTGCCCTGGGGCTTTCTCATGGTTCGATATCCCTGGAATACCTCCATAGGGAGTATAGTAGTCTGGGATGCGTCATGATTGGATACTTGAACTCCTTCAAGTAGCTCTCGTCAAGAGCATAGTGGTTTAAGCCCGAGTCCCTCTGGGATATTTGAGCTCCTCACTCTTTTGCAAATGGTGAGTGCAGACATCCAGCAAAGACAACTGTGTGTCCTCTAGGGCAATGGTTCTCAAATGCAGTCCTTGAGGACCATGATCCTGCATGTTTTAGATATTTTTCTCTACCATCACACCTGGAAGCCATTCCATTGTTATAAGGCTTCTGCAGAACTGGATGATGAGGTGATCATCATTGAACCAGGTTTGCTGGAAGAGGGAAACATCTAAAACATGCAGGATACTGGTCCTCGAGGACTGGATTTGAGAATCACTGCTCTATCGGGTCTCATAGATCCAGGTTTTTGTCACAGATATCTGTGACCTTAATTATGGGAATTTATATGTATTGCAGTTATCTGATTACTCCATTTAACCTTTGATTATTTTATTAATAAATAACCATCACATTTTAAATTTCTCAACCTGAAAATGTAAGTGCTCTGAATTAAAATGCATTTATTATGAGGTTATTCATCACAAAAGTTTTAGCTTTTACAGTCAGTCCTAATTAGAAAATGTGTTGCTTAATACTTATGTTTTAATTCTGATGGTGATTTACTTTAATGACTGGAGCTGACTCTAAATTTAAATGCACATGAATTATTTATTCTCTAAAGGTTCTTTATACTGACTGACAGGGTAATGTTAATGGGTATTTTTTTACAGGGATATATGTGCCTTAAACAAACTGTTTACAAATTACAAAATGTGTTGGAAGGTGGCGTTGCTATGCCAACCATTAGCATCTGCTTGAAGGCATCTTCTCCGAGTCCCCATGGTCAACAATTTCAGTTTTAAAAACCACGCACAGCAGTATTTCATTAGCTTTTTTTTTTTTTTTTTTTTTATGTCATACTTTTGATTATCAGGTTTGGGCTTTTTGGGATGAAGTGTGTTTTTTCTGCATGTTCAGAAGCCGCCACATTTAGCAAAAAACATTCCATGTAAAATCAGCGGATTTACTCTCACCACTATGTGCAGTTTGTTTCAAAAGGGCCTTTTTTGAGCCTATTTCTCTTTTGCCTGATTTGCTTTTTTCTTGGTTGAATAGCTAAGTCTAATCCAGCTGTTTGCCTGGCCACTGCTTTCCACTTAACCATCTTTTTAAAAAAGATTATCTATGAAATTATTTTCTGTATCATTTACAATTATAAACCTGTTTGTTGGTGTGTAATAAGTTTGTGGGTCAATAACAGCCATTGTTTATACACAACAGTCTGTGTGCATCATCGTAATCTTCTCCAGTTAACTGAGATGCGTGTTAGTGAGTGTATGTGGGTGTATAGTATGCATATGTCTCCTTTAGCAGCATCAGATGGCAATACAGTAGGGAGCTGCTTGCTGTCTTCATTGAAATGCTCAGAATAAACAGTTATTTTAACCTTTATGAATTTTTGAAGGATTTCCTCTGTTGGGGTTTACAGCATCTGATTTCATTTGTCTCATCAAAGAGGGTTTGTTTCTATTACTGTATACAGTGTATGCTGTATCTACCCACCACATTATACAAACCAAGCTTTGAATTTAATTTAAAGATAAAAGTATGATTTGGCCTCAGTCAATATTACTTTCATACAGGCTTCATTGTCATTGTTCTCCTTTTTGTCTTTTCATGCACATAATATCTCAGGAACATAAGGATGGAAGTTTTGTGCACCAGTTCATTTAGACTCAAGGATGAACTGATTACAATTGGGTGGCCAGTGTCACTGTGATCTGGAAAAACATATCCATGACCAGAATTCAAGAATGTCCATGCTAATTATAAAGAAAAATCATACAAATGTGTAATAAGGGCTTCACTTCAAATAAAGAAGTGATAACAAATACACCATGCACGCTTTCTATACAGTCTCAAAGTGCATAAAGCATGTCTCTCAATGGAAATTAATGTCATATGCATATATAGGCATCCTACCATTTCACTACAAGATACACATTACCATTTATTAAATTATGATTGAAGTGATATGACATGACATGCTGGTTTCTGAAGTGCTGTTTTGAAGTTAGCATTTAGTCACTGTTATGTTGTCTTTTGTAGATAGAAGTGACTATGTTTGGACACAAAGGACGGCATTGCAAGACTGCATGGGGTCAGATGTGAGCTAATGCTAAATACTAGCTTACTGACTCTGCAAAACCCCAAGCTTCATCAAGCTTCATCTAACAAACTCTGTGGACTCAAATCCAGTTAGTGTGACCTATTAAAACCAGTTACAGTGGAGCTATTTATTAGTAAAAATGTGTTCCATTAAACAAACAGAAAATCTGACCTTTTATGCAATGCAGACCTGTCAATCAAAGTGTGACAGCAGTCAACAATACTTATGCTTGATTTGAAATATGGCTGGTACAGAAAAAAAATCTGAATTAGACCCGGGATGACTTATTAGAGGGTCCAAATAAAATGGGGAATAATCATCAACTTATGTAGGGAGTAGTTCAGTGTTCTGTTGAACCAAGGCTTTTAGGAGTCAGCAGGTATATGATAGCTTTGACATACTTACCTATGAGCTTCATTTTAGAGCTGAGGGCCTTGCCCCTTGGACCTACTGTAGATTAATTTGTTCTATCACAATTTCAAACAACTGAAAATATTTTCCATGTCATTTAGTGCTTAAAAGTAAACCATCTAACCATGTGAAATAATTCATTAGATCACACAGTAACTACCAGCTAATCTTAATTGTTTACTGGTTGAGTTAATCACGAATGTGGCAAATCACACAAATTATAGATTGGAAGTGGAATATCTGCCGATTGCAGATCACTGCCAATCACAGAAGGAATTTTAAATTTCCATACACTACCTTTCATCGAGCAGAGGGCACATCTTGGGCTGCAACTATTGAATATTTTTGTAATACAGTATTCTGTCGAATTTTCCTCGATTAATCAAGTAATGGGATGAATTCCATTTTTTAAACTTCTGATGCATCATTGGTGAGTGTTGTATATGTACGAGTTATTCTAAATAGTCATAATTCTGAACATACAATGGAGCAAAACAAAGCAGTGAGTGTGTCCAAAAATAAATGGGTTTGGGATTTGTTTGTTTTTACTGTTTTTACTTAGCAGCAGCAAAAGTTATGTTCTACCATAGTAGTCTAGTTTCGCTCAATGTAATTTTTGGCTAGATTTCCCTGAAACTGGTCGAGGAATCACGGTGAAGTATAGAGTCAGAGACAAACAACTGGAAATAACCATAGAAGAAGAACAACAATGGGTGGTGATTTCCTTTTATCAAAGATGAGTGAAGAATGTGAGAAAAAAATCTTTAAATTCTTTTTATAGAAGCAGCAACAGTTGTTATTTACACCTCTGGTTTATATGTAATACACAAAGCACAATTACTGTCATAAGGGTGACCGGTACACTTTAAGAAACCATGGAATGCATCATATGAGAAATCATCTTTAACCTCTAAAAACCTTTGCAAAACACTTGATCCAACCGTCATCACACCATTGTACAGTGTTTGTTGACTACTGAAAAAAATGACAAAATACTGTTTTCCTAGGAAAGGAGAGGGTTGTACCACAGAGACAATGGTTATCATCTCAATATATCTAGCTGTCGACAATCTCTGGAAAGTGCAAGGCTCTTGAGTTTTGTTTAATTCAAGGATGTTATGCTGGTTCAAAATACAAACTGGGCCTCTCAGCCTCTGGGAATAGCTCATCAAGGACTGTACTTTACTAAATACAAATTAGCTTCAACATTGCAGTGCGTATCTTAAAAATAAGTCTAATTATATTTGTTCAAAACAAAAGTCTACATTTTGCTTGAAAAGCTCTCTTTGGTCCCAGTATGATACACGTAAAAAAAAAACAAAAGGTGGCGTTTAATAGATTTGTGAGCAGCTCTTTGATATCAGATAAAAGCAAACCACTAATTTTACAGATGCAGTATGCACGCACACACACACACACACACACACACACTCTCTATAAAAACATATATATATAGATATATATTTGTCTTCTTTCCCAAGGACCTACTAGAAACAAAATAATGGGATCTGTGCCACCTCTCCCTCACTTTTTTTTTTTTATTATTTTAGAACATCTTTGCAAACTGGATGTTCCATATGCACACATTCATCTCAGCAATATGCAGTTAAATAACTCTCACATGTCACGCTTGACCCGAGAAACCTTTGTATCTGAACCTTTAACAGCTGCTAGTTTTCTTTATTTTACACATAATCTGTTCTTATTTTGTTTGTTTTGTGTATTTGTACCCTGTATAGCAGATATTTTGTGTATTAATGGCGAGATCCTCTGTAAAAGCCAGATTAGAACGAAAGCAAAATCTGTCAACTTTGCCCAATGCTGTGACATATTCATAAGCACAAATGGTGTTAAATCTACTTAAAAGGAGTGGGTCATGCCTCTTTTAATCAGTCGTGTAAATAAACCAAAACATAGTCAATTAAAAGGGCTATTTACATGTGTGCCATAATTATCAAAACATTGATGTGCATGCATTTGATGCAGTATTTCCTCAGTAGGGGGTCGGTGACTTTGATTGAGGACTTTATTAAAGAGATCATTTCACATAATTGAGTGTATTCATAGAAGGTCAGTGTCATTAGAAGTCAGAGATGAACTTTGGGTGAAATGCTGTGATCTTACACTGTTTGTGATTAGCTTATCCTGCTCTGTCCCCTAATACCACATCACCGTCGTCCACATCCTTACTCACACATAAAGCTAAGGTGTAAGAAGAGTTTTCCCATCAACTTAATTACCCAAATCCACCAGTGTTTGATCTCTATTGTTGTTAGAGAGAGAGAGAGAGAGAAAAAAAAAACAGATTTCATGGCTGCCGGTTAACACCACTTTCCACGAGTCTCTTCGTCTTTCCCGAAATTGGAGGGGAAGCTAAGCTGGATGATGACTTGTGTTATTGCTGAGCTTGACTGACATTTGACAGGGGTGGGATTATTTTGAACTGTTCAATCCCTGCAGCCAGTTAAAGCCCCCTCGAAGGTCAATGATGGTTTCATCTGTCAAACATGTTTAAATATGTGACATTTCTCTGCCCTCCAGTCCTGGCCACTTTGCCTTTTGACCTGCACAAGAATATCTGCATATGCTGCATCCAAAACATCCTTTAATGCGTGTGACCAAGCATGAGCTCTTATTAATCTCTGCAAATTGTGCTTTCAATGCTGTATGTAACATTTACAAGCACAAAGGAATGCAGTTAAGGGCACCTGTGAAAATCCAACAGTGGTCTTAAATCTATTCGAGGTCATCTATGAAAGTGTATTTATTAAATAAAAACCCTTTCACACCAAATAGAGATTTATGTCATAACCTGGTAATTTATTAAATATTTTGGGATCAAATTAAGGTCAATAAGATGCTTACCTTGTCAAGTAAAGTGTGTAAATACAAATCAAAATGTATTCTACACAAGAAACTGTGGATATGTGTAGATAAGTCATGACATTGTAAAAACATTGTCAAGTGATAAAACTAAAATATGGCTTTTGAGAACATCTGTGTGCACATACCAGCCAAAGATAAAAGATTTTGAGTGTTTTTACTCCTGAATCACATTAAATAGATTCTGTTCACTCAGATAAATACAAATACTCCCATTTCTTGTGGTGATTGACTTTTAGAGATACACAAAACACACTATAATTTTGTGGTTTCTTATTATTGTTTGCACATCGCTGTTGAGTGTGTATACACAGGAATGAATAATGATGGAGGATTTCAGTTAATTTCTATCTGTGGAAATATGTAATTGACCAGTGAATTAATCTAGTATTGTTATGACACAGTCATTAAGTTTTGAGGTAAATAATTCACTGATACATATTTTCAATCTAGATTAGACATGTGGAGTATTATTGTGAAACTTTTGCTAATTTCCATTTACATGTGTAGGGGGGGGGTCATAAAAGTGTAATGCTACTTGACAACAATATCATAAACATTAATAAGAGACACTTAAAATAAATCAGTACATTCTGGTGGAATTATAACTACACACATAATCAATTTTAAAATATTTACAGGATTGTTTTAAAAGTACAAACAAACATAATCATCTGTAAAAAGATGATTACCAAAATAAGATGATGACCAAAATAAAAGAAGAAACATATATATTGTAAAAGAAACCGGTGTATAAGATGCAAGAACATAGCATCATTATTTTATTGATGTTATTTTTTATTCTACTTGACACTAGGGAAGTTTAATGTTCTTTGAGTGTGAACCAATATGAGGTTCATTGAGTTACGTGTGTGTGTGTGTGTGTGTGTGTGTGTGTGTAGGTGTGTAAGAGCTGAATCAGTTCTTTTTAATGCAGGTGTCTGTATGTCTACGTGTTTTAAAGAACGTGTGTATGTTTGCCACCTCTGCAGATCAGCACATTAATTGTTGATCGTGTACGTCGCATGAACCTTTCACACCTATAAAAATAGTTGATGTAGCTCATCCTGTGTAGTAGCTGCTGAAAACCTCTGTGCTTATTATAGCCTTGACTGTTATTCTGCTCCTGTACTTATATTTCTGCCTGGAAAGATGTTCACGCGTGAACACTTGCTGTGTTTACATCATACACCATGTCTTCTCCTCTGGTGATTGACCCCAACTGCCCTAAACTTAAGAGCTATGAAGAGGGCTTAAAAAAGCATGTGGACTGGGTGCAGGGTTACCAGCTCAGCTATAGATTACCAGAGAGGATTCGTGGCGTGGTGTGGTTACTCTGTGTAACTACAAAGTGAGAGCCCAGGGCTTTACAAGATGAAGACAGGCGATTGGCAGCCTGTGATCTTTTTTTCACTGTGTAGATGCTACCTTGAAAAACCATTTTCTTTTGTTCCTCAATAAACAAACAAATGGTTAGGTTGACGTATGCACTGATAGATGAATACCTCTGTGTTTTAATTGCTTTTAAAAATGCAGTGATTGATACAACTCACTGCCAGCTCTTAATCCCTATTGTTTTCAGGCCACCTGGACCTTTTTCATTTTTTCAAGCCTTGAAACAAGCTGTAACATCAACACCTCATCCAGATATTTTCATGTGTGTGTGCATGTCATGTCGTGCATGTCAAACTGTGCATGTCAAAACCAACAGAAATGTCTATATGGCTACACAAAACTAGAAACAAATGACACTTCAGAAATCCTTAAAGAGACTTTCTGTTTTTACAAAAACATAACATGTGAGCAGTAGGAAAAGTGGCCTTTAAAGCCACACAGATTTGTTTTGTTGCCATTCAAATGCCTCCAAGTCTACAGGGCTAAAGCACAATTTCTATTTCTGTATCGCAATTTCATCCAAGTTATTGTACAGTGAAGCATTGAGAAGAATGACTGGCAGGGAAATAAGCGTTTCTGTCTGTGTATAATTTTCATGAAAGGTGTTGAAATGAACCTCAAAGTACAGTATAATTACAACTCATTCCATGCAGTTGTCCTTATCACACAATTACAAACAAAATGAGTCATGTTTTTGAAAAAGGACATTTAAGTATGAATGCTTCAATTATACCTGTAAGCTGCTTTGCCCTTTCAACAGTTTTTTTGTTTTCTCTCTGCCGTTCATGAAAAACCAAGATCATACTCAGCAGCAGAAATAACAGGCAGTTTGCCCTTTATTCATTGGGATCATTCACCCAAAATCTTTTGCTAGCTAAAGCAAATATCTCTGTATTAATAATACTCACTGTCAGAATAAGTAATGCAGAAATAGCAAATAGGAATTTCAATGAAAACTGCGTTGCTAGGTGATTGACAATAAAATGTTGTTTTATTTTCTACATATTATGAAAGAAATAAAAAATGACCACAGCCTCTATGGAACAAATTTGGTAACATCAGCATTTGAGCTTCATGAAAAAAAACCTCTTTTGAAGAAGTGAATACCAAAGGAGTGGGTCATAAAAGATGACAACTCTTGTAAACACAGTTAATGTGAGTGCACATTAAAATTATAGGTATGTCTTTCACTGAAAGCTGTAACTTGCATGATTCTGGGATGTGAATGACAATTTGTTGTTGATGTTTTGAAACTCAGCTCTGAGCAGTGTTGGGCTTTAAAATATCAATAGTGAGTTGGGGTGAAACTTGACAGTTTGGAGCATTTCAGGGTTTCAAGTAAAATCTTACTCATAAATCAAATACCAAATGGATTCATTGAACTAAAGTAGAATCCAACTAATAATTGCTTGCATAATTGACCGATTAACCACAATTAATCATGCTTGTTCATGCTTTGTAACATTTAGCACTCTTAACTTTATGTTTACGTTAAACATCTATGCTTTGATTTATAGAAATGTGCAGCTAAAAGGAGATTTTATTGATGCTCCTGCACGATCTGCTTATTACTAATGAAAAGCTATTTGTATAGCATGGAATGTATGGAAACATGCTTTGTAACATGACAAGTTAAGTGATGAGTAACCATCATTTTATATGTGAGAAGAAAAACATATAATGCTTTTGCTATAAATAAAAAAGTATCACTGTAAACCAGAGGCTCTTGTATAGTATAGTCAGACCAATCAGTGGATGGATGGATGGATGGATGGATGGATGACTGCTACTAGAACATAAATGAATAAGCTAATTGCTAGCTAATTATGGCATGGTGGTGCAGTGGTTAGCACGTTAGCATGTTTTCCTCATGTCGGTGTGGGTTTTCTCCAGGTAGTCCGGTTTCCTCCCACCATCCAAAGACTTGCACTGATAGGTTAATTGGTTAAGTGATTAAGAGTGATTGTTTGTCTATATATGTTCATCCCTGAGATGAATTGGAGAATCATACAGGGTGTACCCCACCTTCACCCATTGTAGCTGGATTAGCTCCCCACAGACCCGTGTGACCCTAATGAGGATAAAGCGGGTTCAGATGACGAGATGAGACGAGTTACGAAACACTTATGTGCTACTGGGAATACAGTCACATTAGTAAGACATCACTGATCATGGATCTGCCACCACAGGAAGCAAACAAAACACAGCTGATTGTGGCAATGCAGTTACATTTGTAGTGATTTTTCATTGTTGGCTATTTCAAAAGGTCATGTATAACACTAGTGGTTACATCAGGTAACTTTTATCATCTGCTGTTAAATTAAGTCACTGCTCTGTTAGACATAATCACAGGCCTGTTGCCTCCTTCAGGGGCTGTTGTAGCACTGTTGGTCATGCTGAGTCACTGTATATTCCAATTACACTGGCCTAAAAGCAAAATGCTTTCAGAATAAAACCAATGACATTTTTACCACATGTGTGTTACTGATAAAGAAAACTGAAGTCTTAAATGCTGGTTGGCTCAAGTTTCCAAGATAAATCTGGCGTCAAAATATGAAATTCTTACAATTAACAAGATAATAGGTTTTACTTAGATCAACCAGATCTACTTCAAAACACTGTCTGCACATAATGATCCATTCACTTTACAGGTTCTTTCTATTGGAATATTTGCTAATCCATTGTATACATGTACATAAACCACCATATATGTGGAATAACACACCATCATATATATTAAAACGTGAGCCAACCAACACTGTAGTTATTTGTTTTCTAACCCTAACCCATTTAATGTCTGAAGCAGATACTTTATAATTGTAGAGCAGTGTTACCTGGCTTGCGACAGTCACTGAGCCCATGCAGCAGACATGATGACACATTATTAGATCAAATACGTATGCATGTATATCCAGTTCGTCAAATTGCTAGTCATAGTTTGCTTCTTGAGCATGTGCTTTGACTCAGTTTCGCTCACTCACTGCTGCTTGTTTACTCATACTCAATCACCCAGAATTAATGCACTTTTGGCTGGTAACAGATGTACTCCATTGGTTCTGCACCCGCATGAAATTTGTTTAATAAAAGAGTACATTTATAATAATAAAGTAGGGCATTTGTGGTGATTTTTTTTTAACTGAATTTGCATCTCTCTGGCTGGTAAGTTATATACAAAGCACAATTAATGTCATAGGCATGACTAAAACTGGTAGCCCTTAATTTTACTATTACAGATTTTACAATTTGGCAATTTATTAACTATCTTTTTGTGCCATTTTTGTTCATTACATTATTAAATCCTACTCAAAATGCATATCAATGGATTTCACTTAAAGTGGCAGTTCTTCATATTTTTTCAATGTCAGTGGACAGTGATTCCTTAAGGACAACATATTGTAATTGATATATTCTAAGAGGACACTGAACGTCTACATGTTCTCCTTGTTAGTGCTGCAGTTGTTGAAAATGTGTGAAAAGTTTGACAGGTAAGCGGGTGAAATCCATGACAGCTGTAATTATCAATCACTGATAAGTTTCTGTCAGATGTTACCTCGACGTGACTACAGTTGTAATTTGTCTTGACGTGAAAGCTTGGAAAACTTCCCTCACTTGTTTAGAATATTAAAAACAATGTCAAGTCATCTGTATTTATAGTTAGTAGTGTTTGAATTTGGACTGAAGGGAGACCACTGCTGAAGGAAGGCCTGCATTTCAGATTATGTTTACTCTCCATAGTTATGCAGAGTCCAGCACACAACACAGGCCACAGATAGTTTATCAACATACTGTACTTTAAAGGTGTCATTCCGCTGAAAACCACTTTTCCACGCTCCTTTTGGAATCTGATGGGTCACCCTGACTTACCAACACATGCTGCCATTGAAAGTGGTTGGTCACCTCCACTGGCTGCATACCGCATTCACAGAAAACAACGAGAGGAACGAGGGACCCAGAAAAAACTGTTCTATCTGACGACAGATTGACTTTAGCGTCACCCACGTGGGGTTAAGCCTGTCCCCGGCAGCGAATCTGAACTAGCATTAGCATCTACAAGAGATGGTGGCGCCACAGTAGCTGCTGCAGAAACTTGAAAATAATGGGCGGATCAAACTAGTTCATGTGCTGTCTGTGGAAATAAAGCCTGTTTTTTTCACTGCATGTTTTCAGAACATGCAACGGCACGAAATCAAGATGGGTGTTACTTTGGTAAAGGTAAAACACACACACAGAGCAATGGGGGTCAATTGCTGTAGTCATTTTTCTACAGTGAAAAAACAACTGGAAACAAAACAATCTGGATGTTTTTTGTTTTTTTTTATAGAACCAACACACAATTAATTCAATAGCAATGGAAACACAGCAATATTAATTAAATAATGATGGAATGACAGCTTTAATGTACATTAAACAGGACTCAGATGCCATACACAGCCAAACTGCCACATCATCAGAGAGCTTTTCATGTATCAGATAAACATGGGTCATTGTCACTGATCAATGTCAGTTGGCAGTTGAAAAGACATACACCAGGCAATACTAGTGTTCAGATATTAAATCTGTGGGTATCTTGTTTTTTTTGTTTTTTGTTTTTTTACATGGTGAATATTTCAAGTCAGTTGTATAAATGAATGTGTCAATTTTCACAGCAGTACAGCACGTATAAAGTCAGTGTGTGATTGTGATTTGTGATAGAAATCCCTTAGTAACCATGCCATATGCGACAGAAACAGCACCAGTTGTTTCCCTTTGAATTACTACATCTTGACGTTCGAACTCCCAGTGCTATTTATGTGTGCTTTAGCATGTACTTAATGTATATAATGATGTATTAAACCTCTCAAACAAGTCTGTCCATGAGAGTGAGACCAGCTGAATTTGAGCATCTCTCCTTATACGTACCAGCTACTGTATTTAATTACTGCTGTGTACTCCCGTGTTGTTGGAGGACATGGTGTTTGGTGGTGGGCCACACAGGATCTGCTTACTGAAGGCTTCACAGATTAAAGGTCAGTTCGGTGGACCTGATCCTTGAGGTGAGATGGGAAACTGGATCTTCTTAGATTTCATTCCCTCATCAGAAAGCTTCTTTCGAGTTGCTGCTTCCAGGCTTCACACATCTCAACAAATTGTAAAAGTAAATATAGCTACAAGTGACAACAAAAATAGATTAAGCCAGTTAAGGCTAAGAGGGGCCATACAGAGGACTGATAAATATACCAGACTATATTGATTGATGCTATGGGTCTTTTATGATAGGATGTCGTAAATATGGGTTAAAGTTGATTTATTATTTATAGGTACGCATAGGTATAAAGCCACACTGTGAATTTACAGTTTCTCTCAAATGATTAAAACACAAGATCCAGTCCTCTGAACCAAATGATCAGTTGTCTAAACACATTTACTAAATCTAGCCACCATTTGCCAATCTCATAAACACATTTCACATGAAGACACAATGCACAAAACACAATCCTCCATTCTCATAAATGTAAACACATTTTTCCTTGGTAAAACACAAGTTGCAAAAAAACTCTTCACATATTCTCAAATAATCCCGTAAAAATGTGTGTTTGAAGATTATTGTTGATATTCTGAGTTTCTATTTGTTCCATATACAATAATTAGAAGCTGAAAGGTTTGTCTATTTGTAGTCTTTTAACATCACATTACAGTGTAGTTATCGTTAGGGTTACAGGATGTACTGCCAGAATAAACATGGTGTTTTCAGCCAGTTATTTGAAGGACTGTCATTCCTTCCATTATCTGTGTGTTATCTTTTTGAAAGCCGCCCTGCCACATCCAACAACAACAGTCTCCGAACTGCAACTAAAAGATTCTTATGGCAAGTTCTGACAATGATGCCTGTTTAGGATTTAGGCATTTTACACCGTGCCATGCTTCACCGTGTGGTGTGTAAAGGTACTCGTCCTGAACTTTATCCACCCAAGACCAGTGTGATGTATGAAAAGAACCAACCAAACAACTCATAGAACCTTTAGACCTTTTTCAGAATTAAAGTGGATGGTGTCAGATCTATATACAACACTGGCAAAAACACAAAAAAGTGGAGTTAGTGTTATGTGACATTAGAACAACAGAACAAATAGCAACATTATAACTTCTACAACACACTGTTAATTGAATCAACAACCTGTAAATGCTAACATAGATAAATAAATAAATTACTAATATTCTAATATACAACTACATTAAAACATAAATAAACACATCATACCTTAGTATACCATTTAGAACTAGTAAGTATTAAATCGACAAGTTGTTTTTCAAGTGTTCTGCTCCATTTAACAAAAATGTGTAATTGCTACTAACTAGTTGAAACATTAACTAGCCTCCTCGTAATCCCTGATAGATAGATGGAACAATATGAACACAGCATCAAAGGACAAAACAACAGCAAATGGAGAGATAAAATTGTATTGTTCATATCCAGAACAATTTCTGTATCTATTGAAGTGTTCTCTTGAGAGAAATTCATAAAAGGTCACAGAGTTAAGTCTTTCCCCTTTTAATCTCTTTAAAGAGCAATGATGCAACAGAATTAAATTACATTAGATATATTTAAAGCTAATTTAACAGTTTTTGTGCAACTTAATTTAAAGGAAAATCAATTATAACTTGTTCTTGCATGTTCAAGTGATTTGTTTGGGAAGCCATATGTTTCCTTTAATATGAAGAAGTTATGCAACATGGACAAATTTATCGTTCTATCTTAGACGTTCCTGTTCTATTTTGGATAGAGCTGAGGTCCTGCTCCTTCCTCAAGCAAAGTAACATCTAATTTTGTGTTAAACAGCTCAATGGACTTCATCCACTGTTGCAGGTGATACACGTCACCAACACAAACACAGCTGCCCCTACATCATTTTAATTTAATCTTCAATAGCAAGGTGAAATTTTTTTAAAAGAGATCAAAAGTACAAGTCTGATCATGTTGAAAGTGCAGGGACATCTTCATCAACTGAGCACATCATGGAGCGAGACAGTTACGATATGACATTATGATGACATACGATGACATTACTTTCTGGTGTATAATCTTTACACTTGTGTATTTTCACAATTTAATACTTCAACAGTTTTAACTACAAAACAGTGACAATCCTTAATGTTGACAGGAATCATATGTTGGCAGGATCAAAATGTAACATCAGTCAAAACTGAACTGCAATGCACTTTATTTCTGAAATAAGGTCTCATGGGCTCAACTTAAATGAACAGGACTGTGGAAATCAAAATGGGTAATTTTTTCATCCTTCAAATTCAGGTAAGACCACGTTACATGTGACTCGTGTTTCTAAGGTGTGTTATTGTGAACCTACAGCCGTGTGAGACCAGCTCTAAGGCTGGACCTACATGTTCACATTGACCATCCTCACTAATGACGTACTGGTGCAGTTCATAATGCTAATTATGTCTGTCACTATGGGAACCTTTGTGATATATGCGCTAGCTTACTGCTGTGATTTCCTAAAACAGCTAATGACTCTGGGCTATTGTCAATCATACTTGTTCCACCTGTGGTTTTTCCTAAGCTGATATTTTAATATTAGAAGTAATTAGAAGCCAAAACACCTTTGCATTTTCTTTTTTTGCAATGGTGTAACATTTACTGCATGTAAATTATATTGGACATGAGCAATGTGTTATAGTTGGAGATAAAAAACTATAGAGATTGGAGATAAAAAATGACTGTTTTGTGTCTATATATGCATAAAGTAATGTGTATTATATATAGCAAAGTGATGGGTCTTAGCACAGAGAGGACAGTAAACATTAAAAAAACAATATTACAAATAAAAGTGTTTAAGCCTGTGACTTTCTGTTTTGTTTTTTTTTTCTTGTTAGTTTGCTGATAGGCTGCTCCATTTGGTCAGCGTTAGATCAGAAGTGTTTGCCACATAACCGCTGATAAATAATAGGTCCTGCCACCTCCTCTCCTCTGGCTCCTCAGAGCCGAACAGCACGGCTGGTAAATAACTGCTTGGATCGATACCTGTCATTGCAGTTCAGTGAGCCCCAGCAGTCTAAAATGTCTGGGCAGTTTGTTTATTTTCTTGTTTTCAACCTTTCATTTCTGGGCTTGTTGTGAAGAGATGTAGATGTGTCCAGAAGTGGTTAGTCTATAATACATATACTAATACTGTAAATAATTAAAATCACTTTAAAGGGTTAGTTTGGCATTTTGCACATGAAACCCTGCTTTTAGGTGATCTGGGATGACTTAGAGCCTTTCTGATTACAATTTTGACATTTGTTGCTGAACCAAGTATTTTCGGTTTCAAAAGTACACACACTTTAACATTGAGTCCAACGGGCACTTGGAAAATCATTCATAAACTGGTATTGAATTTTAGTTTGCAAATACATAAAAGTCACCTTGTGGTCAGGGGTGGACAGCGATACATTAATGTATAGTACCTTGCACTATGTGTCGTGTATGTAGTGCAAGGTACCGCAACTGACAAAAACTACAAGTTGCATACAAACACACACTTTTCCGTTTCCGTTGGCAAAGTAATACTAGCTGAACCAACACAAATCAATGGATGAGGACAGAATGGCAATATACTGTAACTTATCTGGATGTATATTTTCCAATGATTTTCAGGTCAAAGTATCACTGTCCATCCCTGACCACATGGTGAGTTTCATGTCTTTGCAAATGAATGTTTAATGCCATTTTATGAATGATTTTCCGAGTCCCCTTTTGAGTCAATGTTAAAGTGTGTCAAAATTGTGATCAGAAACGCTCTTAGTCATCCCAGATGGCCTAAAAACTGGGCTTCAAAGTGCTGAACTCAAACTTTAAGACATATGGAGAGGCTAAGTCATGCCCTTCTACTTTCTGGTCCATGGGTGCTTACTTTGGAAAAAAATTGAATGGGAGTGAATGGAGCGAGTCAAGCTAAATTCGGATTCCATTTGACAAGTGCTCTGAAATTCTACATACTATTCATTAATTACTGATCTCAGGCCCCATGAGCCTCCCGGAAGGGGTAAGACTTAAGGTCAGAACAATTTACAAATGACTTGTTTTAAATGTTAGTTTATCATTTATATTACAACGACAAAAGCACAATTAAACACAACCCACTGAGGTCAATGGACAAACAACCCATTGCTCTCCATTTAAGTTGTATTATATTGTGTATGAGATGTTATATATCTGTACAGTAAAGGTATCTGAATCATTCTAACAGTAGGTGGATACATGTGGATGAATTTGAAAGCAATGTATTACTATAAATACATGTGCCTCAGCGTAACTGTAGCAGTTTGTTTACATTAATTTCCTTTTAGCTAACATGTAAAATCAAGCACCAACTCATTGTATCTGTGTCTATAAATAAACTGTGATGCTAATTTTCCTTCCTCATGGGGTGTACCAACTGTGGAGATTGTTGAAAAAGATTATATACAAGTACATCATTCTAGTATCGTTTTCCTGCATCACTGACATAAAAGAAAAAAGGAATGAATCAGATTTATTTACCATAGTAGGAGTTTTTTTTCTGACAGTAATTTGGATTTTACGTTCTACAGTACATCTCTGCAAGAAGGTGTGTCTCTCTGTCATTCAGTCCATTGCAGTATTGTATGTCAGGATCAGTTCATAGGGGTCATATTTTTCTAAACCCACTGCGTATTTGGACACTAATAGTTCAAAAACGTTATATTTTGACCCTCCAGGTGCTGCAAATATACCTTTATATTAATTTCTACAAAAATTGAGTGGAGTACTACAACTTGTTTTAATTCCTGAATTATTTATTACATCTATAACTAGTTATGTCATGATATTTGCACATATTAGGTCAAGACTTCCAACACACATTTCCCAAAGTACGAAATAATCGCTAAAATGTTCAGTCGTTAATAGAACAGGACACAGCAGCACAGTTAACAACCTGGTGAGGGCGGGTCCTGACGTGGATCATATACATTTAAAGGGCCAGTGCTCCAAACGACCTTTATGGTGTAATTACTCAGAAATAGGATTGAAGTTGGGCCTGTGGAGTTGAACTAATGAAGAACCACTGTAACTGGAAACAAATTATTGTATGTGTATACATACATGGCTGTAAAGCTGATTCTGAATTCAGACCCAAGCAGAGTGTTTACAGTTTATGTAGACCACAGGGAAATGTTTTAAAATGCACAATTCAACTTGGAAAAAAAGAAGCAAAATATCACTCCTGGGTCAGCCCATGTCAAAGCATCCAGAACCTCCCAGATGACACTGTAAGAAATTTGTCAAAAAATTCATATGCTTATCCTAAGGAGAACAGTCAAGTGAAATTTTGCAACACTATTAAAGGAAAGTCAGTCCATGTCAAAGCATTTAGAAAATTAGAAATTTCTCAGGACACCTTCTCAGAAATACCTCGAAAAATCCATATAGGTTCCTCTTTTGGACTTAGGAAATAATACCAAGTGTTAGACTGATATCCCTAATAGTTTTGAAGTAAAGGCCTTCCACAAGGATGTGAGCAATTGCACACATAGTGAACATTTTTGGGCCCCAAAAATGTTAATCTTATTTTTCATTCCTACCACAACACAAACAAGATTAAAGTGGATTGCCAATGAGAGGTATCAGGAGTCAAAACATTTTAAAGCTTCAGTTCCTTGAACTTTATGATATGTGACCCACCACCAAGAAACCAGGCATAAGTGTCTGGAAATCAAAACTGAGTTATCTGTGTAGCTTGGTAGAGTGGAAACTAAGGTTTAAGATGGTGAAAAAATTATGTTTCTATCACAAGTAGAACCAAAGTTATGGTAATTTTAATATCCACATTTGGACACATTTTGCAATTTGCATATTTTTAGATATTGTCCGTTAAAGTTTTGGACTGTTTTGGGGTAGGAAGTCCTTAGCAACGCATAATAATTCGTATCCAATTGACAAAAATTATTCACAGATGTTAAAGGACACTCTGATGGACATGTCACAGAAGTTTTATATATTATAATAATAGGACAGAATTGCAACGTATTATAATCATTTGGCTTACGCCATTGGACAAGAGCATTCAATATAAGCTTTTACCTCGTACCGAACACTTGGATGTTTACTCACGGAACGGAGATCGGTTTGTTCGGCGAAAAGAGGTGGAATTCGGCTTTGTCTTTGCTCAGCAATCCCTGAACTTTTGTCGCCGCTTAAATAATTGACTTAATAAACACCTTTATTGATTGGATTTCAATGTAATGACCACAGGAACTGAACATAGAGGTGTTAAGGTACCGTTTTTTGATAAGGTGTAAACACAAATAACAAATCACCTTCCAGCCTAAATTTGGCTGTAGCTCTGAACGGCTCAGCGCGACTTATGCCTGGTTTCGTGGTTGGCGGGTCACATATGTGGAATTTAACAAGTATCACGATTTTTTGCAATTTTTTTCTTTTCAACCAAATTTGGGTCCATATTGTGGAGCAACCAAGGTAGATAGACCTAATCTGACCATATATTCAGATTCTAGAGGAAAAGTTAGCCAGGGGGACCAACAGTCTAATATGTAGGTCAAATGATAGAGGAGCAGTGGAAACTCAAAGTTAGATGAAACCCAACTTTGTCAAAATAAAAAAAAAATACCCAAAATTGTGTAAGGCCTTTACTTCAAAACTATTAGGAATATTGGTTTAAAAGTTGGTCGGTCCATAAGACTCAATTTTTTAAGAACTTTCTGAGAGGGTGTCCCAGGAAATTTCTAATTCTCTGAATGCTTTGACATGGACTGACCATCCATTAGTAGTGTTGCAAAATTTCACTTGAATATTTTCCTCGGGTCATGGATGAACTGAAACATTTCTTGTGGTCAAAGGTCAGTGCGACTTCATGCCTATCCATTTCTTCGATCATGATACACGCCTGTGGGAATTTATTTAAATTCAGATAAAGTACTGTGTTGGACTGATTAGACTGATGGACTAAAGGTCAAGGTTGGAAAATAACATTTACGTCTATAGCTATATGAACAGGAGATGAAGTGAGGAGAGTGGTCCCCCTCAGGTGAACACATGTTATTAAAATAACCCTTTGATATGGTGAGATTGGATGTTTTTAGTTAAATGTATTTGGTTGGTGATTTTAGCCTTAGTACTTATATTGTTGTCCCTCTCAGGACACACTGTGATCTGTTTCTATAAGGAAAAATATACAAGCAAAACTAAATAGCATCTCAAAATGTAAAATAAACAACTGAAAAAGTAAACGGCTTAATAATACCCCCACACAATCACATGACACTCGTTTTGAGCTGTAACTTCCAATTTTTCTAAAGCTTTTCCTATTTGGCACATGACAAAATTGATTTATTTTTTTTTTTAATTTCAACTTAGGCAAGGGTATAGAATTGCATCAATGGAAATAACTTCTTGAATTTGTGTGGATTATTTAGTCCTTTTTTATAAATCTGGTGTGCACTTTTTCCATTTCTGCAACTAAAATACTTGTCTTCGGTCTTTAGGACAGTTGGTCTTAGTGGGTTTCAGTAACAACTGTTGTTTTTTTTTCTGCAACAACTGTTGATTTTAAGCCTTTTTTAAATTTTCTGTAACTTTTAAATGTACCCAGGTATGATAATAATGGTCTTAAATTCTGGAAAATTGTAGATTTTATTCTCACCATATCATGCCTTCCACAAGTTCACAGAAAATGCTGGAACTACTCTCCTCTCCTAACCTTTCTGAACATCCACTCTTCTGATTCCATATTTTCCACCTGAGTTAATACAAAGATGTAAATGTTTTGCCCCATACAGTGAGTTTCCATGCAGGTTTAATTAAAGTCATGTGGGTTCACCTGCTGAACAGTGGCCCCTGCTGGATCCTCTCGGACATGGGCTTCTGTCTGTCTCCACACCTCTCTGTGTCCCACTTGTCTCACACATAAATAACTTTCCTTTGTTTTCTGGAGTGCTGCTAACACCGGATTCCACTTTGCCCTCTTAACATCCTCCTCTGTCCACAAAATGACTCTTATCCGCCTCTGGCTCGGACTCTATGAAACGTGTGCACTTTCTAAACATTTTTTCCCATCATTGAAGTATCCCTCACTGGCTTGGGCTGTTTGTATAATGTTGGGTCCAGTAGTTTTAGCGGTAGTGTTTGGTCAAGAGGGTGTCATTCAGATAGACCATTTATCTGTTTAGGTGGAAAGCAGAAGGATATATCATGGTTTGCTTAGCAGGCAAAATTACACAGGAGATGGACAGTACTGTGGATTAGAAAAGGGAAGTGCAGGTTGGATGTGACCGGTGTGAAGCTTCATTATGTCCACCACATGGACTCAAATATAGATCAACGCTACCACACCAGCAAACAGCGGGGAAACACTTTGAGTTCTCACCCAAACCAGGAAAACCTGCATCCTGCTTTAAAAGACGGTTTCCTGGCTTTATAATAGCACACAGGAAGATCCAAATAAGTTTTATCTCCATCCTAACCATTTGTATAGTCATTTGTTATTGTTGTTGTTGTTGTTGTTGTGTTTTTTTTTTTCCCCCATTGCTCGTGGCACCCCTCTCCACACTCTCAGATTTTCAAATATATGTTTGGAGGGGGATGTGTCAGTTCCGAACAGATGACCTACTTTTAACACACGCACAATCTTACAAACATTGAAAGGCCTCTCTACATATATTATATGTTCTCTGCACTCTGAAATGCATCCCTTTATATTATTCAGTTTACACCAAAGATTTGAATGACTGTGGAAAATGTCAATTATGGAATTGGTTAATTTTTAATTATCGTCGGCTGCTCTGTACACAGCCGCTCTACACTTGACTGTTATTTTTTTCCTCCACGTTTAATTGGAGCTGAAACAGCATGACCTATTTTGTTTGTAGAGAATGTATACTTTATCTGTGCCTCCTCAGAAGGTGGCCTTGAGCTTAATTTGTAGCGCGGTGTCTCAAAGTGTAATGCATTACAGATTACTCATAACCTGTTTAACATCGCAAGCAAGCAGCAAATTCATCAGCTGGATTATGTAAAGCCATGAACATGCGATTCCTTTTTGGCTAATTCTTAAATTAAACATGCAGGCAGGAGAAAAATGACAAAGCACCTTTCCTTAAGATGGTCTCGCAAGTGTTTCTTTTTTTTGTTTTTTTTGTTTGTCCAGACTGACTGCCTCTTTTTTTTTTTTTTAAGTGGAGCACATGGCGAGTGCTTACACTGCAAGAGGAGCATCTTGACATTACTTGGATAATCAAAACATAGTTGTCCTTTGTATTGCCAGGCATATAACTCTTCACTTGGGCCTGTTTTGTCTTATGAATGATTCACAGTAAGGATGAGCTCTCAGAGGTTTGTGTTGAAGTGTACTACTCTGGCTTTTAGAGTCAGTTATTTAAAAAACTTAGCCTAAAATCAGTCCACCTGCTATAAACTGATGGGTTTTAATGTATATATTTTTTTGAAAAGCATCTTTTAAGCCATATGTTTCATTTCAGATGCACGGCATACCTCCCTCTCCTCTAAACACCCACCAACACACAAACACACACTAACTCACTGAAAGGATAGTGAGACTGATCCAGCAATCCTTTCATTGTTTTGGTGAAACGAGTCTCCTAAGCTGCCATAATCACTCGTTTAGTGTGGCAACAACAAATGCTTTTTAAAAATATATGCCAATCCAATAAAAAAAAAAACCTCAATCCCATATGAACCCTAACCAATGCTATGGGCCATTTGCTGTTGTTGTTTTTTTTTTTAATTATTACAATTATTTTAATAAGCAGTTTCACTCTCAACCCCAACGTCCATTTCAGATAATACTATTGTGATTTAGAGAGACAAAAAGCCAGGATGTCCGACTGTGAGCTGACTTAATCTTCTTTTTTTCCAAATCTTGAGTTAAAGCTGCAGATTCATTGACACTAAAGAGCACATTGTAAAGTCCATCATCATTTAATCTGTGGGTAAATATGTCTGTGAGTGATTATGTCTTTCTGTAGTTTGTGCTGATCCTGCAGAAAACGGCAAGCTATTGTAAAAAAGAGAGACAATAGCTTTCGGTTTAAGGTGCAATATTGCATTTTACAGGAAGTAAAACAGTTCCAGTGCGCAGCTGATAGATGACTGCAGGTTTTAGAGACGCAGATTAGTGTTGTTGAGCAGCTGTCTTTCATTTGGCTCTTTGTAGTGCCATTGTACATTTTCCCTTCTGGTTATCACTTTCAGCTCAGTGGTTTGTGCTGTTTATGCAGTGGCTTTCAATCTCATTGTCTTTGCACATTGCTTTTGAACTTGAACTGAAAGTGTTGGCCTAAATATAATGACAGAGCACATGATTCCTCAAAAGTCTGTGTTTTTGAGTTTTTAAGCCTGTCAACTGTCAAACAAATGAAGAAAGTAATAATTTAATCATAAATAAAAGATTTGTATACCTTTAATGTTAGTGAATAATATTGACGTTATAGAAAATCTTATTTGTCAGCTTTCCGAAAGCTGGATAAACAATCCAAATGATCAAATTGTTATACAGACAAAAATAGAAGTACATCCTATTGTATTTGAGTATAAAAACAATGACCAGCAGCCTGTTAGCTTAGCTTACCCACTGAGAGTAAAGCCTGGACATGTGTTTTGACATCCAGCTGTAGGCTTGTTCAGCTTTGGATGACAATTTCTACAATAAGCAAAACCATGTTTTTTTTTTTTTTATACTAAAAGTGCAACAAAAAAAGATGGAGCACATTCATTAGTAAAGAAAAGGCACTGGTAGCTGTGCACTAATTTAAGGTGTTACGTGTCTTCTTGCCTAATTCATGCCAAAATGCTAATTATTACCATGGCTGTGCAGAGTTGCCTCTGGTCCTGGTTTGTAGTTATTTGTAATTATGTGAGAAATGATTTGACATTTTCTCATTCCTTTTTACATTAGATATCTTAATGGAAAAAGTCATCATCTCTTCTCTTAGATACCACTGGAACTATTCAGAGTATTTTCTAACTAAAACACTTTCCAGACCTGTGTGAAACACAAGCACATTTAAGTTTGAATGATGTTAATATTGCCAGTTGTATTCGAGAAGCTTTTTTTCCAAATTTCATCTGAACTTCACAATATATACTCAGTGCGTATAAAGCGTGTATATCTGAGCTCAAAGGTGTACAGAGAATGAACACCAGCAAGCTGCTAAATGTAGTGCTAATTGAGTCCGACACTGCAGTCACACCATGACCAGTCTACAGCTGACTTTCAATGACTACTTCAACAAAAAGAAATCAATCTGATGAACAATCTCAATCTAGAGCGATCTGAAGTACTGTAATAACAGAAGGCATTGTTTCACTGTGTTGTTGAGCACAACATCACTTTGTTATTCATGGTTTTCAAATATTATAGTCCAAATGGTTGATGTTTTTGATCTCAATGGATTGTACTTATATAGTGCATTTTATACACCAGTGGGTGCCCAAAGCGCTTTACAATTCCTCACATTCACCCATTCACACACACACTCATACACCAGTAGACAGCTGCTGCCGATACACTGGCGCTGCTGCCCTTATCTAGTAATGAACTAAGCCATTATGCACTTTTAACAAATGCTCTAAATGTTGAAAATCTCAAAAATATTTAGTTTTACTACGGTGTTTAGGTGATTCCCCTATTGAATGGTTGTCAATGGTGTCAGATCCCTTTAACCCTTGTGCGGTCCTTCGTAAAAGGCACACTGGCTGTGTCCTACAATCGGGTCTTAAAAACCCAGATTCCAAAGTTCAGTTCCATAGACTCATCACCCCACCCCCCAAGGATATATTACTGTTTTCAGTAGTAACCAATGGCATCCTACAGTACGTATAAAAAGGTACATTTGTGAGCCACCGGGTCTCTTTGACCCGAAGGACCGCACAAGGGTTAACTAAAATCAGTGTATAATGTCAGTTGTGTCTACTTCACAAGAATTCAATAATATGTTAATAATGTTAAACACAATGTTAATAAAACTTTCATACATTACATCATCCATAAACATGACATTTGCAGTGATTAAATATCAGGGAATAGAAGGAAAAGTATCACACTGTCATATTGGAGGAGTCGTATTTCTCCTCAAATCCTTCTGAAACAGTTGACGATTGTTTTTGATCGACTCATTGATTAATTGATTGTTGCAGCTATACAGGTGTAGTAGTACTAGTTTGTTGCACTTCTTTGTTCCCTGTCAAAGTTGTAGCCGAGATGCTCTGAGAACACTTGTCTTTCCCATTCACTTTCTACCAGTACAGTCAGAGCAAGAGAGACGTAGCCTGAGGTCGGTTACCTAGCAGGACTGATGCTGTCAAGGCATCAGGTGAGACTCCGTACTGAGCCGGTTCAGCCCACCACCCTTCATTCCTTACTTAATCAGCTCTGACACAATGCCAATTCCACAGTGGGTGGTGTAGCACACAGATTTATACATAGACATGGCATCCTGGGCAGTGATCAGCTCCTAGACTCTGCTGTGGTTCACTTTTCACTGTATCAGACAGTGCACTACTGTGGTCACTGAAACATGTTATTCTTGTTTTGATTTTTGGCATGCTAGCATTCATCACTAGTCTGAAAATAGTTTATTTGGCAGGTGGCATTTGATGGTGTATCGAGATCCATGACAGGTACTACAACTGTTAGTCTTTCTGCCTTCAAGAAGCACATGGCACATGACCTGAAACTATAAGGAAAGAGTGGAAAATAGGAACAGCTGTTAACCCAGTCACCACTGAATTTAAGCGCTAACTTCAATGAAACTGCTGCATATTATCCTGAGGGCATAGCCAAACAATTTACGGAATTGAGCCAGACATAACTGAAAAATCATGTCTGCAGCACATATAGCAGCTCTATAGTTTCTATTGTTGCTTCTGAAAAGCTGAACAGGAACTGCGAAGCAATCATAAAGCATGCAGGGAAGCAATTTCTTTCTCTTATTCAAGTGAAAAATTATTCTGTGCTGTCACAAAAGACTCCCTAACAAGGTGCTTTAAACTCTCTGGCAGTGCATTGCTGCAGGGTGTCAAAGAGTGGATAAGGTATAAATGAAGCTTAAACTCAAAAGTCTGTTTCTGGTAATAGCAGCATTTCGTTCCCTCTCCAGTGTGCTTTTGATGTGGAGGCAAGATTAACAGTGTTAAATCATCCTCTTCACTGTCTCAAACTAACAACACAGGCATAATGAGCAGAATGTTGACGACCGCAGTGTTTCTTTGAGGTGCATAGACTTATAATCCTTTCTTTTTGTGGAAGTTGCATTGGAATTGAGCTCCCTTTACCTATACATTCACTGACCATTGTGTGTTATTAAAAAAAAAAAAAGTCATGTAATTTGTGGTGACAATAGATGGATATCCAACCACCGAGGAATGTTCCTTTCATCTCTCCTTAATCCTCCATGATGTGATCTTGCTGCTATGGTTGAGTGGCTGAGGATGTGCCAAGGAATCCAGGAGCTCAGGCCCAGCTGCTCTCTAGAGAGCGTTCTGGCATGGCAAAAAGATTTGCACGTCGAATGTGCCGATCCCTCAGAGTTAATGAGGCCTACTGTTTGGGCTTCCATTATCAGACTGCTGCATCCTGAGCCAGGGCTGCACCGAAGCAAAAGTCATGCATCATAAAGTTCTAGACGCTCCTTGATACATTGTGGACAGTACGCACAGCTCAGCGTTTCTCACTGTCACTAGAAATAAACTCAGTAAAGCATTGCATGTTCTCATAGCGGGCTGTTCATATCAAATCTGCTGCACATTTACATCCCAGCCATAAACACAGTGTTAAATTTCTACCATTGAAATATTGAGTGACACATACAAAGAGTAAAATTAATGAAAAATAAGTGCATACAAATTTAGTCATCAATAGTACCCGTGGAGTTGTTTGACAGGATCTGTAATTACACGTTCATTCCGAATACAAAAACCCTCAGTCTGCTATTGACAAATCTGATTCCTATATGTGACACAGTAAACCACGGATAAATTAGTACAAAATCAGACCAGTTGCTAGCATTCAGCCAGCTCCCACATGTCACAATTAGGAGCCATGCAAAGGTCAGCTCAGATCTGTGGCCTGTGTTACAATATTGAAAATCAAATCTACTGTAAAGATCCAGACACCCCCAGATCTAGGGAAGGTCAGCAGAGTGTCACCAACTCTGAAAAAGCTTGGCCACATGGCATGAAAAAGAGCCAAGTTCAGGCCTCCGGGGGTCTGTGCAAAGGACACACAGATACCTGTGATGGGGATTGTGCCTTGAGGCAGGGCAGTGGACGGGGGAAGGGAAACGCGGAGGTGGGAGCTATATTCTCCCACTCTCCGAATGATTGGCAGAAAATGTCAGGCACAGCGCATCAGGCCCATACAGACGCTCAGCAGGCAGATGTCAAAGACTGCATGATAAGACGGAGGGCAGGCTCACAAGGAAAGGAAGGAAGTGACATCTTCAGAGAGTTATGTCACCCTTTTTCAAATTTCTTATAAATATAAGAGAGGCCCTTAAAGCATCTCACACCTAAAGCTTTTTGTGCTCAGAGTACGACTACAAAACTATCCATTGACCCATCTTGAACATCCAACTGGAAAAATATTTCTTCTAATGTTTGTCTCCTTTTTTCTGTTATCGTTATTTTCAAAATACAAGGATTAGTCAGGGTCACAGATTTTTTTTTTTCCACATACTTGTATTCCACAGAAGGATATGCCTAACCTTCTGGGTTGCACACCACTGGGGTCTGATCCAGGGTCAGGTATCTCAGAAGGGAAAAGCAGACAGAAGACCATCCGCTGCATGTTAATTACACTTATAGAGAGGTTTGTTTGACCTTGAGACAGTGCTTCATCCTGATTTATTGAAGTCAGATTTCAGGTCGAAGCTGTACGTAGGTTGTTGAGAAACACATTTTCCAACATAAGGAACATTTATACTGTACACAGACCACAGGTGAGGTTCATCAATGAGGTGAAAATCAATGCGCAGGATTGTTCAGATGCCTGTCTTTTCTGGTTTCCAGGGCAGTGCTTCGATGGCCCACCCTGAAGACGAGCTGGAGCGCCTGACCAAGAAGATGCTGTTTGATATGGATAACCCTCCATCTGAGGAATACTTTGGTAAGAGAAGCTCGTTCAACACAGCTTTTTTAAGGTGATGATACTGCATCTTTAGTCTGCATGACAGAGAGAAAATTATTGATTTGATTTGATTTGAATGATTTATTTCGAACATGTGCAAAGTGCAACAATAATCAATACAACAATAATAATAATAACAATGACATGTCCGAAAAGGAGTAGGATGAAGGATAAGCTTATTTAATCCTACCCCTTCTTCACTTCCCCAATAACCTAAATTCATCTTATAGCAATATAGTGCATAGTAACCAAGATACTGTTGCTACATATATGAGTGAACTGTGGAGATACTGAGGCCTGGGAACTCAGAGAGGAGGACAAAATCCTCCATCCATCACCATCTTTTTTTTTTGTTTTTGACCTCCAGGACCTTTGTGTTTTTAAAGAGGTAGACAGTGTTGATTCTATCAAAAATCACACATGGAGCAGCATTATAACAGCTTTGGGGTCAGTATAAAGAGGCAGAGCAGGTATAATAATGCTATGTGCTGTGTGGGTTACATACGGGTACTGAATTTCCCTATGAGGATAATAAAGTAAGGTCTTGTTATTTTCATTCATTTTTTTGTACTTTTTTAAGCAGCTGTCTTAATAGTGATGTAGCATTTCTCTCTGAAAAAGAATCCATACACTAAATTTTTAATTAACATTTCTAGCCATTATTCTGTACCATACTTGGCCATTAAAATAGTTTCTAAAATATGAAAAATTGTGACACTATTTCTCATTTAAGTGAAAAGTTGTCATGTGGGCACATGGCAGAAGCCTATCTGACTGTGAGCCTATCCAAACTTGTAGGTAGGAGGTAGGTGAGGTACGTTGCAGAACTTATGGTACCCCCACCCGACCCCCTTGTCCCCAAACACACATAGGCAGTCTGTGCATACCTCACTATTTCACTGTGCAGGGACACCTGGAAATAAATGGCAACTAAGTGACAGACACAACACAGACAATATGAAGACACTGTTAGAAAAAAGAACCGTACGTCACTATTAATATGAGCACTATTCAAAGACACATACAGAACCACCACAGCTCGCTTCTAAAATCCACTGCACCTGGGATTAAATCAGCTCAAGGCCAAACAATCCTGACAGACACCTTTGCACCTAAACTCCTATCGTCAACTGCCAGAGCCACGGCAATAATGTGAGGCATCGCTGTGTTCATCACAGCTGATCAGACCACTTTACAATTTTGAACATATTGGGCATTATAGTGTTAAAAAAAGAACTATTTAATTTTATTTGTGGAAATAAATTCAGCAGTTAAAACGTCATGCTTAGGCCATGTATGGATGCAGGTCACGAAACATTTCAAAATGCATCTACGTTTTTTTTGTAACTGTTAAATAATTCTGTTAGTCACACCCTGAGTATAGTAATGGAGTACTTCCCACATCTGAGTATGCCTGCTATTAAGAAATAATTTTTTGTTTCTGTTTTAAGTTGAAATATCAGTAAAAATACCAATGTTTACATTTGGAGCTAAAGAAAAACTTATTATCTTAACCATTTTAGACACTTTAGAAACTAACTTCTGTCTGTACATTTATGTATAGATATAAAGCAACCTTTGCAAGTCAAATATAACCTTCAATTAACACAAACAAGCCTGTACTAGAGTTGACATTGTCTGAAAGAACAGTATTCACCACTGTAAAGTACATTGAAATTGACAAAGAAGGGAAAACACATATGAATGACTAGAGATAACATCTTTCCCATATGGTGCCGGAGCAAATTTTTTAATCAAGACCATGCAACCTTTCAAAAAAAACAAAGCAAAAAACAAGACGCTACCTGGCTCTTCTTTTATTACCATTAGAGGTGTTTTGACAGGCACAGTGAGGCCAACACAGTACAACTAAACTGTATGTATTTAAGAAGATAGAATGGTCCTAAAGCTTCAGACCCTGGATAATTAACTATTGTCTCGTCTCATCTCGTCATCTGAACCCGCTTCACCCTCACTAAGGTCACAGGGTCACTGAGGGCCTAATCCAGGGTCCTTGCTGCTGTTAGGCACGAGTACTAAGGACTGCACCATCGTGCCATAATTAAATATCAATTAGCTCATTCGTTTATGTTCTAGTAACAGTCATCCATCCATACACTGATTGGTTTGACGTTACAGTATTTGAAGAGCCTGTGATGTAGGGTGATACTTTTTTTTATAGCAAAAGCATTATTAGGCCTTTGAGCCAAATTTGACCCTGTGAACATGCACGAAAACTCACAACATTTTGCGCACACTTCAGAAGGGTGAAAAATTGCGAGTATACTGTATATAGTTTCATAAAAGCCTGTAAAGAAATGTGTCTACAGCAGCCTCTAGAAAAGTAAAAAAAAAAAAACCCATTGTATAAGGCCAGATCACACCAAGAGTGAAGGTAGAGCTATGAAAATTGGTACACACGTTCATCATATGATGATGTACAAAAACCTTGTGGCGGCCACGCCCATAAACAAAGAGGAAGTCCGCCATCTTGGATTGAAATTTCAAACATGGTGAGTCATGGATTTTCTGTCTTCGTATTTTAACAAACTTCTCCATGGCCGTTGGGCTCAATGAGCTCAAAATCATTGAACATGATCTAGACAAGTGGGACATCAAAAATTAATAATATTTTTTGGGAAAAGTTGCATCTTTCTTGTGCTTCAATGCCACAAATTTTGCATAGTTTTCGGGAAAATTACCACTACATAAATTACTTCAGCTCAGACATATGAACACTGATTTGGCTATCTCCCAGTCCTACACCTGTTTATCATACAAAATTATTATTTCATACTATAGAGCCCCCTACAGATTCACCAAATACACCAATACTAAAATGGCATTAGTTCGTACAAACGAACACCAATTTGGCTCAAATTTGTCTCGGTTGTCAGTCTTGCAGTTCTACACCCATTCAATGCACAACATTTCCAATAAATCACTCTATAGCACCCCCTACATATTTATACAAAAGAGTGCATTTCTGGCAGAATATTGCATTGCGCCCACAGTACGCCGTGGGCTATCAGCGGTGGTTGCGAGGTACAGTGAAGCCCTTTGAGACTGCTTGCAGTTTAATATGTTTTTCTTCTCACATTTAAAATGATGGTTATTCATCACTTAACTTGTCATGTTACAAAGCATGTTTTCATAAATTTCATGCTATAATGTGTTTATGGAAACCGCAAAACTTGAATTTCATTAAAAAGTTGTTCCACTCACTCCAAGTGCTTTTTCAATAAAGAATAAATGCATGCAGAGGAAATGAAACATAACTTCTGATGTAGCGATAATTTAACACATGTGACTGATCAGACCACTGATGATTAACTGTTTGCTTCAAGGATAGTTTGATAAAGTGATGATGAGACTGAATGAATCCTCTGTGCCTTCCATGAAGCACATAACAGCCAGATGGAATAGAACAAGTGAATGGTCTGTCATCTAGTCTGTTTAGTAGAGACATGTGTAAAGTAGTCTCCAACCTCACCAACTGTCATCACAGCACAGCAAAGATTGTTTACTCCAAATAACTTTGTGGAAACACTCATAATTCACATTTTCACTTAATTTCTTTCTCTTAGATTTTTTTTAATTTGTTTCAGATTACCTTGGTATTGTATGGAGACACTGCTTCTGACCTCTTTACCATCCTAATAGACAAGACACACTCCCTCTTTTGCTCAATCAAACACATTATGGAAGAGGTTAGAACTGTGACATTTGTTCATGTCTATAAGCCTGTTGATATCCTTTGTCATAATACTTAACTACAGTATCAATGTTTGGCCAGATTTGTGTTTTTTCTTTTGAAAAGAGGATCTTTGTCTTTACTTCAGGCTGCAACAAACCAGCAAATGAGTTAGTAGTTAGTTATGTTCTGTACACGTGTCTAAAAACGAGAAAACAAACAAGAAATATCAGCATATGCCACATGTTACAGTAGATAAAGAGTGACATAACCCCTGTTTAATTCAGAATACTATCATATTCACAATAACAGAGAAAACATAGTCTGCACCGAAGCACTTAGACTCCGTAGACTTAATTGATTTCTCCCTCCACCCCTGTTTCCTGATGCCATGTCTTTGTGCCCTTATGTATGTATTGTGAGTGCTTTATTGTTAGCTCTGCATCAGTTCAATCATATACTATGGCACTGCATATACTTTAAGTGTCTCATCACTACAACAGTCACTTCACAATGTAGCGATCACAGGTGAGAGGTAGAAAGTGGCTAAAATTAGCCCATGACTCACTTTTTCATTCACACTAACACTTCATAGACAGGTGCATATGTACGCACACACACACACACACACACACACACACATTGCTAAAGCAGTTCTATAAACCTTAGCCTTGGTAGTCTCATCTTGCTGGAAACATTGTTAGTTTGACAGTTTGTATACCTGTTATTTTGAAATGTAGGATTTAATGTTTATGCAAGAGAAACATAAAGACTTTTCTAACAAAATGAGTGTAATATTCTACACTAATGACACCTGAATGATGTAGTATAATGGGATAGTCAATTAAACATGGCATAAGGTTTCCTAGATGAGCCCACCCAGTAACTCACAAACGTCGCTCAATATCATAAGAAGAATGTTTTTGGAAAGTGGCTGAAGGCTGAGTTAGCACAGTGCAGGTGTGTATGATAACAAGCAGAGCCTAAGCTCATCTTCTTTTTATTCCTTAACCATTGATTTCCATGGTGTAAACACCAGCCGCATATCTACCAATATGAAGAACAGTCCTCAAGGTAGTCTCCAAACTATATCAGTATGATCAAATGATAAGAAACCACTTGAACTCAGAGCATAATGAGAATGAGAGATACAGGATTTGAATGGATGGAATGCCCTGTTTTTGATAAAACTCTGTGTCTTGTGTGATTGTCCGGCAGTATTTTCATCCAATGATTCTCTCATATTGTCCTTTGAAACACATGGCATTTTGTGGTCGAACTGTTAATTTAGTGATTTGAGCCTGATTTACGTTATTCATGTGGGAATGAGGGTCAGAACAGCCAAAGACATATATATATATATATATATATATATATACACATATATTCAATATACCTGACTAATTTAACAGGTTTACAAAACTGCTCATATTTGAAATACAAAACTTACTTTCCCTCAAGAAAGACAAAATAAAAGATTAAAATGTCATTTAATTATTCCTGCAAATGTGAGAATACACTGAGCATAAAACTGATGTTAGACATAAAATATTTTTTTTTCTTTTTGAGGAAAATCATCTGATAAAAATAATCATGTCCAAGAACACTAGTTGCACTATATCCACTGATTTGATAAAAACTCTTTATGATGCTGGTGTCTGGTTTACAGAGATTTTTTTTCCCAAGAGATGACAGCAGTGGGAGGTGTGATTGTCTCTTCCACCACTGGAGTGGGTTAGGGTTAGGGATTGAGAATTATTATTTTCAGCTAAACTCACTCAACAACCAAACAGGACTTAACAATTAGTGATTAATATTTAGACTCACCAAGGTGGACTGACAGAGTCATGTGACTGAAGTACCGGTGTTACAGAGTCCACGGGTCCACTTTATAAACCTGTACCCGCGTACATTAGACCCGTAACCCAACCAATGATTAAACATTCTCTACCCAGGAGCTCAGTGTTTAGCGTTATTTTCAGTTGAAACACACACCACATCAGTGTTGCTCAGTAATATCTTGGTAGTACAGTATGTGTTCACTTAAGGGACTGTATTTTGGAAATAAAATAAAAATAAAATCACTCAATTGTGTGGCTCAACCACAGATCCATGGTTTTGTCTTTGAATATGCTTTTATTTTGTCACTTCCGTTTCTGCTACCTGCTCCCATTTCCTTTAACTTAACCTCAGCCTGTACCTCCAAAAATCAACAGATAAACCCTTTATCTGCACCCTTAATGTGTTTCTTAAAATAAATGCTATGGCATTGTTAAGACAATTGGCCACAGATATAAAGAACATAATTACAGATCGGTGGCTAGACCTCAGAAAACCGATTCACGGCCGTAAATCTGGGCCAGCGGACCGTTCGTAGTCAGTCTTACTGTTTCAGGCTCCATGGACTGATTCACTCCAATCTCTTATGCCACAGACCGATAACCATTCGAATCTCTACACCCCAAGTAGCTAGGCAACAGATTTGTTGCTAAAGAATGTTTTTTTTTTTTTTGGTGTGCTCATGTGAATGACAGGTAATCCTGACAATGGTATATTCTATCGAATGAGGACAGCAATAGAAATTCTTATAATTATTTATTTTACAGAATAACATTTCGGGGACGACGACTCTATGCATTTGTATTTCATTTGTATTCTTCCAGCCTCTGTACCCTCTGCTGCCAGTGAGTGCCATCCTTCTGTTGCTCTTTCTTCTTTAGCCTTTAATCCCCTTTGCCCTGGAATTAGTTCCCATGCCCATTAGATACCTCTCAATACATTCAATGGGACTCTCCAACGAGCTTTATATCAGCACATAATCACCCAGCACACCACGATAGTATGTGTAGGTGTATTATAGCTACAGGGACATGTATTTAACTGGTATTAAGAGATATTCAGCTTCACGTTGGTGCTCACTGCTGTAAAGACCTTAATTGGTTCACATTAGACATAGGTCAAATGGATCTGCTGGCTTAAGCAAAGTGTAGTCATTTTACAGAGGGATGGTCCTCAAAGCCTTGTTGGCCTAATTTTAGGTGCATGTGCATATGATGCCAGACCCAGCATGTGAACTCTATACTATGCATTCAGTTGTGTTTGCATGTATTTGCCAAGTCTCAGACTCACTGGCTGAAGGCTGGTAAAACAAGGACATGCGAGTTGGTAAATGGGTCAAATGTGAGCTGAGGTAGCTAGAACAAGTTGCATGTGCGTCCTCAGCTGACAGCGAGTGGCTGTTGTAGCAGAGGGGTGGGGAGGGTCATCGTGTGGTTAAACAAGGCGACAGCTGAATTAACTGAGAGAGGACGAGGGCGCCTGTCTATGACTGAGGTGACTGTAGGGACTCATTAGGAAGAGAGTTCAAGTGCAGGCACATGCTGCTCTGCAAGTCCACTGAGCCTGATATGCCTCCCCCGCTGAATAATGTACATATAGTCACCACACTTAAACCTACTGGAAGCAAACTTGCTTTTCTATTGGATCGTCAGTCCCTTAGCTAGAGCCTTTTTGTAATTACAAAGAACTTGACAATCCCCAAGTCTCTCTTCATCTTTTATAGTTGAATATTGCTGTATACTGATAGAAACAATGTTGACATGCATCACAAGTCGGACACATTGATATGAATGTTTATATATATATATATATATATATATATATATATATATATATACATATACACAAGACCAGTCACACCTAAAGAAAGAGGAGGAGACATCTGAAGAGGCATCTGCTAGCTAGCCCGAGTGATATGAGCAGCAGCGCAGAGAACGCGCATCAAGACAATGCAGTCTTTTTTCCAAACATGTGGATAAGTGTGGTTTGCGTCATTTTTTGCATTTTATGTGTGGTGACCATATGTCTGGATTTTGTCCAGACAGACGGCTCTAAAACTGGATTGTCTGGACGTCTGTCACGTGTACTCACTTTTTACATTTTATCTTTAGGATGAAATGTAAAAAGTGAGGACGGATGACAGACGTTAATCAATGAAAGGACGTTAAACGATGAAAAAAATCGACAGAATATTCAATTCCAAAAATATTTGATAGTTGCAGCCCTGCAACTATCTGTACCTAAATGAAAGGAATGGACATGCAAAATTCCTTCCATGATTGGCAGTGATCGGCAATCAGCAGATAAAGTTTTTTGGTGATCGGGCCAAAAAATGCTGATTGGCGCATCACTAATTAAAACATATACACTGTGGTGCTTTTAAGCCATATTTGTTTACTGTTTGTGGTGTTTCACACAGTCATTTCGACCGCCCCAAACATGGCGGGTTGGGCTGCATTAACTTTGAATGGAGTCATCATTATGAAAAATCAATGTTCTTTTCCACGTAATTCACCACATCTGGCCGCCGTAGCTGTTGGTTGGACAGCCGGTTTGTCAGATTTTTTATTTCTTCTAATTCACAACACCTGACACAGATGACCATTAATATTGCGGATCAAATATTTTTCTGATTCACCACATCAGTTGTAGTCTTTGTCAAAGTGTCCTACTGAGTAGGTTTCCATTGTACTGCCTCATCAATGACAAGTAGTAGTGCACACAAAATGCTCATTTATATAGGTCGATCTCTAACTCTTGCATCTGTTGTCATTCGCACAAGCAATGTTAGTAAATCCCCTGCAAACTGCAATTCAATCCCACAAGCAAATTTGTAGATTGTGCACGCAAAGAAGTACACACAAATTGGGATCACAGTAGATGGAATGGAATGGAATGCCTTTATTGTCATTATACAAAGTACAACAAGATTAAAAAGCTTCATCACACAAGTGCACATGTTAAATCAACACAGTAAAAATACGTACAATAAAAACAGATATAAAACAGGTACACAGGTTGAGAATAGAATGATGAAATTAAAGAATAAAATGATAAAAGTAAAGATCCGGCCCTATGTTTTCTATGTTTGCAAATAAAATATTGAAAATATATGAAAATGTGTGTGGACTGCCCACTACTGGTATGGTTTGGTATCTGTTGATACAGGAGACCCTCATGGTTCCCTTTTCAGTATTTGTTCATTCATTTTTCTTGAGAGGGTCACAGGGGTACTCTCACATTAACAATGGATAGTTTAGATTGGTCAATTTGGTCATTAAGGTGCACGTGTTTGGGTGATGGAATGAAGCCAGTGTATCTGTGCAGATGTTTCATGTTACATTTTCAGTAATATCGTCATAAAAAGCAAAAAGTGGGGGAAAACAGTGGTAAAATCATTCTGAAATTCCTGAAATGACTCCATCTCTGCAACCATGAAAACATTGTTAATATAAGAAGATCACTGTTTGTGTTTTTTGTTGTACAAAATTACATCTGGTTAAGGATGTCTTATAAATAAATGCAAAAGTAGACATATTCTAGATCCAACATCCAAACTTGACTGTTACACTTAATTTGCATGCTCCCTGACTTATTTTTTCAGAGTGTAGGGAAAGAGGTCTGAGAGTTGTGGAAACCCTAAGGCTAGTAATTAATAAGATTAATCAAAGTGTGGCTGCGATCTCTAGTACCGTACTGGATGGGATCATTGTTTTATTAGTGTCACTATAATGTCTTTGATGAGCTTCTAATCTAAAACATCTATAGTGGGTTTCCATTGGTCCAGAGGGGGTTAATTGAATTGAATTAATGTTACACTCTGGCTCTATGATGTCAGAGGAAACTTTCTATTAGGGCTCAATGGACTGCGGTCTGGGGATTCTAAATTACACAACATCATTATGCTCTGCCCGGTTCATTTTGTGAAGCATCGACAGATACACAGGTCAGGCCTTCAGTGACTTGTCTGTGGCACGCAGCTGTTTTGACGTTATTCAAACTGTAAAAACCTGAAAATTATACACTATGAAAGAGCGGCTTTTCTCGCAGAAACCCAGTGTACAAGCCAGAAATTCTCCCTGTGATTGAAGCTTCTTTGAAAAGCAACTGATTAGTCCTGATTTAGAGTTCCAGATTAGATTTGAGTAATCTGAAAGAGCCTTTTCTCCAAATGTCATCATCCGTCATATTTAATCCACTTAGGTTGTGCGTAGGTGTACTGTGTTTGGGGAAATCTAATAAGACACAGCTACTCAGCTCGCAGTACAGATGCCTTGGCATTTGTGCATGAGAAGAACTTATAATATTTTGTCATCACTACATTTCTGTCAAGCAAAACCAGGACATAAAGCTGAATAATTGAAAGGATGAGATGCTTTGCATTATTCACAATTAGTGATGATGATACTTACACAGTGTAGTGCATTCTGCCGCAGAGAATCTTTTTTCCTACTTTTTTGTTTAATATCAAAATGACAAGTTGAGGATTCCTTCATGTGCTCCCGGATGTTCAGTATTCTGCTGTATAGAATTATGAAAGATGTGAAATTTTAATATCCAATCAATATTTATACTGAGTGATTTTCCAGAGAGATTTTTGAGCAGCAGCATAAATGTTTTTGTAATGTTATTATCAGTCAATGGAAATTAGCAGAAATATTCATATGGGCTTACTGTACTCTGAGCTGCTGGGAAAAGCCACTGCTCCTGGTTTGAGCTCGCCTTTGTTTTATGATAAGAGCCTGAAAAGAAAAGGCAGCCTTTGCCATTTTTCCTCATAATGTCAGCTGGAAGAGCCCTCATAATTTATAAGACACCTCACATGAAATGTTTATGAGGAATCTTGGAAGAGATACAAAATGGCAGTGTAGCTCCAGTAACAGTACAGGCCAGAGGAGTCAGAACAGATCAGTTAAGGTAATTAGGTCAGAAAAAACTTTAGGTTCACATAGAGCTGCTGCTGTTTTTTCACGACACACTGAAGCAACCCAACTTAATGTATTAATAGGCTTCCATTTTAGACAGCTTTGTGCATTGTCTAAGATACTCAAGTGGAATTCATTTGCATATTACTGAGGTCGCCCTCAGCAACCTCTTAGGAGTTTGCTTTTAGATGTGCCTCTACATGTCATAACAAGTGGGATGTATGTCAGAGTAAAACCTTTCTGCTGCCTTGAAAGACACCCCCTCCCTCCCTTCACCAGCCCTGAACCCACTTCACACACCACCTCCACATTCTCCAAATGCCTTTGGCCAACCACCTCTCCCAGTACTGATAACCGTTTCCATTTAGTGAATCAAGGTTTACATTTAATGTTACATTCATTTGGCATGAAAGCAGATGAAAAACTCAGAAGAAATCATGAGTATGTGCAGGTGCTGAGCGGTGGCATATTTTATTTTGTAAACCCTATGTACTGTTCATCAATAAGCTAATTTCTTAAAAACAAAATGTTGAAACAGGACAAGAAGTTAATTATTATAATACACTAATTCACACTACTTCATATACACATAATGATATTCAAACCAATGCTTGATTATGATGCACGATTAATCAAAATGCAATCAGTGTCAGCCTTGGCTATTATGTAACCACAAGACTGTGATTTAATTAAATGTGCCACATGCAGATGTGAATATGACAACTTGTTATTTGCGTTGTGTGCAACCTACTGATTCTCCACACCCATAATAAAGAGATTATGACATATCGGTTATTGTTTAGACACTTCAGCATGTGCTGTGCATATTTTATGTTATGTGACCAGAAAGTAGAAATCAGTTACAAGCAGATGCCAATGAGCAGGCTGATGCTGAGTTAGCATAAAAAATACATATGACCTCAAGTATTTCAGCTTCAAGTGAAACTCCAATGAAAACTTTACCTTTAGGTTTGCATCACTTTGGACTGCACCATATTTTTCTTCCAATACTGAAACCATCAGAATTTTGTTGACTTTGGATTTATAAAACACTACTGTCAAAAGTTACTAATAGATACTGTATGTTATGGGCCTTTCTCTGTGAAGTTTGCATGTTCTCCTTGTGTCTGTGTGGGTTTTCTTTGGGTACTCCAACTTCCTCTCTCTGTCTAAAAACATGTACTTGCTATGTTAATTGGAAGTATGAGAGTGAATGGTTGTGTGTGTGTGTGTGTGTCAACTCTGTGATGAACCTTCACTCGATGGTAGCTAGTAGTGTTGTCATGAAAAAATTCAGTAGTTAATACCGATATACCACAAATATCACTCCATTCCTGATACTAATGTTGATACCATGGTAAAAAAAAAAAAAAGAGCTAGAGAATTATAACTCATAACCTTAAGCAAGAAATACTTTAACCTTAAGCAAGAAATACTTCAAGTATTTGCATATAATTGAATATTGCTATTGCCTCTTGCTTTCTCATCTTTCACCACTGAACCAATGTGACGTATTTATACATATATGTCAATGGTAACTACTGTCAGCCATGATTTTGTGCTTTATGGAAATACGTAAGTTCTGAGTGCTTATTCTGTAAAGATCTTTCCATCTCTCATTATGTGCATGATTCTTTGTGAAAAGGACAAAAAGCCTCTCAAGTAGTTTGCGGACATTTTAATGTCCCTTCTAATGCAGGGGTATCAAACTGATTTTAGTTCAGGAGCCACGTAATGTACATCTCAATTTGATTTCAGGCAAGCTGAACCAGTATAATATTCGTATAATAGCCAATAAATTAAGATTAATCCAAATTTATCTCTGCAAATTTTAGACATTTTCACAATTTAATTTTACTTTTTTAAATTCAAACAAACTACACTTTTACACAAAAAAGTTCTATAACCTGAACAACCTGAAATTTGCCAAGAAAAAGAGTATTATTCTTCAACTTGTCATTTATAAAAGTGACGTAAAGATCACAGTGGATCTACAAAGTTACAGCATATTTAAGAAACTGGCATAATATTGGAGTTTGGAACTAAATGACTTTGACACATTTAACTGTCAATATCATCAGTATTATTTTTGCTAATTCACCCCTTGGCTAGATTGGAACCTTTGGTAGGTCAGTTTTGGCCCATGAGCCATATGTTTGACACCCCTGCTTTAAATTGTGCTTAAAAATCAGTTGATGGACGCACATCAAGGATAACCTGCATTAGACTGCAGTTAATTCTACATCTGAACAGTGTAATCTCCTCACAGGCCTTACAGCCTGGACTCTTCCACTTTCTCAGGATTTCTTCCAATCACAGCCTTAACATTTCACTCTGTGCTCTGCCGTACTGTCGAGTTGTATTTTGTGCATACTGTATGATTGTGGCAGGAGTCACTATGAGACACGACCATAATGCTGCTGGAAGGAGGTCATCGACCACCCAGAGGCAGGGGGAGGGGGGGGTGGGGGGTGGGGGGTGGGGGACATCATATGAGGCAGTCTGGTGACATGGCAACTCGTCTAAAGCCCATGCATCACCGTACCACCTACAGTGGATTATAATGTACAACTGAAAAGACTAGATTATACAACACAATACCCACGGATGATCCATCATAGCTGCCTTTTAGAACACATACAGTATGTATGTCAGTCCAAGGCTGCTCTTTGTCCTTTTTCCATATTTAGCAGTTTAAAATGCTTTGGTTATGAAATTAAACATTTAGAACATTTACATATTTCTATTAAAATAGTTTCATATTTGTCTTTTCTTTTATTAATGACTTATTTTTTTCCCTATATGACAGTCTGTAATTTAATTGGTCACATGCTGTTTTCACAACTTAAACAAAGTTGTGTCTATTTTAAGCAGGAGCAGGCAGGTTTACAGAACACAAAGTAGGTTTATAGTGTGCAGGTCCTTCCACTCATTATCTTATCCCAGTACTGCAGCTGACCTCGTGACGCTGCTTTCTAGTTTCTCAGCTAATGCACTGTGCCTGCGTGTTGCCTCTGTTCCCGGTGACAGAAGTCCGCTTTTTGGCAGTAGTTCACGTGAGGAGACCCCCCACCCCCATGACCACCACCTCGTCTCCTCTCCTAACCCCCCCCCCCCCTCTCCTTTCCATCCTCGCTCCCAGGCTCGGCGTTTGCTATCCTGCCTCGTTGAGACAGCTCCACTGAGGCTTGCAAGATCAGCTGCCGTGCAAACCCAGCTGAGGCTTCCGGGCACTCACGTTGCTAGATTTCATTTGTGAGTGAGTGTTTGACCTCAGGAATGAGTAGACATCCTCAACGCTCAGTGCACGCAAATACAGACAGACTTACAAGAATGCGGGTGCGCACAGATAACCAGCACATAAACACACACATCTGTGAACAGACGCCCAGCCCACACACTCACCTGTTCCCTCCCTTTCCTCTGTCTCTTCTCCCTTTCACCCCATTCTCCAGCTCTGCTCACTCCCTGGCACCCCTCCATGTCGCTCCTGCCAACCTGCTTCTAAAACATGTAACCTACACTCAGTCCCCCTCACTCTGCTGCCGCGGGCCCTGACAGGCTGAGCTGTAATGCTCAGTGGCACAGGCTCGCCTATCCGCCATCCTCCACTATCGCCGTAGCAGTTCTGCAGATTGCTATTTGCTGACATTGGGAATGAGATTAAAGGCAGGGCTTAGGAAAGAGGCATTCAGAGATTGAAATGCAGCGATGACAGCTATTTCTCTTGTCGTCCTAAGGCAACTGAAGGCCATAGCATTGTCAGGCTGCTCAGAGGGCAATGTGAAGCAACAAAGTAGATTAACCTAGAGGGAAAGAGATGAAACGGCGCACAAGCCCATCCTCTGGCTCTTCAGTAGCTGCCAGTTACACTACAAATGTGTTTGACAGTTAGTTTACACCGTTAACAACTCATTGACCTATTGTTTATGGGTTTAATTAAGTGCGAAGAAGTTTCCCAATTTTGTACCTTTGTTTGACCCATGTCTCAAAATGTTCCACAAAGAACATTAAGTTTTTTGTGGGTGATGTTTGTACTGCAAAGTGTTTGCTCAAATACTAAACAAAGTCTTTAAAGGTGTGAAAGAGAAAGTATTTTAAGGCTTTAAGTTGTCCTAATATATTACATGTTTGTAATAGTTACTTTCTGTATTGTAAGAATACATCATAACATATAAAACCATCACCCTCCCTGACTGTCTTGGCTGTCTACATCCATGGTAGCAGCTTAAGGATGACATTGATTCTTTTGACGGAATGCCTTCATGTCTCTTTTCTGTCCCCATACATCTGCAGCACTGTCTTAGCACGAACCATCATTATGTTACAAATGGCTGACCAGCTTCCTTCATAGACTACTACACAAAGATCATGTAAGACGTCCACTTCATGTCAGAATTTATCATTGAGTGTGAAATAATGTGCCATCTCATCATCAAAAATAGTAACAATCAGAAGTAATAAGCATTTCTATGAGCAGTACATTTACCTAATCTGAGGAAGTGCTAATTTAATAAGGTATTTACCAAAATCATGTAGTTCTCATACCTGGTGAAAATAATGAAGGTAAAGCCCTTGTTCCAAGAAAATACTGAACTGAAGATTTGCACAGGAAGTTAGAAGAACATAGGACCAACAACGGCCATTGTCCATCACCCAGTATTTTTCTGTATTCACAATATGAGCTTCATCCATGATACCAAAGTCAGCTTATTTATTTATTTATTTATTTATTTATTTATTTATTTTGCTTGTATGGACATGCAATGGACTTTATAGTGCCTTGATAAATATCTGTAAAAACATTAAATGTTAAATTAAATCGTCCAGATTATGAGCAAGTCCAGGTATATACATTTATATTAACTGTCATCTTACCATTGTTGTGTTGTTAATAATGAAACACATCACATTCAGTTGTTGAATATGTTTTTTTTTTTTGTTTTGTTTTTTTACCAAAATATCTAAAAGATATTTTAATCCAAGCACAAAACTTTTGTTGAAGTCCCAAAATGGATTTTGTGGGTCTTTTATTAGTTTTGGATATGAGCTACAGTTGCTGGCTTTGCCTTTGGGGTTTGCAAGGGTTGCACCAGCAGAATTGTATTCTTTAGTAACATAGTGTGAAAAGTTTGGTCTCCCACCAAAAAGTTCCTTGCGATCCTTCTTTACATGCACCATCTTTGATTTCTGACGATGTAAGATCAAATTGAGCTGCAAGTGTGCTCCCTCTCTGCCTTTCATGCTGCTTCAATATCACGGCGTGAAAAAACAAAGAAGGCAAAGACTGAGGGAAATCTGAAGCGTTCTGCCACTCAACATCCCCCATTCCCAAACAACAGTGTCTCACTGCCACTACAAATACATTAGAAATCAATTATTTATGGAACAGAGTCAGGGCCTCTTTAATCTTTTCCTTTTATCCAATTAAATTGTCTAACCATTCTAAGCCTCTATAGCTCACAGGGAATGTGCTTCTTTAAAAAAAGAAAAGAAGAAAAGATTTTCTCTTCAGTCCTTCTTTTGACTTTCGATGTAACAGAGAAGAGACACTTCTGAGGGCTGAAGAATGAAAGGAAAGAAAGTGAGTAAAGTGTAAATGAACTCCCCCTCCCGCCCCGTCACCATTGCATTGGTTATACAGGAACTATTTGAAGTTTTGATATTAAGACTCTGGTTCCATTCCCTGCGCAAAGGGACACTGGGGAGCGGTGAGGCCTTTCATGATTCCTTTATGCCCAGCTGAAATAGTTCGAAAGTATTTGGGATCATCTCCACAGGGGTAAATACCATGTTCAATTGCTGTCCTGTATTATTCAAGAAGTCAATTGAAGTAGTGTCTCAAAATTGAAAAAGCACACTACCGACGCAGACGTGTGGAATTATTGATGTGTAACATGGTAAAACAATCCTCACTTCTCTCTATTATCATACAGTAAAAGTGGAAGAAAAAGAAGTAAGAGGCTCTCTGAAAAGCTGAACATTTGAACACTTTGTGCGATTATTATGGCTTTACCTTTTCAGAGAAGAAACAAGCAAGAGTTGATAGTGTGTTAGTGTTAGGATAATTAATTTTGATGATTAGATAGAACATGAATCCACAATAATTGTGATTTATAGAGTCAAGGAGAGCAAAAGAAGCCAGTGTTTGAAAGAAAGCATTACTCTGTTGTATGTGTAATTAGTTACTTAATGATCAGAAAACATATCTGCAATCATTGTATAAACAGTGAGTGATAATTACAACATTATGCATATTTGTATATGCAGATAGACTGTATATCTAATGAAGACATGTAATATGTAGCAAAACATGCATCCATAGACATATGTAATATAAATGTTTTACATGCAGTGCACATGTGTATGTATATTTATGAGCACAAAAGGAATTTTACGATGATACAGACTACTGCAAACAATTAAAAGAATGTACAGTGGCTAATTGGTAATGACAACAATCATTTGCAGCTATATTATAACATCAAACATTCTACACTTCACATTTTAATCACTATTATGTATGTAATTTACTTCATCATCCCTGTCTCCACTCTGCTCATCATTTCCTCCAAATGCTGCATGGCATGATGGGAGAAAACTGGTCCTTGAAGTTCAAACGGTAAGGATGACAGTGTGTACTATAGAAAAACTGTAAATATTTAATCTGAATTAATTTAATGATCCATATTCTTTCATTGTATTGAGGTCCATGCTTAGATTTTGGGGGAAATCTAAGAACATATAGAACAGCGTGTTTCCATGGCTGACTGTAAAAAGCTGCGCTTTGTTTCATGATTGTGTGTATTCATGTGTGGGCTGCTGATGTATGCACACAGTCTGGTGTGACATGTCTGTGGGTATGTATGATATGTGTGTCTCTGTTTGTGTACACTCGTCTCCATGTGTGGCATGTCTGGTTCAAACACATTTTTTCATCCGTCCGTTTACGAGCGTGTGTGTACTGTATGTACAGTACATGCATGTGTATTGGGCTAAAATTGTGTACACTGTACACACAGTTGCTCACAAATAGCTCCTGAGGGCCCTCACAATCACAGACTGCCAAAAGGAAAAGGATTTCCGAGAGGTTTCCTTCTCGCTATTTCAAGCGGGAGCCCTGTGGGACATGTTTGGCATTCTCATCCACTCACTGAAGATGGCCTGTGATCTGAAGCCACTAACAGGCTCTGCATGCTCTGCCTCTGTCTCTCACTCACTCTCTCTCCCTTTCTCTTTCCCTCTGGCTCTCTGAAGTGATTACCCTGCTTGTGATTCCACTGACACCCACATGTCCCCCCGAGACGTGCCTTCACTAGTTTGTTTAATCTGCCTCCCTGTACAGTAGGTAACGCAGCCATAATTGAGGTGTGGATAGAGCTGTGGGAACAGATGAAACCGATAGCGAGCTTTATGAAAACTTGTCTGTGGTGTAAGTTGCCGTCATGACAGTGGTTGAGTACAAAATGTTGCTGTTGTAAAAAATTCTTAAAGCTCTTAAATCTACCAGTCCTTTGTTCTTAATGTGCCCTCTGTTATTAGATAATGAATACGTCCATAACAGAGTAACGAACACTAGCATTGCAATAAGGATTTAGTCATGTTGCTGGAAAAGTTGTGGATCTAGTCATTCTATGAGGAACTTTTCCCAGTTTCCATTGAGGATGCAGATAAGATAATGAGTTATCTTAGATTAGAAAACCATTAGGAAGCCTTCCAGTCATGCAGATATTTGATCTCAACAACATATGACTTCCAAAAGTTGTGCTGATACCTGAGACAGATTCGGCTTTACACTCTGTTTGAATGTTTGATATGAAAACAGTGAGTGGAACTGTGAAAATGCAAGCATCAGATAGTCTATCTCCCCCAGTTAGTGTCTCGCCTCTGTCTGTAACACGCTTGAACTCCTCTGTTCAGAACATACGGTGTCAATCATCAGTAAATCAGCCTGTAGATGAAGCAAAAAATGAAAAAGAACAAAAAGGATCCATAGAACTGAACTTGAATTAATTAAATATACTGTATCATGCGTCTTTTGAAAGATTGCATCTGTCTTCAGATATGTAAAAAATAAAACATTCTCAGATATCTTTTTAAACCCTATTATTGTAAGATACCAGTAATTAAATTGACAGTGTTATTAATTGGGTTGAAGATAACTTGCATTGAGTCGAGGACATCTTAAACTCAATTAAAGATATCTCCAACTCAATTAAAGATATCCAAATGCCATGTCCCGCAATATGCAATCAGCCTCTTTCTGGCGCAATAATATCAGTTCACTCGTGCCCTTTTTTTTTTTTACAGACTTAGTTGTACTTCTGAAGTTTTCTTTTTATCATTTAAAGCCTGACTTTTTGAAAGGATGTCATCCATGTCACACTTTGGTGATGTGTATAGTGGCTTTAATGTGGCATAATTATAGTATTTAATCCTTCCTTATCCAGTGTTTGAAATAGAAATGAAGATTAGGAACTTCTGACATGAGGACATGAAGCATTTAAAGGCATAGTGAAATATTTTGCCACCAGTGGACAACAGTGTGGATGATTTGGTTAGTTTTTTTTTAAGTAAGTTTCAGAAAATTACGTACCTATGCTTTCATTTACTGGACAAAAGAAGCAATTTACCTTGGAAAAGAAGAGAGATATTTTTAAGTAAATCTTTGTGTTCAAGTTCTTTTTAGCTATTTTGCTAAGGTCATATTTAATACTGAAGATGTGTGACACAAAACAGTCTAAGCTGAGGATCTATGTAATTTCAATGTCACTAACTTTACAAACTACTTGAACAATTTACAAGTTTGAATGTTCACTCCAAATAGGGGATTTCAAGAAAGTAAAGAAAGCCATTTATCTGGGAAATTAATCTGGACAAAAAAACAGTCTCATCAGTTAGGATTTTCATTAGAAAAATATTTTGTAATAATGTATTCCAGCTAATAGTGAAGCAGATTTAGGAATTTAAGAATTTGCCAATGATAAAGATTGTTTTCCTTCCTTTGACATTTTTTCTAGTTTTGGTTATATTAAAAATATAAAATAAAAAAAATAAAAATAAAATGTATGTATGTATATATATATATATATATATATATATACACATGAACTCACTAAGAAGCTTGAAATAAAAATTTCTTCTTTTTTTCTGAAAGGAATGCATTACAATTGCAAATCATCCATAACATAGAAAAGAAGATTTCATATTTTGCCCATAATGCCCAACTTGAAATTAGACATCATGTTTGATTCAGGGGGTGTGATGCTAAATTTATTTTATTTAACCTTCATTTACTCAGGTGTGTCCCATTGAGATCAATGATCTCTTTTTCAAGGGAGACTTGCCCTATGTCTTTGGATGGTGGGAGGAAACTGGAGTACCAGGAGAAAACCCACGCAGACACGGGGTGATCATGCAAACTCCACACAGAAATGTCTGGTGTTGGAATTGAACCAGGGTCCTTCTTACTGTGAGGCATGAGTGCTAACCACTGTACCACCATGTCACCCTAAATACCCAGGCTAATTCAGAACACAGCACATGTATTTTAGCAATTTATATTTCTGTCACAGGCCTCAAAATATAAAAATGTACAAACATATCACACGTCCTTTGGCACATTCACCTCAATGATGATGATGATGATGAAGATGATGAGGATGGCATGGATTAGGTTTGTTAGAGAAGCAAACAGATTGGAGTGTTGGTGAATGTTACTAACTTTTTAAAATGTCCTATGATAACAGATATGTTTTCCTTCTAATTAATATATCCACATCTTTTTAGGAGGTTTGTCATGTATACATGTTTGCTGAAAAGCAGTCTGTCATGATGCATGTCGATATTGTGTCCTAAAAGTGTTGTTTCTAGATTTGATGCTCTGTATGATACTTTTCAAGCGGTTTTCTATCAACAATGTGTCTGCCAGTGCTTTGAAATGCAGCCGCACTAGCTGAAGACATAACAATATGCTGTACATGATTTGATCATTTGTTTTTATCTTTACAGTGTTTTCATTGAGTATAGTTTTCTTCAGTATTTGGCTGTTGGTTTCCTGATAAATGCTATCTGACAAACTATCTGTGGATACAGTCCATCTGGGCTCATCCTTCCCTCCTCTTGCTCTCCCCAGGGCGCTGTGCCAGCTGTGGAGAGAACGTAGTGGGCGAAGGCACCGGCTGCACTGCCATGGACCAGGTCTTCCATGTTGACTGCTTCGTCTGCATGACCTGCAGCACCAAGCTGCGTGGAAAGCCTTTCTACGCTGTGGAGAAGAAGGCCTACTGCGAGCCCTGCTATATTGTGAGTATCTTCTGTGCCTTCAAATCAACCTGACTCACTGCCACATGTAGCTTTACTCGAGTTATTTATGTGTCCATGCTTTAGAAGTGCACATTATGGTGTCAGAAGGGGGCACATTGGTAGCCCTGTGCCTGGAATGTTCATACTTCCACATAAATCTGCCACATTTCATTTATGAACGCACAGCAAGCTGTCATTTCCCACCACTAGTCATAGTTTCCTCTTTTCTTCGGCTTTGTTTTGTTGTTTTGATTTGTTTTACAGACCCAGTTAAACCATTTTGTGTCACAGTTTGCATTCCTTCATACTTAAAGGTCAGTTTGGAGTTTTGGTGGGTAATATGAGGTATTTATCTGTTGCCAGTGATCTATCTTCAGTACATTGCATTTTCAGAATAAGGAAATAGGAGTACAAACGCTGAAACAGCTGTACAGCAAAAAGCCCACTTAAAAAAAACTATGTCATTTTAAAGGTTTGGGATATTTTAAGTACTTTTGGTGTTATTTAGCTGTCAAACAGCTCTTTCAAATTGGAAACTGAAGCCCTGAAGTGCTTTTGTATGCCACCAGAATTCATTGTCAAAAGCAGAACACATTCGTTACTGGTCTAACTGCTACCTCCATGATTTTTTTTATCTGACTTCAGTATTTTTGATAGAGGGCATTCAGAACCATTTGTGAGGTACACCACACACCCAGAGGTTTTTGTTAGACTCTGGCTTTTTTGTCTAGAGAATATTCAAAATACATTTATGGATTATGCATTTGTAAATTACTTCCCTTCCCATGGTTCCATTCATATTGCACTGAACACTGTACCCTTACCAAACTGGATGAAATCATTATTAGCTGTCTTTGGTTTTCAGCATTTCTCCAGAGAACCAATCAGAAATTGCTAATATATATACATACATATATATATATATATATATATATATATATATGTGTGTGTGTGTGTGTGTGTGTATGTATGTATAATGCGCAGCAGCAAGCACACTATTGAAGCCACTATTCATTTGTCAAATCTTTGGCGCTTAAAAAGAAATAGTGTAGCCAGTGTTTTACTCAGTGCAGTGACAGTTAGCCACTATGGGTACTAACCAAGTGAGACAGCTGCCATGTAGAGCAGAGGTGTTGCTCCATGACCTGCAGTGATTATAGTCTATACCTGTTCAACCCACTGACTGCTCCTGAATGGAGCTGTAGGCTATGACTAACAGTGTTGGTGTGAATTTGTGCCTCCAGGTTTGTTTGTCATAGTTGGGAAAAAAAAAAAACAGTTGTCAATGTCATTGTCAAAGTATTTGGTTAATGCAGCCTCTAATAGACATTTCTCACCCTTAAGGTCCACTCATGCTCTACATCAAAGAGTTATATGTGTATGTAATGTTCAGCCTGTTTATTCATTGATTCCATATTTACCCCTTGGCCCCTGAAGAGGAGGCAAGGGGTAATGTTTTTGGTTCAGTTTGTTTCTTTGTTTGATAATACTCTAGTGAATTCACACCAAATTGGGTTTATAGATTGCCAGTGACCCAGAATAGATTTCATTACATTTTGAGAAAATGAAGTCAGATTTCAAATTTTTTATGAATTCATAAAATGTTTTTTTCTTCGCCAATTTACTTATAATACAAAATATCAAATGCTTGTAAAAACATACATTTTGTGTCAATTTACTCCAAACTTGGCACAGATATGGAGGCAACAGAAACATATGTATAGACATGATGACACTAGCTGGATTGATGCCAAAATAAATTACAATATGTGTGAGGGGTGGGGTGTATGGTGACTGGCACCACTTGTTCTTTTCATCCTCTGGGAGCTTGTGTATGTGAACTCAAATAGAGAAAACAGAACAGCAGCACTGAGAACCACAGGGGTAGTGTTTGAGCTTTGAAGAGAATAATTTCTAAAAATTACAAAAATGATCAAAATGTGACTGTGTGTATCGAAAAATTCAATATCAAAACTATAAAAGCATTGGAGAGGTTTTTTTTTTTCTTTTACATCTCAGTCTTAGCACCTGACCGATATAGGATGCTGATATTTCTAAGCTGATATCTGGAGCTGATACTGATTTTTTTTTTTTCTGTCTAATTACAATTAAAATTACTACACCAATGTAATATTTTTTTTTCAATGTGGACAGTAGTATCCCCAAGAACACAGAGAAAGAAAAAAGAGCTTATCAGTCGACGTAACAGGCTGATACCAATAGAAGAAAGAAATATAAATATCGGCCAGCTGATATCATTACAATGGACCCATGGATATATACAGGCAGTAATGTTTGACAGCATTTAAAACAAACAAACCTCTTTATGTATGTACAATGAGCATAAATAAGCCTTAAGTGGTTGCCATCATAATTATATCATGGAAGGATAGATAACATGAGGAATGACATCAGCAGCACTGATGGGAATTTCCATAAATGAAACAGGCCACATGCATAAAGCAAAAGTAAAGGTGTTTATTTCTGTGCACTTTAATACCAAATTTTATGGATGTTAATTGAGTAAACAGGGCAGCCAGACATACTGTTCAATACACCCAGCAAATAAGTACACAATGCAGTAGATTTAGTACTAGTAGATTTATTACACAAGAATGTACACAATGTGTTGTACACCGTGCACCAAGTACAATATGAAAATATACTGCAGAAGTGTCCAAATTGAGACACTGTGACTGTCTTGCACTTTTTCCCCCTGATTTGAATTCAATCCAGTCACACACTAGACGGGAAGTGGTCTCTGGTCATAAATATGTTAATATGGATATGCGTATTAACATGTTCAGTTTTACTGTATATTAAAAAAAACTACAAAACTACAGACAAGGCAAGTTTATTTGTATAGCATTATTCATAAAAAAAGGTAACTCAAAGTGCTTTACAAAGGCATAAAAAAGTCACAGAAAAATAAGTCATTATATTACTATATTAATATTATTATACCTCATGCTTTCATTGTTGTAGGCAGTCACAAATACTTACTATTAATGCATCTAACTTTCTTATGATTCAGTTACAAATACTAAAACTGCACATATCAATGGTTTTATATAAACAGTAGATTAAAGTGACTCTCAGCAAATCCATACATAACTATCATTCTATAAAGAATATTTAGACTTTTCATCTTTTAGACATAGTTCTCATGGTCTCATTTAGTCTCATGACTGTGATGAAGAACATATTCAGCTGCAACTGATTTTATTTTATTTTAGAAAGTTGCTTTTTCCTTTTAAATCACCAGTGACTCCAGGTAATCCTGTGGATTAGCTGGTTAGACAATGAAGTAGAAGAAGATGTAGCTTCATCAACAACAAATCATTTCAGATTTATTCTAACGTCTGTTCTATACATTTGTTGTCTCCACTCATTGGGGTATATTCTAGTATATTCATGGTAAATTCATCCAGGTGGCCAAACTATTAAGTGAAAACAGCATTAATTTACCCTGATATACTGTCTAACCTGTTGTATTTTGTTGAAAGTATCATGAAGGCCAAACACTAATATCAGATAAGTTATGTAATTGATGTTTTTCTATTGGATTAGATTTATATATTTTTTATAAATAAATGTATTTATTTATATACACATTTATTTATTTTTTTCAATGTACACACACTCAAAGCACACTGTGTGTGTGTGTGTGTGTGTGTGTAAAATGTGAGGTACATAAGTTCATAACATTTAGACAACCTGTCTTTCATTCCCATAATGGACAAATCATAGATTTCCAATTTGTTCTGCCACTAATAATCATGTTGGAGATCCATTCCTCTTCTTTTTGTAGTGGGGGATTTTCTGATAATCCCCTCCTTGGTGAATTAGATAATGAATATTAAGTTGACTCATAGATGATTCATTGAGCTGATAGGCAGTCGGATAGGGGTTCAATCTTATCAAATGACTGTCAAAATCATGTTAGAATATAACATGTAACATCAGATAATACAGAAACCATCCATTTCCACTTTTTACATCACTCTTCTGATTCAAAATTGACCGGAGAGAAGAAGCTATTGACAGTGGGGTACCCCAGTGGGTGTAAAGTTATTTTTGACTTTAGGTGTTCCTTTTTCTTGCAAAACAGTGATGTGTTTTCTTGTCTCTCTTGCACAATACAAGTGGTGAAGAGTATTTCCTTGCACAATATTGTCAGGAAAGACAGTTCTCAAGACCACAAGAGCATATTTTTGCAGAAGTGTTTTGTTTCATTAGAATATGGTTCACTTTCGTCTTCAAGTTGACCACTAGTTATGACGAGGATGACATTTCTTTTTGTCAGCGAAATACTAAGTTGCAAACTCTGTAGGTCATTCATGAAAGCTTAAATAGGAAGTTGTGTTCTAATGCAATGAGTCATTTAATTAATCCATTTTCCACATCTAAGTAAGCTTGTTTTATTTATTCAATTATTGTGTAAAATGTATCTACTGTACGTTCCAATGCACAAGCCCAGCAAATGTTTCTAAAGTGTTTCCTTAATCATTAACGCCATACCTTCAGTTTTTGTTTGGTATAACATAAATGGGTTTTTTTTCTCCAGACCTCTGAGGCAGATTTGAGGGAAGCTTAAAAATAAATGATACACAGTTTGTGTGTGTGCTGATGTGCAGCCACTGTTAAAAAAAAACATCCTAAAATATTTGCTCTAAAGATATTAATTACAGCAGGCAAACAGAGCTGTGATGTGCAATCTTCATGGTTTGCATACCGTACGCATTACCAAATATTTTTCCTTCATCATTTGCAGGAAATATCCTGATATACACTTTCCCAGTAAAGCCTTGAAGCAGAACTACATGGCGTTTAAAGTAGCAGCGGACCATCTCTTAAATCACTCCTTTTCAGAGGCACTCACTGTGATTGTAGTTGTCTTGTCTGGAAGTTCTCCAACTCTGATACATGCGCTAAAGAGCAACGGGATAATTTAAGAACTTTATTTATGCATTTCATCAGCATAAATGTTCTTCTGGCACAAGATCAAAAGGATGGGGGAAATCTGAATTTCTTAATGAAAGTAATTTCTTCTTCTTTTATTCCCATCCTCAGGGTCATACGTCTCTGTGCGATTAGAGAATGAACGTGAGACTTGAGTCTCTGTAGAGAAATGTCATATCCCAAAGAGACAGAGAGGGAAAAACGTCAAGTTAGCCTCCAAGTTAGTCAGTCTAGGAATCTCTAAGAGCAAAGTAATGATACACAGTGAGTTGATACTGCTGTTCTCCTTGTTATTACTTCAAAATCACAGTAACTACAATATCATATCCATCACATATTTTGTTCAACTCTAATTGAGCATCTATTTGTCACTTGAGTGCATATGACTCACCACTAGAAGTATGTAAGAGTTTTCCAGTATGTCAACTTTCCTTCATTTGTTATTTTTCTGACTTGTATTCCTTACATTTGGTTCAGTTTAGTTTTTTTTTTTTTTCTCCACATTTTTCAACTCTGTGCACTTTCCCTCATCATTACTGATATACGGGGATGATAAGATGTATACATTTCAGGGAAAAGCACAAGAGAAAAAAAAATAAATAAAAAAAAAAGGACAATTGACCCTGGATCTCACCTGCATATTCTATCAAGAATCTGCCCCATGTGAATTTGTGAGGTCGTCAGGTTCTGCCACTACTGCAGTAACATGTATGGTCAGAGTCCTGTGGTCTTGATACAGGATAACAATCTGTCACTCTCCCAGTTGTCTAATGATATAATGTTAGTTAATGATGTTACAGTAACATTCCGTTGAAAGCCTGGATTTACACATTGCAATGAAGTTAATGTGCTGTGGTTTTTTTTTATCCTGTATGAAGTTAGAGTAGCATGCACATTATATTAATAGACTCTAAGGTTCAATTCAGAAACAGGCAGTAGAAATGTCCTTCACAGGCCTACTTTTTACTTTTATACTTTAAGTACATTTCAGAGCCCGTATTTGAATTGATGAATCAGTGCCAGTCTTTTTTTTTTCCACAAGTATCTAATTTAAAGTCTGTGTCCTTTTGCCACCTCTACTCAAGTTACAACACACACTTCAATACTCAGTTAGCAATTGTGGAAATGGTTACCACTTGTTAACATTTTTATTCGCTATTTATTTGTTGATCAAATAAACACTTTTCTCACAGGTTTCCTTTTCCCTTCATTTATCAATCCTTTTAGTTTTCTGACATTATCTGGCACTGTATTATATTTTACAGGTGGTGCCTTTGGAAACTTGACTCCATGTCGAGTCAGTAAAATATTATGCAAAATCTATTAATCCCTTTGCCAGGAATTGCAAGAATACATTTGCACAGCAGTGTTGGATTGCCATCCAATAAACTTTTCTGTCATCTATCAAAGTAGGCGATCAGCGCAGCCCCTTAACGTATCTAGGTTGGGACTTTACATATTCTGTTGAACAATAGGGGGTGTCCGTATTGAGAGCTATCTTTTCCGCTGGTTGATTTGCGTCGTTCAAACTGTTTGTCTTGATATTATCAATTCCTTTTAGTAATGTACAGGAACTCACCCACTCGCACTATCATCATCTGTCTACTTCCTGATTTTATGACTCACTATCTCTCAGCTCGACCAACCTCAGTCACACCACAGCCTTTGTTCTTGGCACTTCCCCGGTTTGCCTCCACAGACGACTTATCACTGCCTATTTGAATACAAAATCGAGGTGATAAAGTTGACAGTCGTTCAATTAAGGCATTATTTTGCATGGAGTGGCTCACGATCATGTTAATTTGACGGCACCGAGTTGCCATTGTTTTGGTTTGGAGTTTTTTTTTCTTTTCCTTTTGACTTATCTGTGCATCAGTGTGTCCCTCAGCTTCCCCTCTTGCATGTTTGCACACATAATAGCAGTGAAAGTATGTGTGCGCACAAACACCACCCTGCGAGCTGTCCATCATTGTTACTGAGAGACAGAATTTTGAGTTTTAGTGCCACTAAGTGTTTCCTACGAATGCTCTAATGTGAAGTATTTTCCAGTTGATTCTAAGTATTGCTGACGATATGTTTTCTGCAAAGTGGAACAAATTAATCACATGGCATTTGGAAATTCACAAAGCTGGGCAAGAGAGTAATCCAGTGATGCTGTCTCTGTATCTTAATATCAAACGTGTGATAATAGTATTGAGTTGGAAGTTGGTCCAAATCTCACCACAGGAGCAGCACATAGTCTCACAAAAGCTGAGATGGAAATGTTTACCATGTATTTTTTATATCGTGTATTTTGTATAACACAAAAGAAAATCAGCCTCATTATATTGAAATCTGTGTATCAAATATGCTTTTACCCATTTCATACGGAGGCTTAAATGTAAAACTCCATCTCTCTCTTCAAGTCTTTGTGTTAAATGTTTTAGATAACCAGCAGAATTAGCTAAGCTTATTGGAGCGTAAGGGCACGAAAAGGACAGAGCTAGCATAGCGCTGTATAGTATTTCCAAAATGTGTATTACTGTAGATGTCAAATATGTGGCCTTTTGGGCTGAATACAATAAACATCTGATATATAGCTCGTGGTCTTGCTTATGAAGCTCGATACTAGGAGTAGAGCATATTAGTTAACACATCTGAGAGCAACAGGATCCTTTCACATTGCTGATCGCTCATTGATGATGGTCAGCACTCAAATTCAGTGACACTGGGGTTAATTGCTTGCCAGTAAACCATACCCACTGTTCTTACAACCATTTATTTTGTACATACACACCATGATATTATTATTTTTTATCCAAACTTCAGCTGCCAGAGCCTGATTTTTGCCTAGTTGATTTATCTGAGAAAAGCACTGTACACATCTGCTACAGGTTACATGGTGGTAAACGCATCCATTCATTCAGCACAACTGATGTCCGTGAATAGTAAGGACTGCAAACAATACTGTTTCTTGTCTGAGACGGAATCACTTGCCCGCATTTCTGTTTATACTCCAGTTCCCCATGAATATAGATCACCCAAAGTGCATGCGATTGAAGTGTACTGTAATGAGACTGATGTATGTAACACAAGGTCAGACCAGGAGCAGAACTTCATATTGAAGGAGCAGTAATAAAGAGATAGGGATTTGCCCACACAAAAACTTAATCTATTTCTGCCGCTTTTGACAGAATTTCAGAGACCACCAAGGTCATGGACGCCAAGTTGCATGAATGTAATTACGTTCATTATCTGGTGTTGTACTTTAGCCCTGTTATTTAAAATAAATGGGCTTAGGTCTCTTTGACTACACTAAACGATAGATTTTCCATTCTGTTCCATTCTGTCTATTGTAAAGGAAGAACCACACATAGCAGCCCTGACCTGCCAGTCACCAGGAAATATTCATGATTGACTGACGAGCTTTTACCCTCTTTGTCACTTTGTCTGTCTTGGAAAGTAGACATGTCAGTCGAATCATTCGTCCATTCATGGCACCTTTTTTAAAGCTTGACTCTTGGACTGCTTCAATTTGAGTATAATTAATTTTTACATGCAAACCTACCTTTGGTACAAAGTTTAGACTCTCTTTGACAACTAATATAATGTCTATCACCTGTTAGTTTTGCACTTGATAGAAAGCACCTTTTCTGTGGGACTCAGTTTACCAGTGAACTGCAGTTCAGGTTCACTCAGCTCACAAACAGAATAGCCACTGATATGACTGAGAAATGCAGCTCCACTTAAATAACCATTTAAAAACTGAACTCCCGTTTAATCGTGAGGACGTTTTTTTAACACAAAACATCTCTATGCATACTCCATGTTCACATAACTGAAAGCATGTTTTGTTATTAAATGTGTGCAATATTAATATGTTTTTCTCTTTAAGTGGAAATATAACACATTGTTGTACATTTCTCACTTTAAAGCTACTGAAAACACTGACTTTTACACCTTCATGCTTTACAAACACTATCTCTCCTTGTCTCACTGCTGAGTAAGTTATCAAAAAGGAAGTCAGGTACGTTACTGCCGAACTGCCTATTGTTATATTCACTTTGATTTAAATGTTTTGACAAATTTTGAAGTGTGAAGTATATAAAGGAACTATACTTCCCCTCAGAGACAGAGACTATTTGGGGACATTTTATCACTTCCCTTTCATACATAATCAGCTTTGATGATGGGACATAGAACTCAAAAATATTCTCATAGATGGAAAATGTACAAAGAAGTCACAAGACACCTTTTTAAAACATTATCAATTGATTTTTTTTCCTTAAAAAAGTTTTTAGACAGCCAGTCAAATTACTACCTGTGAAAATTGTAAGTTAAGACTTGTAATATGACTGTATACAGTATCTATATACATTAAAATCATCTGAAAATCTTAAAGCAGAAGATAGGAGCAAACATGTAATGACTATGACAAAAGAGTCTCATTAATTTTCTGCAATAAAATACACAAATGATCAACCCAGCATTTCAGCATTATAAATGATCCTTCATCTTACAGCTTTAATATGTAACATCTCCACATTATAATATATTAAAATAATATGTACTGTATACAGTTTAGCAGAATTAAATGGCTTCTTTAGATAAAAATCGGTATTTAATGTGTAGTGTAGTGTAATAAACCAAGTTCACACAGGACTTTATATACACTTGGCAGTCTTATTCTCTTCTATTTTTTTTGCTAAATCTATATTTTGTTTTAATGCTCCTTTTCTGTATATTCCATTTAAACGCATACTGTATGATTAGTCATTACAGTATTATTTGAAAACCAAAAAAAAAAGTGAAGATGGAGTAAAATGTCATATCATCATGTGTATAATATAAAATAATTTTGGTCAGATATCAATAATATTTTCTAAAGAATACACAATTATTCAGAACATTCACTGTCTGCCCCCCACTTCCCTTCCTCAGTCCCACCCTCTGGTGGGAAAAAACCACCACTGTATATTTATTTTTCTAATAAAATAACGGATCAAGTATTTCATTTTTACAGTATCTCTCAAAAGTGAGTACACCCCTCATTTCTGCAAGTAACATCTGAACAAAAGGTAATGCAAGAAAGCCAAACAATTTGCTAAAGAAAAGCAGACTAAGGACATGGATTACTGGAACCATGTCCTGTGGTCTGTTGAGACCAAAATAAACGATTTGGTTCAGATGGTGTCAAACATGTGCGGCAGTGACCAGGTGTGAGTAGAAAGACAAGTGTGGCTTTCCTACAGTGAAACATGATGGAGGGGGTGTCATGGTCTGGGGCTGCATCAGTGCTGCCAGCACTGGGAAGCTGTAGTTCATTGAGGGAACTACAAAGGCCAGCATGTACTGTGACAATAAAGCAGAGCATGATCCCCTTCCTTCATAAACCGGGCCACAGAGCAGTATTCCAACATGATACCAACTCCAAACTAGGGTTGTCACGATACTAAAATTTCCAACTAGATCCCGATACTAAGGATAATACTCGATACTCAATACTATTTTGATACTGGAGATGTAAGGGATTCCTCTTAAAATTTCCTCCATGGACTGCTAAAAAAAAGGTAGTGAGTGCGGGTGCAGAATAAATGCATGCCTATCTCTTGGCAAGTTAAGGTAGGCCTATCTTTTTGCTCAAGCCCTTCTGCAGTGCTAACTGCAAGCCTCTTTATGGTTGAGCGATTATGTGCGCGGGCGGCAGCGTATTGCATCATGTCACCACCGCGGACCCCTTGCGGGACTAGCAGCGCGCACGTCAAAAATGATAGGTTGACATGCTCACGGTGGCCTCCGTGGTGGTAACGTGATACAATGCACTACCGCCTGGCTGCCGCCCGCGCGCATAAACGTTCGACTATATCGAGGCCTTTAAAAGCAAAGTTACATCGGATGGTCGTAATCACAGACCTATAGAAATAGTGTTGGTCTGTGGTCGCACTGGCGTCATCCCGTGTGCTGTCAGAGGCAGCTGGAGAAAAAAAGAGACTTTAACTTACAAGCCGGCATTACGGCTGTGCCAGAGCTGACCGCGTTGATGCCTGTTTAGAATTCTTAATGTTACCCGCTACAAAAAAGCGGCGTAAAAACAAAAATCGATTTTCCAGCAACTTAGTATCTAATTAGATACCAAGGGTCAATATCGATTTAGTATCTAAAATCGATTTTTTTGACAACCCTACTCCAAACACAGCTCCAGGACAACCACTGCCTGTGTAAAGAAGCTGAGGGTAAAGGTGATTGAGTGGCCAAGCATGTCTCCAAACCTAAACCCTGTTGAGCATCTGTGGGACCTCCTTAAATGGAAGGTGGAAGTGTGCAAGGTCTCCAACATCCACCATCCATGATGTCATCATGGAGCTCAGTTGGTAGAGCGGGTCGTCCAATGATCAAAGGTTTGGCGGTTTGCGTCCCAGCTCTGGCTGTCCACATGTCTTGGGCAAGACACTGAACCCTGATTTAGTCTCCCAGTAGGACTGACAGAAACTTAGAAACCTACTGGTGTGTGTGTGTGTGTGTGGATGAGTGGATGTGAGGCTAATGTAAATGGCTTTGAGCACCGTGAAGGTGGAAAAGTGCTGTATAAGTGCAGTCCATTTATCAAGGAGTGAAGGAGGACTCTAGTGGAGCCTGTGAAGCTCTGGTGAACTTCAGGCCCAAAAGAGTTAAGGCAGAACTGGAAAATAATTGTGGCCACACAAAATAGTGACACTTTTCATCCTATTTGGACATTGGGCTTGGACTTCTGTTCCCAGCAGTTTTGACATCAATGACAGTGTGTTGAATTATTTTGAGGGGACAGTAAATGTATGTAACTATAGTATATACGCTGTACACTGAGTCCTATACATTCTATCAAAGTGTCACTTCTGTGTTGTCCCATGAAAAGATATAATTAAATATTTACAGAAATGTAACGGGTGTATGCGCTTATGTGAGATATTGTACAAGTTACCCCACCACAACTTCAAGAAAAAAATACCTTCTGGTCTGTAGTGTTTATGTCCATTGACTTTTACAAATGTCTGCAATAATCTCAGTAGCAAAGAGAACTTTGTAAAGGGTAGCACCCAGCGGTGTCAGAGTCAGTGCCAGCTGTATTTGGGCTCCAGGTAATGGATGCCCTCCATCAGTAAACATCTAAACACAATCATGCACTTCCATCTAACAAAGGGACATCCCCAAGCACCACCCTGAGGCCTCTGCCGTCATTGACAGAGGGGATATTGTACAGGCAACCACACTGACATAAACAGAAAAGGAAGGCTTTTAATGTTGCTTTTCTGACAATAAAAACTCTAATTAGAGATGACTGTGGACTGCCCACACACCTGTCACTCCTCTGTGATGGATATCCAGGTAGTCAGATCCACAGGCGTACAGCCGGTGTGTTAAAACCAGGGCCCCATATGCTCACTGCTGTGCTGCTGCAGCTCCATGTTGGCGGCTCTGCATGTCTGCAAGCGGCTACACGCCTGCTGCTCACACCGGGAGAGCTACTATGCATACACACAGCAAGCATCGGGGACAGGTACATACACCAGACCTGGTTTTACTCCCTGTCTGCTCAGTAACGCAGAGTTTCTACTCTCTGTTGCCTGCGTCATCAAATATTCATGGCTGTCTGCATTAGAGTTCTAATTGAGTTCTGTATATTCAGACGTGATTAACTCGGTCTAATTCCTCAAAGGAGTGAGCCAATTAGATAGCACTTGCATGAATAGGATTTCACATCTTAGTATATCTCCAGACTTGCTAAGACAATTATGTGTGTGTATAATTGTACTGTACAGTGGGTGTGAGCCCCTAAACTCAAACAGGTCATTATTCCAAATTACTGACTGACACTACAGGAAATGCAGTTGTCCTACCCATTGCAAACTCACAAATGAAGAGGATGAGTGTTGTTATTAGAATACACTGTTTGGACAAGAGCATAGAGAGTGACTCCAAACACCGGGCCCTCTAAACCTTCCTCATGTTTTTTGTCTAAGCACATTTCCTCCCCCCGAGGAGCGAGCAGGAGAAAAATATCCGTGACCCAATGCTGACCCACCACAATGTCACTCTAACTCATGGCATGAGAGAACTACTGCTGGGGTCTTTGTCAGTTTCTCTCTGTAACCAGAGCAGGAGACATTGCCCAAAGTCCAGAGGGGTCACATTTTGCTGTGGAGCTGAATTTAAGGCAGGGAGGCAGACAGGCAGGCCAGCCACTTCGCCTGAGCCAGAGAGGGATCAGAGCCGCACTGCCACCTTTTATTCTTCTGAGGAAAGCCTGAGCCAGGCATGATCTGCATGTCGGCCCTGTCCCTTCATGTTGGTTGTGGCCTATCATTATCACGCAGCTAAAATAAGAAGTCCTCATGAGCAAACACAGGCATGCTCTTCACTATAATAGAATGCATATATATTTCATTGTCATTCTGTGAATTTGTCACAATTGGTGTTCTGGAGTGACGTCTGCATCTCAGTGCTGAGGTGACATTTGTAAAAACTACATGTGAGAGTCATGGTTTTCTGTGTATTTGTAATCACTACATTAGAGAATAGAGAGAATAAATATCTTAATATCTTCTTTTTCAAGGACAGGCAAGTAAAGTTCAACAAGCTCCACTGTGAATGTTTGAGGTCCTTGTCAAACTGATGACATTATTCTAAGAAACTTTGATGTAGTCTATTCCTAGTGTCCACACTCGTAACATCCACAAGGGCCCTCACCGATATTTTGAGGTCACTTTACATAACTTTACATTTCTGCAGATTTTGCCTGTGGGAAATACCCACAGTAAAGAACAAAACGTCAAGTATGGGTTTACCAGGGAAGCCCTGAAGGGTTAAAAAGACATTAAACAAGCTTATTGCCCATTTTCACAACTGAGGTTCTGTCTTAACTCATATGAACCAATGTTCCCAGTTCCAATGTCTGAACTGTAATACCTACTGAGATGCACCAGGTACAAGGAAAATTTACTGTGTGATTACATTAACAAGGATTTCAAAGTGCAAAAACTGTAATAAGAAGACTGACAGCACGATGGTGAAGTGGTTAGCACTCATACCTCACAGCTAGAATGACCCTAGTTCAAATCCAACACCAGACCTTTCTGTGTGGAGTTTGAATCTTCTCCCTGTGTCTGTGTGGGTTGTCTTCGGGTACTTCGGTTTTCATCCAAACACATGCATGCACATGCATTCCATAGGTGTGAATGTGAGAGTGATTGTTTGTCTATATATATGTTCAGCCCTGAGATGAACTGGAGACTCATACAGGGTGTACCCCGCCTTCACACACTGGATTAGGCCCCCACAGACCCCCGCGGACCCTAGTGAGGATAAAGCGGGTTCAGATGATGAGACGAGGACTGACAGAATGCAACATATTACACACATGTACCCATCAAGAGTGTCTTTTATTGTTCTTTTAATGGTGGTCTTTTGACATGATTGTTTGAGAATAACAGGTTTTGTTGTTGGTTTTTCTATGTAAGGTACTGGACACCTGGAGTTTCCCTCATATGAAAGGACAAAGTAAATGGACTGCACTTATATAGTGCTTTTCCACCTTCATGGTGCTCAAAGCACTTTACATAGCCCCACATTTACCCATTCAGGCACACACTGATAGACCTACTGGGAGCAATAGAGGGTTCAGTATCTTGCCCAAGGACACTTTGACATGTGGATAGTCCGAGCCAGGATTCAAACCCTGCTCTACCAACTGATACACAACCGCCCAAATATATTCAATGTCTTCCATGTTCCTGGAAGACATGAAGATCAGGCATTTTATTCCTTAAGTGCCACATACAGGAGGAAGGTAAATAAATAAATAAAATAAAATAGAGGAGAAAGAAAATCTAAAACTTTTTAGTGTTTTCAAGTTAATTTAAGAGTCATTGCATGAGAAAACCAGGCAAAGGTTGGAAAATGGGTTTGGCCAAATCAGCTCATACTTTGTATGTATAATAGGTATGTGCAACTATGAACAGATATATGATTAAAACCCTCTGGATATTTTTCATTATGGAGTTCTGGGACCACCCTCTGAGACCCTCGAAAATCAACAATTTATATCTAAAAATTACTAAAATTGCAATGGCTACCCTGATAATTCTGTTAAAGCTACAGACATAAATTTTATACCTCTACAGTATATAGCATAGATTCCATAGTTTTACCGACAAAAAGTTGAAGATTAGATATTAAAAGTAAGAGGGCAGAAATTTTTATCCCTCTAAATGTTTGTCACATTTAAGGGGAATTATCTACTATGAGCAATGGCTTTGGTGAATGGCATTAGTGTTGCTGGAGAGAGAAACAACTATTTATTCAAAAACAACATTGCATTTTGGACTATAGTCCAAAAGCTGAAAAATTCTCATAAAGACCCTCCATTCTCGTGATATATGGCTCAATTATACGACGCTTGTTTTTGAATAAGTAGTTGTTGTTCTCTCCAACAACAATAATGTGTTTTGTGTGTGTGTGTACACATTAGATGGATATTTTTTAAGCTTTATTCTCTAGTTAAAAGCTTGTAGAAAAAGTCTACACTTATGTTCATTACTTATTATACTTTACAGGTTAAGTAGTATTGTGTAAACTATAAGATTTCAAAAGTAACCTTCCCAATACCGGATTGTGGTCGTAAAGTGTCTAGGCAGTGATATAAACTCTGAAATGTAAAAAACAAATCAGGATAGCAGACTCTGGCAGGACGCCATTCCATTCCTGCACATGCTGGTCATCCATAACACCGTGTGGATTTATTACACAGACAGACTGAGCTGAGCAGAGCAGAGGAAGCAGGGCCGTTCCAGGTCAGAGACAAACACCACACCTCAGCACACTCGTACTGACTGTGTGGCATGCACACACACGCACACACACGCACACACACGCACACACGCACACACACACACACACACACACGAGTGTCACAAACAGTCATCTCTGAATTATACAGCTGATAGTTTTAAGGTCACTGATCTCTGGAGTGAACGGACCCAGAGTTACTAAACCATTAGGAGAATCACATTCCAGCGTGTGACATGTTCTGCTCACACCCACGCATAAACAAAAAAACACACCTCAGTCATCCAGCAGGAAAGATACAAGTGGGTGATTTACATAACGTGGTTATAAATGACAGGAGTTTGTAAAGGTGTCAAATCACATTAAAATATCTTCATATGCTTGCGCTGTGAGCCTCATGCTTTGAAACTACACAGACAGATGGACAGAGTCAGCATGCCAAGCAGAGTCCGTCACTGGAAAGCAATCACTGATGCAAAAAGGATGTTTTATAAAAGTGTAGTTCAGGGGACTGTGATTATGTCCGAGGTCTTGGGTGAGATTCGGACCGCGGGGAGGGAAATAGCAGGGGGTTGATAACTTGTTAACCTTCACAGGATGAAGAGGGGAAATGATCATGATCACTGAGCCCAAGGAAGTAATTTCTACACACACACACACACACACACACACACACATTAACATAGACCTCCACAGATCAGGAAAGGGTGTCGCTCCCACAATCCCTTCGCCAGTGTGGGGAGATTTAAATGAGTTCCCAACCTCAACCAAAGTAGATTTCTGGCATTTCCTGCTCGCCAAGACCTCCATGATTTGGCTTAAGAATGTGGAAAACAAGTTTTTATTCCCTTTAAACCCAGCCATGATATTCCTGTTGTCTTTGTCAAAAACTTTTCCAAGGTAGCTCCCAAACCCTCTTAATTACTGTGCCTTGAGTATTTTTAGTGGAGTTACTGTGACAGTAATATTCACTGGGGAATTATGTCCAAATTTAGGATTCGCACAGCAGCAGCATCAGTGTCAGTAAACACTGACACGGGGGCAGTTTTGCCAAAGCTGGTTTTTAAATATGCATGAACAGGAGCTGGTGCCAAATCAGCTGTGAATGAGGTAACTCTGCTCCTTACTTATGGAAGTCCTTAAAAAAACTAATACGTCTGCAGATTGAAACCACAAGGCTTTGTACATTCACTTCTAATCTAACATTCAATCTAGTAGGCAAAAGTCAATGTTTGCACATTCAATAATAAACAGATGCACATTATCCTGAAAAACTGTCAGGATGTGGTTCATCTCCATGAAGGTTAAGTGGTTTTTAACAAAACCTTCCCAATGGTCAGTTAGCAGCAGGTGGGAATGTCTGGTATTTTATAGTCTAGAGCAGTGTTTACTTTGTTATGTTTAAAGGAATAGTTCAATACGTTTGGGAATTAACCCCCCCCCCCCCCCAAGGGTTACATGAAAACATCAGCACATCTGCACAGCTACAGCCAACAGCTGGCTGCTCTGGACCGATTTGATGTCAAACCAGTTTACCAGTTTAAGAGAAAACCACAGAAATATACACTGACATGCTTTAATATAATGCAAGGACAGTAAGTTTGTTTCAGTGACTGCAGCCAGTGGCATTAAGTGATGAAAAATAGGCAAACCTGCATTTTAAGTCACTGTTTGCAGATATTGGGGATAATAGTAACCTAAAAAAAGTTTTACTGTTTATGTGTATGAATAAAATAATAATAAATAATAATAAAATTTTCATTCTTCTTTTCAAGTTAACATTAAAAATAATAAATGGACTGTGCATGGATTGGCATTCGTCTCAAATTGATGAGAAGTTATACAATATAGATCAGTGGTTCCCCTAGCTTTTCATTTTCAGACGCAAAACATCATTGTGGCCATTGTTCAGTTGGTAGAGTGGGTTGTCTATTAACTGAAGGGTTGGTGGTTTGATTCCCGCTCTGTCCTAGTCAGTTTGTTGCATCCTTGGGCAAGTGAGGTGTATAAATGTGTGTGAATGTTCGGTGGTGGTCGGGGGGAACGTAGCCACAAAAAGGCTGGCACACTTCTGTCAGTCTGCCCCAGGGCAACTGTGGCTATATATGTAGTTTACCACCACCAGAGGGAGCATATGAGAGTGAATGAATAATGGATCAATAATTCAAAGTTGTTTGGGTGCTTTGAAAAGGGCTATAGAAATCTAATCCATTATTATTATTATTGTTTGTTTCCTCAGGACCTAAATTTATAACAAATGCATATTGAATTACATATTGCATCTTAGGTCTTTTATATACCTCTTACTTTTACATAATTTTCAACTTATTACAACTTGTTATATACATTCAGAAAATTTGTTCACTTTTTATAGTATTGTCCTGTATTTTACTTTGACAAAAGAATAGCTCCTTGACCCATTTTGTGTCCCACCTCACATACGTCGATGGCAGATTTAGAGAATATATTTGAGAAAAAGAAATTGCACTTTTTCAGACCTTGAATAATGGAAGACTAGTTCACATTCATTTTAAACACCACAAGGAGAATGTTGAAAGCTAGGAGCAGTTCATAAATCTGTAGTTGTTGGAAAAGTTGTGATTTTTCAGTTAGTTTTCCTGAGTTTTGTCATGCACTCTTCCAGTCTTTCATGTTATTGCTGGGTGTTTTATGCCACCTTTGGCACAAGGATGCAGGCTTCTTAGCTTTGTTTGATGGCTCATGACCATCCATCTTCCTCTTGATCACATTCCAAAGGTTTTCATCAGGTCTGGAAATTTAGAGTGGTCGTTGTCCAGGCCTGTATATTACATTGTCTACTTTTAAGTCAAACTATTAGATCATTAGCTGCATGTAGCATCAATTTTATCCATCAAAAAGACCATTTCCAAAAGAAGGAGCTATTGCATTCTGACTTTATTTTTTTTTTAATCTTGGATTTTACTATTTTCTTTTAAATCAAATCGAAGTCAAATCAAGTTTTATTTATATAGCACCTTACAACACCAAAAAGATGCACAAGGTGCTTTCCAAAATGACATAAAAACAAGTAACAGTTATAAAACAAGTTATAAAACCATAGCAACAACATAAAACAGACATGGACAGTCAAACATTCGCCTAAATAAATATGTTTTTAACTGAGATTTAAAAGCAGCTAGTTCAGTCATTGATTGTAGCTGTGGTGGAAACATTCCACAGTCTTGGACCAAAAATGGCAAATGAACGATCACCATATTTTCTATATTTGGATTTGGGGACAATCAAGGAGAGGTGCTCAGAAGATCGCAGCATCCTGACTGGTTGATCTAAGTTCAGTGAGGTGCATGTAGGGTGAGGCTAGACCATTGAAGGCCTTGAAGATGTATAATAGAACTTTGAACTGTACTCTGAACTGAACTGGGAGCCAGTGAGGAGAGCGTAGAACTGATGTGGGAGTATTTGGATGTGTTGGTCAGTCATCTTCTTAATCACTAGGATTGCTGGAGCATATCTCAGCAAGGTGAAAGTGAGGTACACCCTGGTCATCAGTTCTTTGCATTGTGGCATATAGAGACAAACAGTCACTCTCACATTCACACCTATGGGCAATTATTTATTTTTTTTTAATGATCTTTTTATTTGGAAAAGGCAGCAATTCAGCATACAAGTTTTTTTTCAACAATGTTTTAAACACACTTTTTCCAGATTTTCTTTTTACAATCTTCAGTACATTCACTGAAGAACAAAAAAAGAGAGAGGGAAAAAAAGAGAAAACAAAATATATGTCTACATAAAATTGCTGTTTCAATGTTGAAACTCAGTTCTTTTACCTTATAACCCTTTGATGAGACTACTCAGCTGAGTGCCTATGGGCAATTCATGGCCAATTAACCTATCAGTGTATTTCGATAGATGGATGGATGGAGTCAGAGTACCTGGCAATACCCCACACACACATGAGAAGAACATGCAAACTCCACACAGAAAGGTCCCAGGTCACTGCCCCACCATGTCACCCATCAATCAATCAATCAATTGAACTTTTAGAGCTGGTCTAAACCAGCGAAGTTATAGAAATCCAAGAAAAGGAAAGATGTTCCTTTCAACAGGCAGAAACCTGTTGGACCCGACTCCTGGAGGCTGGTCATCTATCTTGGGGGGGGGGGGGGAGCTGTTAAAAGCTAGAGCACCTGGTGTTAGTATACTTATCAACAGGTAAAACAAATGACCATGACTGTTAATAGTGCTACTACAGATGCAAGTATTAACAGTGGATATAAAACCACTGCAACTGAAAGTAGTACTGACTATATAATAAAAACTAGAAAAGCACTGGGAGAGTGCAGACCTCCGCCAGTATTATATATTGAGTTAGAACTGTTTCTTTCAAAACCAACCCTATTTCACAATAGTAAAGAACCCTTAAAAAAAGGACAATGCTTTTGTCGTTCCGGACATTCTGTGAAAATTTTGTTGAAATCCGTCGCTAACTTTTTGGATTATATTACTACAGACAGATGGACAGACAAACTAACAAACCTCAATGATGACATAACCTCTGCTGGTGGAGGTACCTATATGGATAAAAATCTTAATTTCTCAAGTCCTTTTTTCTCTTCAGATTTGTACATTTTAACACAGTTTCTATCAAAAACAAGTGCTTCAGTACTTAAGGCAATCTAATATATCCTTTCCCTGTCTGATTGACCCACATTAAGCAGTAAATGTGAGAAAGGCTTCCTGTCAAGGTTGATTAAACCTTAAAGACAGCGTCTCTCTGAAGGGGTGGGGGGTCCGATGTTTGACTCATAGATCACAACCGAGTCTGTGTGTCTTACTCACTGTAAAGGAACCCAAACACAACAGCAGCGCTCCCTTCCTTCGAATAAGTTCTGGTGAGATATTGCTTCAGCAGGGTGGAGTTAATTCACAACGCAGCGTGGCCTGGCACAGACCTGCACATTCTGTGAGGGTCTGGACACTCAGTGAATCAGATCATCTGTAAATTTGGCCCGCTCCGAGTTCAGTGTGCCAGGTCATAAATCGCGTGCAGTCTCACTGAACTCCAGCCTGCCTCCTGTCAGCCCGACTTGGCCATGTGAATAAAAGAACAGAAAGGTGTAAAATTTGTGTTGATACGGCTGAAGCAGATTGCAAACAGATTAAACTTGCCATTGTGCCACAGCCCATTTTCAGCTGTTTACTGTTTCCAACACTGAGAATGTGTCTTTGTTCTAGAAATGTTTTACCTGAAGCAATCTAATATGTTTATATGGAAGGAATAGTTCAATAATTCATCTGTTTTGTCAGTGACCTTACTGTACACTTCAACTGTTGACACTAAACCTGTGCTTTAATGTAATCTATAATAGTTCTGGAAAATGTGACTGAAAAAGTGTGTTTTTGTGTCGTGTTCTACTGTGAGGACCACATAGAATGTAATTCCATGCTGTAGCGTGCCAGCTTTGAATACTATAGGATTTGCTTGGCCCCAGTATTTCAACTAATCAATATGCATGAAACTTGCAGAATGCAACATTTTTTTATAGTGCAAACTGCAATGTGGTAAAAACAGAACTAATGAATAAACATGACAACAGCTTTAACATTGTTTCCTGCTCAGAATAAAATCTTCAGTCTGTTATGTGGATTATTAGTAGTTTGAGGGTAATTATTTCTGTGTCATAAACTTATAACTGTCGGTAAGTTGAACTCACTCATTCCAGTTCAGAAGCCTAATATTAGATGTCACCTGATATCAGTGTCATGTTCTACTGCCACAGATCATTTAGACAGCATTATATTTACTTCCAGTAGTAATTAATCAAGTAAACAATAAATAAAGTGTCAAGCCACAAGTCTGTCTCAGATTAAATCTCACTTTGTTGAAAATTTGACCTCTTTGTATGCTTTATTTTTATACAATGAATTAAAGCCTAAATGTGACATTTGATCCAATGCAGTTAGTTAAAGGAGAAAAAAAGACCTCAGTGCATGTGTTTTTGTTTGTTTGATTGTCGGTGCGTCTCCGTCTCCATGTGTCAGGCCTGTGTCTCATGTTCAAAGCAGAGCACATGGGACCTCTTAACTCCCTGTTACATGCTTTGTTTGCCTTCACACTCCTCATTCCGACAGACAGCCGTGTCAAATGTTGTTCTGGAGTTTGTTGCTAAATAGTGGGAAGCTGCACAGGTTTGTGTGTTTGGTGTCGCTGCTCCCATTGAGACGTTAAGAGTAAGAAGTGACTTGCACTGAGAGAAAAGGGGCCACAATTGACTTTAATGCACTCCACTCACCCCTAGTTCAGCAAGAGGCTGTCTGACCTAAATTCACTTTACCTCATCTGCCTAGACATTTGTTTAGCCTTCTGGGCAAACACTTAGAGAAATGTATGAGGGAGGGGGAAAAAAAAGAATACATATGCTTGAATACATCACATTTAGTCAGGGGAAATGCAAAACCCGGACATTTGCAGACATATACAGCCCTCTAGTGGCAAACTGGATCTGGATCTGTGACAGAGAGGGCAAGAAGTGATTTATGCAGATTTTCTTAAACCATCTGTGGAGGTTCTGCCCAACTGCAGACCAAAACTCACTATATTTTCTCTTTTACCATAAGACCCACATTTGTATAACAGAGTTAATAAATGTTAAGTGTTACCTAACATCAAATAACGGCAATTTCCGAGCAGAATGAATGAATTGAGGTCATAGAATCTTACCATGAGAGAGAAAGAGAGAAATTTTGTCTTTTGAGTACTGTACTCATTACAATGGCCCGGAGGATCTGTGTGCTGTGAAATCATATGCTCTAGTTAAGCTAAACAAGGGCAAGGTATTCCCACATGAAGGGCAGATGAGAATAAGTAAGTGGAAATACAGACAGATGAGTAAGAGTTGAGGATGGTTTAGTGCTGTTTGGCCCTGGTATCTTACTCAGATTTTCAGGTTGCAAATGAACTCTCTCTCATCCCCCTCTCTCTTCTATTGCTACCTCTGCCCCTCTCTTACTGTGTGTGCTTGAGGCAAACCTCAAGGGCTCAGTGCAGCGAGCTCATTAAAGGCTTTATTCCACTTCCAGGATCGAGCAGGATTGCAATATGGACATTGTTTATACACAAATGTTGCCCTGGGAATAATGTTTATTTCTATTACCATCTTGAAGGAGGGAGAAGGAAGGAAAAAAACAAAAAAGAATGCCAGGCTTGTCTGCACACATTGCTTTTCATGAAATAATGCCTCTCCAGGAGTGCTTTGAAGAAACGGGCATTTCACAATATCCACTTCAAAACACAAACTGTGCATCAGCTGCTCTCATCTCATGCCCTGATACTTTGTACCGACATATGATCGCAATGTGAGGAGACACACGTAAGCATGTCTGTCATGTCTTTAATCAACACTCATTTTAATCTGGTTGGCAAGTAAGAATGACTACATAATTGGTGTCATAACTAGTTTAAAAAGGACTGAATAATTTAGTTTCCAGATTGAGCTAAGTGCCAAAATAAGATAGTGGAGGCTCTTAAAGGCCACTCTCACCACTTGCTGCAAAGTCTCAAATGAGAACAATGTATTTCACAAAACACAAAAAAAATCAATCATCTTCTGGCTTTTATCTTCAGTGTGAGAAACAGCATTCATTCCCAGGTCACACGGTGCTGCTGTCATGTATCTATCTGCTCTACTTCTGATCGGCAGTGACTTGAGACAAACGTGAACCTATTATAGTGTTTTTTTGTGATTTCTATGTGAAATATGTGGCACGACATTGAGGTGAAAGCACTTCTACTCCAATTGTACAGTTTCCGACAAACCTTGTATAGAAAAGTTGTGTGGAATTAGTGTATTTTTTAATGTGAGGTGCCACCCATTCAAAACAATATTCAAAGTAAACCAATTCTCATGTACTGTAGACTCACAATGTTTCATTTTGACTTTTTGCAATAAAAGCATATTTTTCCTCTCTTCACATCCATATGTGCTAATTTTATGTAACATCACCTTCCTTTAATACATGGCTATCTATTTTCTTGTCACATTTTTCAGGAAATAGAAAAATCTGAAATTGAGTCTTTGATGATCATTTTTGTTTAAAAAAAAAAAGAGTTAGGCAATAATTTTAGGAAGGTAACAATATGCAACTTTAAAAATTAAATAATATTCTCGGAGGAAACCCCATTTGATAAAGTGGTAAAAACAAAAACTGCATGAGACATGGATCACCACAGTTAGATGCACCATTGAGACTGTGCGTTTAGGCCTCACATTTCTATGCTACACCTGTGGTTTCATTAAAGACACTTTCATACACTGCTGCTGCACTGGGGGTACTCTGGAGTTTACCTCAGCTGGGGCGGTCACATAAGTGTCATTTAAACAGCGGGGCCCGGCGGTGCGTCCGGGAGGCGACCGATGACGCAGCGCAGTGTTGCTACACACCCCGAGCAGTGTTTGGAAACACTGAGGCAGCTTGCTATTACAGCAGGAGCCAATGGGAACAGCTGAACCGTGCACTCTTTAGCCCAGCCAAGCGCAGAGAGGGAGAGCACAGAGACACACAGAGATCCAGGAAATGCCTGAGCCAGAATGAAGAAGAAGAAAAAGGGACAGCGGGGCCCATCGGCTCACACACAGCCACATCAGGCCGCACATTGATCATCCTCACATGATATATCCATCCCCCCGTAATTGCATTGCTGTTTAGAGAGGCAGTCGTTATTTATGAAATATTGAAATAACAAATGCCGTCTCATGGCAGATATTAAGAAGAGAGATGCCACAGATAAGTCAGAGGCAGGCGGCCGCCACGTCCCCCTGTGGGCTGCTTGCCCAGACGCCTGGCTGCAGAAGACCTGCAGTCATCAAAAAGTGGAAATATTTACTGCTCACACTCCTGCATATGGGAGAATGGAGTGTGGGGTGAGGGCAGCTGAAAAATGACTGTGTTTGTGTTTCGAGAGGCCTGCTAATCAGATTTGGTCAGCTTCAGAGGCATTTAAGGACAGCCTCGCTAAAGGTCCTGAATGTAGATTTATTTGTTACACAAGCAGAAGCAGCATCAAAGCCACAGAAAACGCTCCTGTCACAACCTCAGAACGGCACAAAACTTTTCAAAAATCTCTCAGGTTGGTCAAAATCAGTTAGTACACAAGTGCTAATTGTAAACAAGTGTTGAAAGGGCCTTTGGAAATGAATCATCAGAATCAGTACATTCATCACCAGGTTTGTTGTGTAACTGCGTGGGTGTCTGTGGGTGTTTGTGTTTGTGTCTGCAGAATACCCTTGAGACCTGCACCATCTGCAGTAAGCCCATCATGGAGCGCATCCTGCGGGCCACAGGTAAAGCCTATCACCCTCACTGCTTCACCTGTGTGGTGTGCCACCGTAGTCTGGACGGCATCCCCTTCACCGTGGACGCCTCCAACCACATCCACTGCATCGAGGACTTTCACAAGTACGTCATTTAGATTTTCATCTGATTTAAAGCTGCACTTATCTGTGTTTTTATATCCTTTTACTGAGCTGTGCTACCATATGCCAACAATTACTTTCATCTCAATTTTACTAAAAGGCAGTAAAAGTAATAGTAAAAGTAATATGGAAGCCAGGTTTTATTGCTCACTACTGAAAATAGAGTCTTGCTTTTTAGGCAAATACACATCACATGACCATGTAACTCTTTTACACTTATTCCATAGATTTGTGGCACTGTCAAAACTGACCTTTTTTTAAACTTAAAGTGATTATCCAGAGTAAAATTCATTTTAGCTCAATGTTTAGATGATTGGGAGTACATACATATAGTTAACATCAAAATCACACCATTTGGATGTACAGTACATTGAGAAATTTCGATTTTGTCATTTTGAGCCAAACTGTAATAGCATGTTAGGAATTAGGGCATGTCTTTTCACCAACACGAAAAGTTATTTTTTAGATCTCTTCTAAAGTTCTAAACAACATCACACTTGCATGATAGTAAGTAGAAGATCCTTGCGTGTCGGCACTGTATGTATGTATGTATGTACGTACGTGTGTGTGTGTGTGTATGTATGTATGTATGTATGTACGTACGTACGTACGTGTGTGTGTGTGTGTGTGTGTGTGTGTGTGTGTGTGTGTGTGTGTATGTATATGTATGTATGTATGTATGTATGTATGTACTCCCAATCATCTTAAGCTGAAATGAATTTTACTCTGGATAATCCCTTTAAGAATGCTTAAACACATGTACTATCAGAGTACATGTGACTTAATTACTATTATGAGAACCAGGTTAGGTGTGAAATATATTATGTTTTTAACAATAAGTGAATTTGTTGCAAATCAACATTTTGTCACTGCACCATATTTAAGTACAGTTTAACTTCCGCCAGTGCAAATAATAATATTAATAATGTTTTGTGTAATCTTTTGTGTACTTCTCTACTCTATCACAAGATTTATGTCACTATAAAATAATGCATAATAATAATAATAATAGATTATTAATAATAATAATCAATAATATAGTTAAGAAAGCATTGAGTAGAAGACAAAAATTGTAAGCAGTGATATTAAAATATTCTTGGATTTGTTTTGCATTATAGGCAGTATGAACACAAAATATTTAATGTTTTGTCTGGTTAACATTCCTGACTTCCAGGCCTGCAACAAATTCACATTCTTTTCATTCTGTTCTGGACTGAAGATGGTGAAAGGTCCAGATCCTTTCCTCTTTCCTTGTGGAACATCGTTTTTAACATTTCAATAACTGTCAATTCTCACTTCATCTTTATAAATCTCGACAACTATCACCTGTTCACAATACTTTATATTCTCTAATCGAGGGGTCTGCAACCCTGGTCCTAGAGAGCTGCTATCCTGCATGTTTTAGATATTTCCCTCTTCCAGCACACCTGATGGTCATTATCATGTTTCTGCAGAGCTTGATGATAGGCTGATCATTTGAATCAGGTGTGTTGGAAGAAGGATACATCTAAAACATTCAGGACAGCAGCTCTCGAGGACCAGGGTTACAGACACCTGGTTATTTCCTGTATTTCTTGTAACTTCATTACACACCTTTTGTAATGACAATAGTGCCTATTCTATTCTATTCTATTCTATTCTATTCTATTCTGTATCAACTTTTTTCACTACCTTTTATGAATGTGCTGCAGCCTGAAAATTGGTGTATGGATATTAATGTATCGTTACAAATTACATAAAGTTGGTCACACAGTCCAAAATACATTTTAATGTCACTGTTTGTCGCTCTTCTGTGGGACATGAAGGGAAACAAGGATCAACTTTCCAACTTCACACCTTGAAATTTTCTCCAATTTTGGAAACATTGTGATTATTTAAACTACATTTATTTCTGAAAAACACATGTTGAAGCATTGTTTTTATGTTTAAGCATCCTCTTCTACTCCGAACACTTCTATTGCATCATAATTTGACACAGATGTAAGATTTCCTCAAAATGGGTTCTCGTCCATGGTCAGAAAATGCAAGTATTATTTAAAACAAAGTTTAACAAGATGTTTTCTGCTCTTCAAAAATCTATTTTCAGTGTAAAAGTGGTAATGGATTCAGGTTTCCTTGTAAAAGCTGTAGCTTAGCTCATACTTGGATCCAAAATAGTTGTTCCTGCTTATAGGTAAACATCTTCAAATCATATTTTACATCAAAACTGTCAAACTCTGGATTCACAGTAAAACCCAACAATTAAACCTTATCAAATCATACAATATCAACAGTATTAACCGTGATCTTGATGTTTTTGAACACATGGATAATCAACAGTACCTTGGTTGGGTTTTGGCATCTTTTAGCTCATTATTTGGCTTTTATAGCCTACAACTTTATTGTTTTGTTTTGTCCAATTGGCCTCCAGTAAAAATGCAGCAAACAGCTTAAAAAAAAACACTCTATGATAACAATCCAGCAACAAACAACAAGCATACGCCATTTCTGGCCTATAAAATTCCACATGTTGCAGCCATGTAATTATTACTTAAGTTGTTGGACAATGGACAAACCTAAAAAGTAAAGTGAGTATTTGGCATTGGTTTGTCAGGAAGGTAAAACATGGTTCCTTATGAGTTTAGCCCTGTGACTCTTCAGCAGCTGTGTTTGAGCTGATATTGTGTTTATAGCTTGTCCCAGTACCACCCAGAGGCTGAAAATATCATCTACAGCAGCTTTAACATCCTTTACTGACCTTTCAGATACTGGGATATTTGTGTCTAATTTACACAGGACATTTGTGCTTCCGTTTTGGGAAACACTGTAGATGGTTTCACAACCGCAGAGACCTTGTGTGACATATATTTAATTGTAAATTCCTGTCATTGTGTCACACACACAAATTGCATAATCGTCACCTTACCAGAAATGTCCCTTTACTCAGTGACCAGAAGGGAAACAGAAGTAAACAGCAGAGTCGCGGTGTGAGTGCACAGCTTTCGCTTTTGTGTAGTAACTGCACTGGGCCGTTGTTTAATTCCACATGACAAGTGTGACCTCAACAGCGCAGCTCTTTGTGTCGAGGAATAGTTTAGCAGGCCAGAGCCTTTTTTTTTCTTCTTCTGACTAATACTGTATAGTAGTGGTTCTCCAAAGCCACAGCCTTTCTTCACTTCCTGATTCCCAACTATTGAACAAGCACATAAAACAGAAATCAAAAGTGTCCATCAGCCTGAAACCACAGCAACCTTTTCATATCCTCATTGATGTTTAGATAGACCTCTTCCTGCTAAAGTCCCTTCACACCATCAGACAGCCAGAATATTTTAATACATACCAACACCTGCTGTGCTTCGTACTACATTGTCTGTTGTGTGTGTGTGTGTGTGTGTGTGTGCGACTTTATGAACAATGGTAAATAATGCGTTGGACATCCCTTCTGTAAAATCACCATTGTATTGTGTGGACTGCTCTTTTTGTTGGTGTGAAGAAAATGAATTGGTTTAATGATAGAGGGTCTATCTCCTTTCCATCCCCGTTCCTCTCACTGGCATAAGTGGGAATGTCAGTCAGTAAGAGAATTGTGACATTAATGAGCGCAGCGCTGTTGAAAAAGTTGAACTATTTCCAAACTCGCAGCGCTGGAACATTTTCGTCACTTTGGCTTCAGTGTTTTTAGAACAGCTGTTGTCGTATTTGTCATCGTCCCATATTCAGAAAAGGGTCATTGACGAGCATATTTCCTCTCATCTCGTCTGACGAAATTAACACTCCTCCACAGCTCTGGAATTCCTACCCACCATCCATCCAAAACAGTGACTCTCCCCACGTTCAAATCCAGACTCAAAACTCACCTTTTCAGAGAAGCGTATGATTTTATATATCGTAATGAATCTTTTATTTGTTTGCTTATTTGTACTTTATGCATTGACTGTTTTATGTGTTTGTATAGTGTCCTTGAGTGTCTTGAAAGGCATTTATAAATAAAAGTTATTTTTATTAAGGTACAAAGAAATAGTATTTACCATTGATGTTATGGGAAGATTTTTAGTCTTTGTTCGCAAACATCTTTGTAATACAAAATGATATATTGAACCAAATAAAGGACTGTTTTTGTTATGAATGCAGCTGTCAACAGCATAGTTCTGCCTTATAGTTCATAACTATTATTATATGTATTAATATTTCTTTCAGGGTTTATTATGCATAACTCGCTGAACATTTAGTTAATATAAAGTGATTAAACAATGGGAAAAACACAGGTAATTGTTTCTTAATCTGTTTATAGTCACAAAAAGAAACTTAACATACAAATATTTAATCTGAGGGTTGACATCTTTCCTCTAGTTTTGGCATTTTAAAAGCTCCCGTCTATACTTTGAGGATATGTGCTAGCAGTAAGTCTAGCAGAGTCCGTATCTACATTCATGGAAAAAAGTGATGAGGGCAGTGTTCTTCAACCCTCTTCTAAACATACAGGACCCACTGCCACTGTTCTGCATGTTTTAGACGTATCCCTGCTCCAACACATCTGATCCAAATGATCAAAATCTGCTGAAACCTGATAATGACCCACTGCTTTGAATCAGGTGTGTTGAGCAGGGTGACATCTAAAACATCCATGACAGTGGATCTCAAGGACCAGGGTTGAAGAATACTAGATTAGACCGTCACAAGTCATTAAAAACGATGGTTATCCACTAAAGTACTAACTCCTGTGTGTATCATGGGACTAAAACAGACAGAAAAAAAAAAAACATGGACTGAATAAAAGCACTGTTTGTTTCTTTTTTTAACTACAATGCCATAGTTATTGAACTGAAATGATTTTGGTTACTATCAAGAAAACAATGGAAAATGTTTTTTTGTTATCATTCAAATGTACCAGGCAATAAACTGAACAACAAATTGAAGACAACAAGGGAAACCCAACATTGTCTCTTTTTCTCAAAGCTTGACACTTGTCTTGTTTCTGTTCAGCCTGAGCAGTGACTGTCCTTGGTTTAGCAAAGGGTCAGTTGGGTTTCTTCTAACCCCCCACTAAAAAAGCAGTGAGTGAATAAAAACATCATTTAACACCTTTGTGTCGATAGAGGTGTCACTAAAGGTCAGGGTTATGTCTATAATTGTCTCCAGCTTGTGTTTGATGTTTGTTTTCCACAGGAAGTTTGCTCCACGCTGCTGTGTGTGCCACGAGCCTATAATGCCTGCACCGGGTCAGGAGGAGACCGTTCGTATCGTGGCCTTGGACCGCGACTTCCACGTGCAGTGTTACCGCTGTGAGGTAAGTCATCACCTCTCTATAATAAGAAGTGCTTATGCAGCTTGTTGCAGCGCTCCAGGTGACAGTCTTTACAACATGAACGTTTGAGGCATGATGTACATCCCCGTCCCTCGAGTCATCGTTTCAGTGAGGCCGGTGAATCATCCCTCTCTCTCTCTCACCTGTCTCAAAATAGCTTTCCATTTCTCCTCTGCAAAGTTCACGGACTTACATAGTAACCAATCAGTCAGCCTGGGTTCGCTGGTTGATAAGAGGGGGTGAGACGTTACGTGCCCCGGCTAAAAAAGATGTAACTTGTCACATTGTCAAAGAGCGGTGCCAGTGTGAGTACACAGAGCATTTGGCAGACATAAAGGTCAAAGAAAAGCAAAGCAGATTAGTTCAGCTGAAAGGGCTCAACAAGAGGAGAATTTTTCTCACCAGGGAGACGTGAGTGGATGGAGTCGTAATTCTGAATGTGTGTGTTTGTGAGAAAGAAAGACACGGTGGGAACCCAGTCACAGACACAGACGAGGAGGAAAGTGATGCCAAAGTAAAGTCAAATGCTTCCAGTTTTCTATGTTTATTACCCTTTAACCCTTTATTGGGCAAGTGACTATATTTGGTCATTTCTGCACACATTATAAGTAGGCATATGTACTGGCAAAAATCACAATAGGATATATCATGATACTGTTAACCAAATAGTTTTTTTAAGTTTCTTTTTTAAAGTATTTCCTAGAAGAATTTAATTATACCAAAAATATGTATAAATACATTTTTATTTGATCAGAGCACAATCTAATGCTATGCCACACAATTTTCCTAAATTATGTTTTACAGACATTACAATTTAAGATCCTGCCCAAATGTTCATATTCTATTAGTTCATATCTAAAATCTGCCTCTCTGTCTTAAAAAAAACTGTTATTTTTGGATGCTTCAAATCCCCATTATTTAATAAAACAACATTAACTAGAGTAAAAGTAGAACTCCCCAACCCCCCCGGATCACCACCAAAATCTAATCATTTCCACATTTCCCTATTACAAACCTACCCTGAAAATGTCATCAAAATCCATCCGTAACTTTTTGAGTTATCTTGCTAACTAACAGACAGACAAACTGGCAAAAACACAACCTATTTGGCGGAGGTAATAATAATAATAAATAAATATAAACAAAAACAGAAATGAACCTCTGCCATATCTGCATTTGAATAAATACCCAGAATATCAATATAGTACTTTTAAATATCTATACACTGTAGTGAAATGAAATATTGTGATATAATGCAGAAACAATATTTTCTTACACCACTAATTATAAAACAGTGATAGTAACATTTCCAATAAGGACAGTGAGTCACCATTCTCAGGTCCACTGTGGTCTCCAGGGTCTGTAAGGTCCACCTCTGCATGAACAGCGAGTGTACCTGCTCTGTTAGGTACCATGAAGTAATGGTACTACTGTTCAAACGGATCATGTGGATGTGGACAGGTGACTGGATCAGCACTAATGTTGGCCGAATGTTCTAAAAGTGATGTTGTATTGTTCTAAAATACATGTTTCCTTCACATGATGTGTGCTTTTGATGTATTTTTTTATACATACGTCTTGGATGTTTGCCACATTTGGGCAAAGAACCAAATACAGTAACACCATTGCTCTTTATTTTCTACATGACAGCAAAATATTTGGAAACATTTCACAAAATGTAATAAAGTAATGTTATGTCCTCCAGTAACACACCATGGTTAAAATGTTGAATTCCAGAATATTTCTCTCAGTGAACTATAAAGGGTTAAAGAGACAAAGGGTGTGGATTAGACCTGCTTCACTGAAAATTAAATAAATAAATGGTTGCAGGCATCAGACAACAGATACACACCCAGTAATTATATATACTGGGTGTAGTACAGAATGTACTATAAAGGAATATCCAATGTCTTTTTGTGTTACATAAGTGATGTGTAATTGGTTGCTGATGGTGTTTTTTGTGAAAGATTTGTACTGATACTGTAACATAAGAAAACTATAAAAACTGAAACCAGCACTGATACAGAATGTACAGGCAGAAGTACATACTCCTACAGGTAAATAATATAATAGTGTTTATCTTCACATACAGTATATATTTCATACAATATTCTTCTGGAAACTTATTGGACGTCTGCATGGAAAACAAAATACACAATATTATATTTACCAAGTCACTGCTAAACACAACTGCAAAAAACAGTCACTGTGTTTGTGTCTTTGTTTATTAATATGATAAGAAACTGGAAAAATAATATATTATACAGTAGTGATTATAAAGCACTATTCTGCTTTTTCTTTCTGGCCATATTTTACAAACTCAGGGCCATTAACAGTTTTCCTTCAGTCACCTCTAATTACAGTTTATTGATTGAAGCACTGTTCATAAATTCTCTCATTGCTTTGTTCAGTGTGGCTTTTAAAAGGTGGAAGCAACAACAATGGTCATTCTCAATTAATATCATGGAATAATTATGGCCTATCCTTATGTACTGTAGTAGAAAACAACATGGTTTAATCAAGCATCACATCATAGATAAGTATTTCTGCTTCAGAATATGTTGCCCATAACTAATTCACTTAGTTATGTTTGACGTGTATTAACAAACACAGTTAAATCCATTAAAGTGCATAACTACTGTATTTAATAGACTCTATTCTTTGTGTATCTGAATCACCATTGTTTCTTTAACACCATCATCATGTTCTGGTCATGTCGCTGTGATTTCAGAGTACAAGTGGTCTTATATCATTCCAAAAATTATATAAAATTCAAACCTTTCATGTGTACTGTTGTTCTGTCTATAAGCACTAAGGGAAAAAAAGGCTTAAAATAAAATGTTTAAACTCAGTGATAATGGGTTGTAAAGGATATGGGATGTTTTGTCTGACTATTAGCCACTTGTGTCCCCTCCAGACGTCTCACTTGCTGTAAAGCCAAAGCACTGACTTACAGGCTTTTGTTCAGAGCCTCCTATAAGTTGACACTGGCTGGTTTTTAAACAGCAGTAAATGTCTCATTTATGCTCTAAGTGGAGCGAGCGTATGAATGTGGCTGATCAGGAAGCATAGCTAATGACCGTGTTTGTAGACTAACAGTATCTGTGTCCTGCAGGACTGTGGCACTCTGCTCTCAGAGGGGGATAACCAAGGATGCTACCCTCTGGATGGACACGTCCTCTGCAAAAACTGTAACACCAGTCGCATCCAGGCCCTCACCGCCAAGGCCACCACTGACCTCTGAACCACCACCGCCTGGTCACCTCCACTGTGATAACCACCGCTCGCTTGCCCTCTCTCGCTCTCTCTTTCTCTCGCAAACATACCCAACCATGCAAGTGCTTACATTCCTCATCATATAGATGTATATCCTTATATGTATGTATGTATGTATATATATATATATATATATATATATATATATATATATATATATATATATATATATATATTTCACTCAGTTACACAAAGTAGCATCACATGTATCTAACAGCTGATTGGGTTGAACCTCAGTGAGAGTCTATGGCTGAGTCACACCAACAAGGATTAGATTAATGAATACATCCTGGTCTGTAGTTTATAGTTTTCTTGCAGTCCCACATAAAATATTCATTATATTAGATCAGGATACTGTGAAGTCAGTGTTTTGAGTCTGGGTCGCCTGTTGAGATGAGCCAACTCCATTTCTTGCATCTATGATAATAGGCTGGACACTGATTTTTATGTAGAGGAATCAAACCCATTTTTCCTCAAATATCCTTTAGATCATTTTTAAACACCCAATTAGCAACACCATTTACTGTTAACATAGAGTTCAACAAATACCTCCAACACAAACACGTTACAACCATGAGTAAATGTGATATGTTAAACCTAGAAAAATAAAAGATAGACATGAGATGTTGAGACCAGGACAAATTGTTAGCTAGTTAGCAGATAAACTCTAATTATTCCTCCTTTTGAGAACAAATTATTGGTGAACTAACTGTACTATAGCCAAAAAACAGCCAGAGTGGGCAAAAAAAATAAAGTATGAATAAAAACAAAAGTGGGCTTAATTGCAGAGGGAAAAAGAGTGGACTCCCTTAATGTTCTTTGAGGAACTTGACTATTTAACTCAACCCATCTGAAGAATGCAGCCCTTTTTTTTTTAAAGTTTAAAGGGGTCACATTTCCCTAAACCCATTGATACATTTGTTTGTGTATTTGGACCTTAAGAGTTCAAAACATTTGAATTTGAACCTTCCAGTTGCTGCAAAACTTTATTTCTATTAATTTTGGTAACTAGTTGTATAAATCCACTTGGATTTGTACAACTAGTTACGTCATGACATTTGCACATATAAGGTCAACACTTCCATCAACCATTTCTCATAAGCAGCAGCAGTTGTAGTCCATATTGAAAATATGTTCAGTTGTTGGTTGAACAGGACAGAGCAGCACAGCAAACAACCTGGAAGGGGTGGAGCAGGAAGAGGCTCATTTGCATATAAAGGGCCAGTGCTCAAAACCACCTTTCTGTTCCTATCAGTCAGGAATATTGTTGAAGACAGACCTGTGGAGTTGCATTAATGAAAAATTCACACCTAATCATAGCATTTACAGGTTATGTAGACCACAGGGAAATGTTTTAAAATGCATAATTCAGTGTAAAAAAAAAAAGTATCACTCCTTTAAGTTGCTAAATGTTTAAAGTTTACACTTGACCAGATTTTAGACCCATGTAAATTTGCAAATAATTCCCTAAAGTCTTTAGAATGAAAGCTGAATAAATGGCTCTTTTTAAACTAATATTTGTTAAAAACATAATGTAAATGTAAACCATGATTTAATTACATTCCATAATAACTCCTTGTTGGTGTAACTACACTGTTGTTAAATCACTCTTGATCCATCAGTTAAAGTCACTACGTACACCCTCACTCAGTATTATTACTCTACATCATAACCATCCCCGCCCCGCTTCATCCCACCAGGGTTCAATGCACATTTTCATGCATAAGTCCCAGTGTTTCAGACTGTGATCTGAAAGCCAGTCTGTCTGACTCCACTAAATCATGCAAAATGTTTGACATATCTGCCCTGCAGGTGAAGTCATGGATGGAAGTGTGTGTGACTGTTGTTTAAGCAGTATTTAGAGAGAAAAGAAAACATGAGCATTTTTACTTGTTTTACTATTATTATTATTATTATTATTAGAATTATTATTATTATTTTCAAGTGTTTTTACAGTACAAATCGAGATCAAACATAAATAGAGATCACTTTGCACACCGAAGCACATTATCGCAAAACCGTTATCTAAACACCAAAGATCTGAACTAAAACTCACATTCTAATTTGTATTTGACTGTAATAAACACTGTTTACAGTGAATAGGACCATGGGAAATATGCTACCATCTAATATTGGTGTCTAAATCATTAAGCAGTGTGCAGCTGGTGAAGGCAGTTCCCTTTAATACACATTTCTTGTAGAATTTTCTTTGATAGATAATCTATATATTTTTCTGTTGGCTTGAATAGTACAATCATTTCCTATTTAAGTATATAAGCACTTTTGTTATTGCAAAAGAACAATATGACTATGTAAACCTTGGCTTTTTTTCCATGATGTTGATTAAATCACTGATTGTACTGTAAGCAGTCTAACAGAAATGAAACATTTATCGAGGCTATGCAATTTTAAAGCTAATTGCTTTGACACTTTATAATGAATTGTATGAATAAGGAAATATTTTACCGATTACTGTACAGATTCAAGCATAAGTGTCCTTACTTCAAATCATTAATCCCAACTATACTATCGGTACTGAGGGACTTTATGTCAGTATTGATTGTGTGACACTCATTTGCTTGATGTTAGTGTTTGTTTTAAATGAAAAGGTGAAGAAGGGACCATAAGGGCTTTCCAAATTTAAAAAGTTCCATCCAAGATTTGCTGACCAATAGCTTGACTGGATTAGTCATGATATTTGTAATTTAGTTTTTTGTAATAAAATCCTTTTAACAATCAAATGAAACAACAGTAAAAATTTAGTTTTCCTTAGCTATCTCTGGTAAACAGTAAACCATCTACTCTCAACAAGAGTTAATTCCCTGGTTTAGGCTACATTGTCTTCATGAGTGGATTTAATATGAATAAAGAGGGTGTTAATATAACTTTACCTAATTGTAGAAAAATGATCCGCCATGCTGTTTTTTTAAAGGTTGTGTTAGTGTTTAGGTGTGATTGAATATAAAGTACCTTTTATTTTACTACGTCTACTGTACTTTACAGTACAGTGTTTATATGATCAGGTTAACTCTGGAAATTGTTAAAACCAGGGAAAACTTTGTAATAAACTGTGCTAAGCCACCATTAAAGCATACTTAGATTTGATTAAACTATGCATATTAACCTGCATTATACAGAATCCAATGAAACACACAATCCTGTAAATGTAAAGAAGTGTTTTATGTTTTCTGACACAGACATTCATCAACTGTTGAAATCACAGTGAAAACTTGTTCTATGTTTGAGCTGAAAGTGAAGCGGCGGTGCACAGGTTATTTGGTTTGCAGACACACATGAACAAAAAATAAATAAAATAAAAAATACACTCTTTCAAAACCTCCAATGCTTCAAGCAGTAAAGGAAGGCAGCTTCTCCAGAAGGTTCAGCAACCTCAACTTGACACCTATGTTCATTTTTCATATGCACTTCATTGGTTTTGGATAAAAAAAAAAAATCAAAAGAAAACTAACAACAAAGTGTAAGAATACGATGGAAAATATGTCAGAATTAGAAACAGCTCAGGTCCATCCAGAGGCTATTTGTAGAGAAGCCCCTTGTATCCATATTCATGAAATACTGATTTGGAAAACTGCAAAGACCTGTGTCATCCATGTCCATACCTAGATTCTATGTGTTAGCGACCTGACGCTTGACACAGTCAGTTACTTCATTAGCAGCAGTTGTCAGGCAACAGAGGAAAAAAAAAATAGCCCTTCCGTATATCATTATTTTGTATGTGTTGCTAAGTTTCGCCTTACAGAGATGTTGCCAGGGGTGTGTTAGAATTAGTACGAGGGGCTGGCAGCTTTGAAAGACCCTGTGACCTGCTCAGATAATTAAACAGAAGCATTAAAGGAACAATTTCACTGCTGATTATGAAAAAAACAAATGAACAAAGAAGCGATGACAGACCGTCAAAACAATTTCCTCATCTTTGAATTAAAGAAATAGTACATTGCACATTAATTATAAATATTAATTCAGGTACATGTCCAAAGAAAATACTAGCATGTTAATTGTGTTGCTAGTGGCTTTGTGCTTTGTTTTTTCTTCCATAATCTCTGTTAGTTGGTGTTATCACAAGATCACACTTAAGATCCTTGTTGTTGAAAACATCATAGCATTAGCATCATGTACTGTCAGGTTGAAAACTCATTGTATACCATTAACTCCACATGCTGCAGAGATCCACTCAGTCTAATAATCATGTGAAGAAATATCATTTTAGCCATAGTACAGTACAATACATTTACATATGTAAGACGTGTGAATATATATGACAGTTCAGAACTTTATGCTCTATGATAAACTGCCATTTTATCAGTGTATAGGATATGAGGTCATTTAATGTTGCACTAAAAAGTAAAAAAAAAAAAGAAATTTCACTTGGTTGTACAACTTTCAACTTTACAGTAATACTATGGTTTACCGTCACAGCTACCGTGTATCAGATTGTAGTAAGTTAGCAATAGGGAGCATTTTAAAGGAAAGGTACTGAGCGATCCACAATATTCTGTTGTAGACTTTAAGCATCAGTGGAAAACAAGTAAACACAATTTTAAAGGATTAACAATTTAACAGTTGAATCCTAACAAAACAAGTTCATATACATTTCCACATCCTTTCAAGGCATCTTCAATAAGCAAACACCCCATTGATGTCAAATCTATAAGTATCAAAGCTTCAGAAAAAAAGTGAAATCCCACCTTTTCCAGTGTTCACCATGGGATTATACTTACAAATGTGAATAGATTTCAAGGTGCGTTGGTTGTAGGCTTTTTGCAAACACTTTAATGAACCCAAACAGTTTCAGACAACACAGTGACATGCATCTCTTGCCTCATATGATACACGCTTACCTTTACATATTTCATGATGTTCTTTGAGAATAAGTGAAAAAGTATTAAAAGAACAAAAACCACTGCATGGTTATGTTAAAATCTGCAGACATCTTTATCAGCAGCTAGTGGAAATAAAATGAGGTTGGCATCACTTGTGTGACCTTTAGATGTGTATTTTTTAGAATTATATATTTTTACAGTTTGCAAAATTGTGTTTTAGATTTACAAACATCATATGTGTGATCAATGATATTCAAATTTAATGAATAAATAATACATCTCTCAGCTGGAAGGGGCTGGTGTTCACCTCTATATTTCTTTCATTACCTTATAAAACTTAAACACAGTTCATGTCAGATACGCTCCTACTATCTGCCTCTCCTATACAAACTGTTTATTAACTTAGTTATATAGACTCTAAGGTGGTTTTATGTTAAAAACACTACCTACAAGTCATCAATTTACTACTATAAACATCTAAAACATTCCTTAAACATTGTGTTATAATCTCTTACAGCAGTTTAGTAGCTCATTGTTTTTTACAAAGCGTACCCTGGTCTGGTCCAGAGTTGAACCTGTGCTCTAGGATGTTGATGCTCCATAAAATCTGCTGCAAACTCTCCTGTTTAAGGTGTTTGTGTAAACAGACTGTGGACACGTCAAATACCTTTAAGCGGGCAGATCTAACATGAATCGCATCAAAATGTCTTCATATAAAAGTATAAAGAAAAGACTGTTCAATGATTTTTTTTTTTTTTTTTTATTTGTTCAATGCATCTGCGTTATCTACTGTCTTTGTTTTACCGACGTTTGCAAAAAGTGCCTTTGGCAAAGCAGTATCGAATCACTTATACTATTGCTGTTTATTTCAGTGCGCCTCACTCAAAGATTTTGCCTGGTTTCCTCATCTTCTAAGTAAATAAAGATGATGTTTTTGTTTGCTGCTGATGTCCGAACAGTAAACATCTCTATCAGGGCTGAGGTTTCTGACTGCAGCGTAAAGACCTGAAGCCACTTAACTAAAACCATCTGCTCTGTACCTTTGGAAAGGACCTATACTCAACTTATGTTGGTTTTTTTTTTTCCTTCAATAAAAGCTTTGCAACATCATTATGTCTCTGTGGTCTTGTTTACGTTCAGTCTTGTTATATGCCATGGAGAATATTAAAATTGTTCCTCTTTTTTTCTGATTCAGGCTGCAGCCTCCCAGCATGTGCACAGCCTCATCCCCCTTGTCACTGGTTAACATTTGCCCTTTGGCTCCCAGCCCAGAGGATTGCCCAGGTAATGAGCTCATTCCCTCTGTCTTCCCCTCATGCTCCCCTGAAACCTCCCGATGACCTCCTGAGCCGCGTACCCGCAGATGAAAGCGATTTATTCCCACCAAGTATAACCCTAGTGCTTCTTCAGTCTCTTCAAGAGTCATTTAAAAGCCCTTCAGTGGCAGCAAATGCCCCATGCTTACACAGCTCTCATTCATTTCCTGCTGTTTCGTGCTGTGAGTCCCCAACTGCTCCTTAGACGGATTGGAATCACCTGCTTAATAGAAATCCTCCACTTGCAATAGTGTTCTGAGTGTCCGTCAGGGATAAAGGTTTAATTATACACAGATACAGTGTGCAGTCTCTTATTTTTTGTAGCCGCGATCAGCAAATGCACTCGACTATGAAGTATGCTTACTGCTGGGATCAGCTTGATGGAGTTGTTAGAATAATTTAAAGACCTCCTCTAAATTCAAATTTTTTTTTTTTTTTTTTTTTTTTTTTTTTTTTACTGCTGCCTTTCCAAGACCCGCTTGATTTAATCCTTTCCATTTGTCATCTTTAGTTGTGTGCTGCAAATCAGCACTAAGTCACTGAGCCTTTCATTTCCTTCCTGCAGATTGCTAAATTGAAATGGCAAACTTAAATGTTGAGGGATGTAAAATGACAAAAAAAAAAAACAACCTCTATATCTGTGATGTTAAAACAAAAGTTTTACAAGGTAGATCCTCCTAACCAGGAAGAGTGGATGGAAATTGTCAAAGAAATACGCATAATGGAAATGTTTACTCACTGTTTGAGATTACAAGAGGTAGAGTGTAAAGAAAAATGCCAAAAAAAATAAAAATTAGACTTTATTCAGAAACGAAACGGTATCAAAAACAAAGCAAAAAAGGAATAACATAATGAGACTCTTGAACGGTGTTGCTGTTACTGTTGTTTAAAACAAAAATTCACCACAGGGGTGTCAAACAGAAGTATTTATCCATAGCTAATCCAACATGAAGAGTAAAAAACATGGTCACAGTGGAAGTGGGAGTGTCTCAGTTGAACAGTTAAAGGGATGAACGCTCATGTAGGAAAATAAGATGCTAAGGAGGTGAGGATGGAGGCAGGTGCTAGCATGTTCTTGGGTTGAGTACAGATCTGGGGACTGTGAAGGCCACAGCCAATGATTCACTTCACTTCCATCAAAGTGTTGGATGAGCCCTCGTGGCCTGTGGACGGGGTCAGTGTCATCCCAGAGAAGACCACTCCCATCAGCATAGAAATGCCTCATCACTGGAAGCTGGTGATCACTCAGAACAGCCTTGTATTGATTTGTTGTGACCCTTTTTCCTCAAAGGTGACCGATGGATCCAGGTACATGTCCTCTTATCATGATGACCCCCGCAGTTTAACAGTGACCCCAGACCCCCACCACCACAGGGGTCACATCACTCCTTTCAGCTCTCAAAATGTGCATTCATTTAAAAGCTTCGTATCACACTCTGTATAACTGTTGGACTGTCTAATGGCAAATATTACACTTATTTGCACTAACAGTCACATGACACCTCAGTTATTACAAACGCCACAGAGGACACAGTGTTGGTTCAAATGTGATTTTTTTTATTCATGCTTTCCACAATTTAAAGGGATAGTTCACTATTTTTCACCCAATTTGTATAGAATCAGCGTCTTTACTCTGTTGCACACACAGTGACTTACCCCCAACAGTGTCCTGTGAGCCGAGTTCTGGTCCGGTTTCGGTCAAAGCAAAAGTTGTCCTGGCAGGTTTCCTGGGGTCAACAAAATACAGCATGTATTACATGTACTGTATGTATTTGAATGAGTGATTTATTTGCACAACAAAACCGTCATGGAACAAAAACTCATAATTGCTTGGAGCTACTTTCTGTCACTGCTAACATCTGTGCGCTTTCGCAAACTACTTTCATCAGTTGTTCGGCAGTGTTTGCAGCTGCTATGTGCAGGTGCACAGCTGTTAGCAGTGACAACGCCCATTGATGGCAACAAACAACATGAAAGTTAAGGATCCTCAGAGCCATACTGCACAAGCTAAACTCAAAAAGTAGACCTCTGCCAAGGCAGATCACCCCCCATCACCACCAAAATAATAATTTAGTCCTCATGTCAGTAACAATTTTTGGAAAATGTGATGAATATCCTTCCATAACATTTTGAGTTTTGCTCACAGACAGACACTGATGAAATCATATCCCCCTTAGTGGAGGTAATTATATAGTAATAGAGTAGCACAACTTACTAGAGTAGAAAAAGAGAAAAAGACAATGGCAGTGTTAGTTGCAGCTACTGTATGTGAGTGGTATAACTATATGCATGTGCACTGGGGCCTTTGTAGATAATGGAACAGACTGTGTGACAGATTCAGAAGGACATAAGCATTCAACCAAACCTGCTGCCATATGTCACTGACCACAATTTAAACTATAAGAGCAGAACTGAACAAAAAAGACCCCTATTCAATCTAATGAGTCCTTTCTTCTGTTTGTTGGTATTTACTCTGTAGGGTGGCACAGTTAGCACTGTCACTTCAAAGCAAGAAGGTCTTGGCTTCAGTTTCAGCCTTTCTTTATGAAGTCCTGCAAGCCTCACACCATCAAATACATGTAGGTCAACTGGTCTGAATGGTCATTTTTATATGTTAGTCCTGCAAACAACTGGTGACACTTCCAGGGTGGACCTCACCTTCACCTTCAAGGTTCAAGCAGCTCATGGAACGGATGGATTTATATTTTTAACAAATTATGGAATCATTCATTTTCCAAACCATTTCATCCTCCACTGGTTTACTGCTGGCACTATTCCCAGCTCCCATTATGCAATGTTGGAATTCAGATGAACAACCATTCATTCTCACACTCAAACCTACAGGCAGTTTACATTGACCAACTGACCTATCTAGGTTCATTCATTACACGTGCCAATCCCACACAGGCAGGCTGACGGGCTGTCAGACTGAAAAGAACCATTTAGCTTAAAGGCATTACTCAGTAGGTTTACATGACACTATAATACATAACATGCTGTGCACTTTTAATCCCCCTTGGCCAAATATAGGGCAGTGACTTTAGACAGAATCTTACACAATAATTTCCACTTAATTTACATTTTGTGTAAAAGGTATTTCATACATAATTATATTTGTCAGTACTCGCATATTAAAACTGGATATAAAGCTGTTTCACATAAACATATCACACCAACAGGGGTCTTGTCAGCATTTGATGCCATTTGACCATAGGTGACCTATTTTTAATAGGCTCCTGCTACATGACAACATGCACCCACAGTATATATTTGGTGCAGATATGTCAATGCTTTCATCATTCATTCATTCATGAATATTCTGAACCTGCTGTATCCTCACTCGGGTCATTGGAGTGAAGGTGGGGTTCACCCTGGACATGTCACCAGTTTGGGACAGGGCTGAAAAACATAGACTAAATAAGGTGCGTGTTATCTTCACTGCTGCTCACACAGGTTAGCTAGCAAATGCTTCTTCAAATGGCCGAGCCATTTTTTTTTTTCCATCTGAGGTGAAATATTTCCACACTTGCGATGTGTGTGTGTGTCACTCTTTTGTTTTTGTCAGCCCACCACAACTGTCTTACCTGCAGCAGCCACGTCTGGTTTAGGTCTGACTGTGTTTACACACTGAGAGAGAGACAGAATAACATGTGACGTCTGAACCATCGTGGACTGTGATGACGTAGGTTAACAAAATAAAATAGTACATTTCATGACCAACCAGAGCAGAAGCAACATGATTTTGGGAATAAATCACTCACACTCCTATACACATAAACTAGGACAACAGTCCAGATAAATGGTTGTTGGTTTTGCAGTCATATGTCGACTGAGGTGAACATGTAAAGGTAGAGTGTGGACTGTTGGGTCAGAGGTATGGTGACCTACATTGACCTTAACCCATGTCAAGTCTATTTGATCATGAAAACATGATGTAGTGTGGCACCAGTTGAGGAAACATCTATCTAGACAATCTTTGTATCTGTCAAAATCTGAGCAAATGAAGGTGTCATGACTTATGAACAACAGCAGGGTCTCAGATGTGTCATCAGTGAGTTAATATTATATATGACTCTTAATGTGCAGGTAAAGTTTCATGATGATGACAGTCCTAATCACATCCTGCGTTGACATTCTCACCTGAAGAACAGTTGCTCTTTTGTTTTTCCTCCCACATCACAGTCATCAGACGTGCGCTGTCGACCACACTCGTCTGATGTTTTCCCTCACAGATCTCAATGCAGATGACACTTTAGTCACTGTTCCTGTTGAAACACTATCGGTTGTGCTTTCTGTGTGACAGAAGCCGTTGCCATCTGTGCCCCAACTATGAACCCCCTTTTCAAAGTGGCTCAGATCTTGTCGTCTTCAGAATCAGCTGGGCCTGCTCAACATTGTTACACAAGCCAGAGAGCATGATGGGATGTTAATTGCTCAATTGTAGTGTGCTGTGCACCTGTGTGGAAGCATCTGCATTCATGTGTTTTTTCTCCATTGAGTCCTTCAGGTTTTTCCTTTTTTTTTTTTTTTTTTTGTCACCTGTCTGTTATATCATCTGCTTAGTGGTTTGTGTTTCTGATGTTCGACTGTAAACTGAGCTTGTATTCATTGCCTGTGCTCCTCCAGTAGCAAAATAAAGGTGTTGGCATGCCAGCAATGTGGAGATTTCCTAGTGAATTTTCCTAAATATGCTGGAGGCGATATGTGTGTGTGTGTGTGTGTGTGTGTTCGTGTGTGTGTCTGAACCAGAAAAAGAGAGAGAGAGGGAGCGCCTCTAGCAGTTTAGCCGAGGACTGGCTTTACCGCACATAAATCTGGTGTTTACAAACAAATTGATGAGTGATGGGCCCTCCAGCCAACATGATGTACCCTCCAATTTCTTCCTCTGCATAAAATTCCAGCATAAAGTCTCTCGGGGGCCTGCTTCGGCATTTTTGAATGTCTTCTTCTAATACGCAGAATTACGGCCTGAATTATTTACCGGAAAGCAGATGAGTACAAGGGAGCAAAATGGGCCACTATCATGCATAATCTCGCACACTCCAATTTAAATGAAGCTGTCATATGGTCAGATTTACATAACATTACAATGTGGGTCGACATCGCGGTGCTCTGAGCTTAATGTTATTAGCTTTAAAGTGAATTCCCACTGTGCATTTGCATCAAGAGCATTGATTTTGTGCGTCCTTGGCTTGGCTAAAGGCGGTGATGTAATCACTGACTCAGAGTTGCCTGGGCTGTACTTAGACAGATCGCTCTGAGATACAAATTCAAGCCCAATGTGCACGTTGGGTGAAACCATTATGTGTGTCTTTTCTGCTTCTACAAGTAGCTCCAGGACCGACCAAGGTGCTGAAAGAGTTCAAGGTCTCTAAGTTAGAGATTTAGCATTTGAGTTGTGCCTTTACAGGAAGACTTTTATTAAGATGGATGTATTCACCATTAACTGTTCACTTATTCACATGTAATAGTTGGACATTGGCTCTTTATTTGTAATTATAAAACATTTGTTAACTCCTTATTTCTGACTATATTCTGCAGCTGCAACAACATTTATTTAAAGGAGTGATTTCCAAAAAAAAAAAAAACTCAAACAGGTCCATTTGTTTGCCAAACTTAGAAAAATACATCATGCATTTCTATATCTACACATTTACTTATACTTCTGAATGACTTTTTCTCCTGTTACATCATTTATAGCTTGTTTGTCTTTGTTGTCTACCTTTGACAGTGTCTTAGTGTTACTGTTGCTACATCATTATCATCTTCTTTACATCATTTTCATGTTTCTTTTCATCTCTTATATCTCATCTTTTTTAGTGTTTCATCTCTATAGTTTTATATAACTGTTTTTTTTTTATCTTATTTCCTATATTTTGTCTTTCATCTCATTTTCATGTTTCTTTTTCATCTAAATCTTGTTGCATCTTTTACCTAATTTTCATCTTGTTGACTTTTCTTTTCATGGTACTGACCTCTTTTGTACATGTCATTTGGTGATATCAGCATTTCTGAGCTTTTCCACAGAATTAGCTCATACTTTTAGTATTAAATTAATTTACATATCATCTTATCCTTATGTATTTTACTTTGCTAGTTGGTTCTGAGAGCCAAAAATAACATTAATTCATTATTTTAAAATAACTTTATTTAGTTTCAGTGACGAGTAATCCAGAGGTTATTGACAAATAAATGATTATCCTGCAGAATATATTCATTCAAAAATAATAATTGCTAAAGAATCAATGTGCTGCAAATATGAATGTAAATAAGCAATAGTAAGTATTTTAAAGAATATTTCAAATTCAGTTTTTCATTAAAAGCAGATAACCTAAATGTCAAAGATTAAAGACCTACAGTTGGTCTGAATCTGTGACATTTTTTTACACGATTGTCTGAATAATGACAACTCTAAAACATCTAGAGTAACATTAACCACTTAGAAAGACAACTGCACAAAAGTCATTCTAGTTTTGATCCATTGTTTTTTTTTTTTCATGTTTATGTTTTTGTGGGATTATTTTTACATCTATACTCAGACAACCTCAGCTCCACAAACATAATGTCACTGAGGTGACTTTGACCTGACAATAATACACTTGAGACTAAGTCAAAGACAAGGGATCAGTGTGTGACTCTCATGAGGTTCCTGTTGTCATTCAAACGCTCTGACAGATATTTTGGGGAACCTCATTTGCAACCGTAGCTTGTAAAAATTCAAATAGTTCAGCATCTAAAAAACAAACAGCATATGTTTATGCTGTTGCCCAAAATTGAATTTTGCAAATGGACTAGTTAAATTTAAAAAAAAACAAACCCTAAAAGCACTTGAATAAATCACAAACTACTGAAGGATTGTAGGCGAGTCACTTTACAAACACATCAATTCTAGACGACAACTGTGTCACTGACCACAACTGGGTCGACCCTAAAATGACATCTGGAGCTTAATGGATCGAATGTTGTACAATCTTTCAAATGTAATTTTATGTTAAATATATGATGCAAATGGGAGAAAAGTATTCATGGATATCAATTTGATGTAAAAAAAAAAAAAAAAAAAAAAAAGCACAGGAGTCATGTTTCAAGAAGGCCTACTGTATATATTTATAAATATTTATATATAAATATATATATATATATATTCATTAATTTATTTAACGTGAGGCTACACCCTTATAAAATCATAAATATGTACAGAAAACTAATGTATTATCACAAACATCACAACAACAATAGTAACACTAAGGCTTGACATAATGGGTCAAATCAGTTTTTACCCATCGACCAACTCTGGCCACAGGGGTATTGGAATCGTTTGGTCGTCTGTTCTTCTGTCTGTCTATTCAACAACATAATCGCATTATGTGAAGAATGCATTGACATATCTGCACCAAATTTATACTGTGGATGCATCTTGGCATGAAGCAGAAGCATATTGAAAATAGGTCACCTTGACCTATACAAAGTTAAATGGCATCAAATGCAGGCATGACCCCTCTGTTGGGGTGATATTATGTTTGCTTGAAACAGCCTTGTCTGTTTAAAATATCTGAGTGCTGTCAAATACATGAGTGGAATTTCTTTTTTAAAGTTTTTCACACTTCAAATATTTGCAGATCAAATATTGTTTATGTTTCAAAAGATGTGACTGCTACAACTTATGTTTTTGTTTCTTGATTATAAGAAAAAATGAAACAAAACTAAGTTATGCCCTAGATGTTTTTCTGTTGAAATATCCAGTTTTGGCCTTGACAGAACAGAGCATGTGCAGAAGGAGTATGTGGATTTGGAGAAGGGAACAATACAGTGACTTAATAGTGATTCTTAAAGGAGTCATTTCATGGTTATTTCATTAATATTACTGTGTTCTCCATTGTTATTGAATACATTGTGTGTCTGGAAGGTCTGAATTGCTTTGTTTACAGATGTTTTTTCACTGTAGAAAAATGACTTGAGGTCAAACAATAGAGTTTACCGGTACTACCTCATACATGTCCATGACGAGGTAATGAGGCGTCTCTGATTGGCTCAGAATGTGCGAAGGAACACTCCCCCTCCCATGTCCCTCTGTGTGTTTATCTTCCCACAGTAGCATTCAGCTAGGTTTTGTGCCGTCACTTGTTTTGAAAATTTACAGGGAAAAACGCATGCTTTATTTCCACAGAGAGCACATGAACCAGTTTGATCCACCATTTTTTTCAAGTTTGTGCAGCAGCTACTGTGGCGCTGTCTTCTCTTGTAGATGCGAATGCTAATGCTACTTTAGTTTTACTGCAATGGGGTAAAAGAAGAGAGAAAGAATATGTAGGGTGTGAAGGCAATAGTGGTACCAGGAGGGATGGGGGCAGTGGACCCCCACCTCCCAGCTGGGACCATGGCTCCAGCAGATACCATGAACAACACCACAGATCTCTGTCCAAAAGTGTGCAAAGCTAGGAACAGCTAAGATCCTACTTGGGAACCCACATGCTCCCACATGACCCCAGTCTGAACGACACACCACCCAGGGGGTGAGAGGAATTTTTTTTATAAATATATATACCTTTTACACAAAGACAATCTAATCTAAATTATAGGGCAGTAACTTTCAACAAAACTGTACTAACCAAGGGGCTTTAAAAATGTGCATCCCATAATGTTCCCTCAGTCTGTAGGGTTCCTCTGTGGTGGTTCAGTCTGAGGGACCTGATTAGATGAACTTCAGCCTGTAGGGTCAACCAGCAAGAAGAGTTAAGTCACTGTTTGTTGTTAGTGAATCTTCACAAAAGAAATAAAATTAAGGCTCAAAGTACTACACAAAAGTGTAAATCATATAAATCTAAATTAGTTCATACAAGTAGGATATTAAGTTCTTGTTTGTTCCCAAATTTAAATGCTTATAAATGTTTGTATCACTAACATGAAGAACAAAACATTTATTTAACTTCCAGTTATCTCCAGTGTCATCACAGACTACCGGTGCAGCCTGTCTGTCTGTCTGTCTGTCTGTCTGTCTGTCTGTCTGTTTGTCAGGACAACACTAAACCTACTGCACTGACCTTCATGACATTTTGTGTCCAGTTCTAATAGAAATGCAGACAAAGGGACAGGGTCTGTGTTGCTGTTCTGCCCTTAGTGTCTGTACAGATAGTGTAGATTACAATAACACATGTGAGTCTATAATCAGCCTTTTACAGCACATCTATGTTTTGGAACGTGTGGGCTGTATATTTCACACACAACAGTTAAGTTCAGATTTTTCGACATTTCCAGTCTTTCTCCAGTAGAGTAATAAACTACAATCTTATTGCAGTAGCTTCAAGCATCATGAACTTTTCATCCTGGAAAAATAAACTGGGTTATTGTTGTAGAAGTTGCTGTTTATCCAGAAACAATAGAAACACCCTGTCAGCTAAACAACATGATTTGCTGAAAGTCTCAGCATCAGGTCATCACAGCAAAAGAGTGAAGACTTTGAATCACAATAATTACCCTGGGAAGTGTCTAATAATAGGCTGTCAGTAAGGCAGTGGGAGCTTGTACAGGTGCAGATACACATGGTGGTGACTGTGACTGAGGTGATGTATGGCTGGTGCCTGTACGCAGCTCCATGTTATTAGCCTATACACAGCTCTGTGCCTTTATGTTCTGTTACTGCCTGTAAGTATCATTCATCAAATGAGCGCTTCTGTCCAGAGCGTAAAGGCTAAGTGCTGATACAGTATTACTGCAGGTTACTTAGTACAGTAACTGTATTGCGATCATCATTTACATAAGAGCCAACTGCTCCCATGGAAGCGCATTGGACACACTGGCACGCTAACTGATCACAGACAGACTTGAAACAGACCTCACTATCTACTGTCTGGAAGAGATTAATAAATGAATGTTAATTGATTAAGTACGGGGCGTGTGAGCCTCAGTGGGAACACTTGTTCAACTGCCAGCGAAGCTTGGGTTGAACTCCTCGAAACACAGCATGGTTCTACTCCTAATTACTGCTGTCAGTTTGTTTGTTGTAACTCAAAGAGCACAAAACATAGTATGTTTCCAGAGATTGGTTTAAAAAAAGGCGAAAAAAATCAACTTCCCTCGTTGGACCCCATGAGATGCTTTACTAAATTGATAAAATGTCTTTGAATTGCTGTGCTTCGCCAAAGGGCATCTTTTTAAAAATGTGATCCATTAGAGACGCTTTAATATCAGTTACTAAGTTACAGTAGCTCACTGGGAAATCAGCATCCGTACTGTTCTATGGTTCACATACTCCCACACACAAAGGCACACAGTGACACAACGTTAGAGAAAAACAGCATCTTGTCAGATGTTTATTTCTTGTGGTCTGTGATGTTGTGAAGTCCTTTACATTTCTTTCCTGGACATTCAAACCCAGATCATGCTTCATGGTCGTAAAGCACGGGTGTCAAACTCATTTTACTTCAGGTGCCACATTTACCCAAATATCAACTCTAGTAAAATAACAATGAAAAAACAAAACAAAATCTATATCTAACTCATTAACTGCCATTGACGTGTTTTGTTAGAAATTCAAATCAGTCTACACTTTATTTTGATGGGTGCCATACTTATGTAGTCTGAGTCTTTTATTGTAGTATAATATTATATAATATTATAATATAATATTATATAATATTGACTATGTTCTGTGTCAATATTCTCATTCACCTGGCAGTGAATGAGTTAATATTGACACATTTGGGATGCACTCGTCGACCTCTTTCAGCTGCACAAATGTCCATTGAAAATGAACACATTTCAATGCAATGTAAATGTTTTAAAGAAACATGTTCTACTGAGCATTAACATGTGTTCCATAGAGCAGAACATATGATGACTCGTTGAATAGAAGTGTTTGAATGGTGCAAAAAGTCAGGGGAGGGGGTGGATCATTTACAATCCAATAAGGTGTTGGAGTGATAAATGTTTTTACTTCTCCTCCAACCACAATCAAATTCACTCTATACAGATGGTGTGATTTATCAGGATTATTTTTTATTATAATTATTATTTGAATGAGCCAGAATGTAACAGTCAGTCTCTCCAGGATTTCGCAGGCCTTTTTTGAGATTGTTGCATCCTAAAATGTCTGATGTTACATGAGCTTTTCCCAAAAATTGTGATGAAAGTTGTGGTGATTTTTAGGCTTTTGTTGTGGGAGGAAGTGAAAGTTGTGATAAATAGTTGCGATTTTCCCTTTTTGTAATAAAATTAAGTAATATTTCAAATATTTAATTACTGGAAAATGTATTAAAAGTCATTGTTATATGGTCCTGAAAACTACCTTACTGAGATGGCAAATAAACAATAATGAGGATTACAAAAATGCAACAAAATATAGAGTTTTTTTCAAATGAACCTGTTGGTTCAAAGGTTAAAGTTCATATGACCTCACAACACTATATGAAGTTATAAAACATAATATAAACATCTCAGTCAAAAACCCATTATTACTAGTACTGTGTACTGTGTAGTAGAGGCAGTTTCTGACAAAAATAGAACAAAGACACTGACATATTAAGGCAACCTTTCAAATATGGCAAATAAAATATTACCTGCAGGATAAAAAATACAGTAAAAAAGTACTCTTCCAAATGCACCTGTTGGTACTAGTGCATCATTTTAGTGGCAAATGTGAACTGCTGGATGCACACATGGCAGAAGGAGCAGCTGAAGACGTCACAAATGAATGTGTAGTGATTGGTTAAAATTACAACATCGCACTGCATTCACAGGGATTGGCTGAATTTGCGTTGAAGTTGCAAATCGCACAAAGACATCACAAAATCCTGGAAGGTCTGATAAGGACTAAGAAGGCTATTTTTAAAATGTAAGGAGTAAAAAGTACAGAGAATTATATGGGAATTTAAGGAGTAGAAGTGAAAAATCCTCTGAAATATAGTTAATCTAGTAAATATATATATATATATATATATATATATATATATATATATATATATATATATATATATATATTTTTTTTTTTTTTAATTTTAATTTTTTTTTTAAATATATATATATATATGTCAGTAAGGTAATGAAGTATTTGTACTCTTGTGTACAAACACACTCTGTTAATGTTCATTATGTTTGATAAATAGAAATTGAATGTTTACTGGAATATTTTGTCTATTTTCAGTTCTATTTCATTAAGTTACGTGTTAACTTTTCTGCTCATGAGTCCCTTTGCAACTTCTCACAAATTTTTAACTCTGCTCTCTATTCATGTGCCAAAAACACTCCAGTGAAGTACTCAGTGGTGAAAAATAAAAGGTCACTTAAAATCTAGTTTTCCTATTGATTGTGACCATCGGGGTAAGATGAATTTCTGCCAGTTATTATGAGTCTAAATACAACTGTGAGTGAATGTACGTAATAGAGATGGAGTCTGCTGCCCTTTAGCTCTTTCTTTGCCATAGTCTGACTGTTCGCTCACACTGAACCCACCCGGTTAAAGCGTACGACGGCTGATTTATATGCAATAGACAGGAAGCATTCAGATCCAGATAAATCCACAGACTTTACTGACTTAATGTAGGTGCGTCTCTGCAGCTCCACTGAAAGGTAAAGCAGTTCTCATGATTTAAGGCACTCTTTGAGCTGTCACCTCTTGACCTAAGGGTAAGAGGCAGAGAGTCGTCTGTGGATTTAATGCAAAACCTTGTGTCTCGGTGTGAACTTTTATTCTCACACTAAAACAGGCCAACTGATTAAGCCGACAGAGGATATATGTGAACGTTAGAACAATGAGCACAAAATGGGATTGTTGAGTAGCACCAATTACACCACAACCTCCAAAGATTTTTATAAGTAAAAAGCTGTGTTTCCATGTGAACCAGGCTGTTTTTATACCTACTGACAAAAACACTACCTTACATCACAAATTAGCACAATTTGATATCGAAGCAATTTAGTACTTCATCTCAACAGGAAGGTTCATAAAAGCTTTGGTTCAATAAAAGCAGTGTTGAATAAGGACATGTATATTTCCTGTGAGCGTCTTTAACTGGACTACTTTATCTTTAATTATTTACTACAACATGTATAATACTTCTTGACATTTTATATTTTAATCATTTCATTTTTGATTTGATACTCTGATGTGTTTAGTGCTCTTACTTTAACCACAAAGTAAAAAGAATGACTACAGTCATGACAATTATATGCAGCTGGTAGTCACTTAAAATAGTCAAATAAATATACATTAGTTTAAAGTTAACTGGACTTTTAACATGCATGTATTTCCTTAGGAGTCTGATCACATGGTAACACATGGTCTCTGTCATGTAATAATCAGACTAAGTTATGTGCATGAATGACACATATTTGCAGAGGTATTTATATGCACTTATTATGTACAATGGAATTAGGTGAGATCAACTTTTTAGGTGAAAAATATCAAATTACTGCTTTCAAAATATGGATTTGAAACTATTTTTAACATTCAAAACGTGCATTTCTTGACAGAAGTTGGTATCAAATAGGATGAAACCTTGTAGATATTATGTTTAACTATACTGAAAATAAACTTTAGAGTAAAATATTGAAAAGTGACATTAGAATGTGGTCACACATGGAGAAGGTTGCCATAGTAACACATAGATGATAAGCCAGATATAATCACAATGTTTCATTTAGTATATTTAATACTAACACAGTGTCATTTACAACTTGTGCTGATATAGGTATGTTACAAATCTGTTTATTTATTTATTATGACCATTTTTAATTCAGTTTTTATCTTATATGTTCCTCATATACTGTTGTTTTTATGCCTTTTATAATGTTTGTATGTTTTTATCTTTTCCACTGAGTGGTGACACTTATTTTTGCACAATGACAATAAAGGCTATTCTATTCACATAAAGAGTAATTTCTCGGTAACAGTTCACAGATAGTGTTTCAACTGTGACAGATTGAATACGTTCTCACTTTTTTTTTTTTTTTTTAAATAGAATTTTTCACATCAAATTCAATTTCTATATTTTTTTTTGTCTAAATCATGGCTACAGTAGAAAGAATACAGTCAATAAAATTGGTTGTAAATGTTTTGTTCTTTTCACAAGTGGTATTTTAAAATGGATAACAGTTCCATAAAATCAAGATCTTTAGCAAAAGAAGAACAACTCACTTGATAAATGATGTGTTCAAATGTACTTTTTCATGTCGATGTTCACTTTTGTTTGATCAGACCCGTATGTGTTCTAGCAACATCTGAGGAACTTGACACAAATCACAGACGCGCGCAAAAAATAAAGATGATCCAATGTCACTCTCATCTACTTGTTGCTGCTGAGTAAAAACAAAAAGATATTTACCTGAAGTTTTCCATGTTACAAATATGACACAACTTAGCCATGAATCTGTGGCAGTGTCTGACTGGTTGTTTCCATCCAAGTGATTTGTTACAGATTTATAATGATTATGGTCATTACAGCTGCCAATCAACTGCATTTGTATCACTGAAAATCTTTAAAACACAATAGGCAGAAAAATCATGACTTGAAGGCACATTACCTTGATGAAATCTACCTAAAATCCCCCCCCCCCAAAAAAAATAGGGAAGATTATAGAATATGCTTTGAGTACCACTGATATAAGTTTTAAAGTTGGTAATATCACCAATAAGCACAGGGTAATATGGATGTGTTGGCTTCACCCGTATATGTATACATGTATATATAGGATATGACAAACAACAGCCCAGACAATACAAACAGTAACAGCAGCTGTTCACATTAATCTGCATCAGACTGACTTTACTGGAGTAAAGAAAAGACATGAGACTGATGGAGATTTTTGTAACTTCTAATGTCTTTTACTCTTGTGTGATTTTTTTATTTTTTTTTTTATGTCTTTGTAAAACACTTTGATTTACTGTGAGTATGAACAGTGCTACACAAATAAACGTACCTTGTCTATTTCTTTAAGCTGTAGATCAAATCATCAGAAGCTGCCGTGTGTCTCAGTGTTGAAGTTCAACCCTATGGTTTTACACTGATGTACAGAGTTACAGACATAACACCCCCATAAACATCTGTTCTTAGAATGTACTCTTAAATCAAACACTATAAGCTTTGAAACAAACAACAAAGTGAATGAAAACATGTTTTATTCTTTTGCTCCACTATGGACAATAATTATATCATATTTTACAAAGTAAGAGTAGTTAAATATTTTCATTTTCCATTAATATTTGAAGTATAGAATTTAACAGTTTTGTAGTCTGCTGTTATTCCAAAATATGACATTAAAATGTGTGTGTGTGTGTGTGTGTGTGTGTGTGTTCTCCTGACACCCAAGAAGGTGAAAGGTTCAGCTTTTTTACATTAAACAATTATCTTAGTTAGAAATTGCATAATGCAACTTTTTTTTCAAATGCATCTTTATAATTATTAATTTTTTTACTTAATTTTTAATGGAATGTAATTTAAAATGGACAGAATTTTAAGTAAAATTGTGGAACTTTTGTTCCCTACAGAGGACAAAATTGCATTACTGGGTCTCAGGCGGATACAGATATATATATATGTGTGTGTGTGTGTGTATTTTACTTCTTTATTTGTTTGTTATTTTGGGGGAGTGTTGAATTGTCTTCCACTGACTGCTGCTGTGATAAATTGCCAAATATTTGTATGCTGTTCATGTAATTTAAGAAAGTGTAGTGCTGTGCCAAACAAAATGAATTTAACTTTCCTTTCCTTAAAATATATTTAGCATTTTTTATTAACTTCCTACAATGTTATGTGTTCAATCCTCTACAGAGCAGTAAACAAGCTGTTTCAAGCTCATACACAGATAAAAGTGCCATCGACCTTCTCATGCAACATCACAAAAACATGTATTTCTGAAAATAACTCTTTTAATGAGATGATTTGAGTACCTCCCACAGTGTTGCACAAGGGCATCATGCTGCACACATCATCTACAACTTTTGTACATTTCTACACTAAACCACATGGTCAGGACTCATGTTTATTGATGTAAACTGACTCAGACGATGACCCTTTGTAACCTTGTCAAAGCTCAAGACCACTGAGGGAACAAGGCAATTTTGATCAAGTGTTTTCATTTCTCTTTCTCAGATGAGGTTTGCAGGTCACACAACCGCTTATTTTCTGGCTTTGGGTGAAAGACGCAGAAGTTACACATTTACTGAAACCCTCATACTACCATCTAGTAATATTTCTCTTGGCTCATAAGCCTTTAATGGGAGTTTTTTTTTTCTGAATTCTCTGTGAGCTCCAGCTTTTAAGTGATGGTGGAGACTCCAGACATCACACAGCTCAACTGTGATGAAATGAAATGCCTCAGCAGAACATCTGCGCTCCTCTCATTACTTGTCTTTCACTTTTAACACCTCACCCATGTGACAATTACACATATATCAATTTCCAAATTAATTTTTAATATCTGAAACCGTGCGTGTTACACAGACATACAAAGTGTCTAATCTTTATAGTGGAAAGTTCTGGCTAATTATTTGCAACTAAATGTGTTTAAAAGAGTGAGCATGAAGATTGCATAAGAGCTGATTTGCATTTCTTGCTTGGATGAACTCCTTTCACCACATGTTTTTTTTTTTTTTACACAGGACACTCAGAAGGTGGTTACAGACAGATTAACAATTAACAAGTTTAATTCCGTGTCGTTCTCAGTCCATCTGTTGTTTCCGCTTAGGTTTAGTAACGTGAACTTCTTACTAAAATTCATGTTTAAATCAGACGCTGAAACGACTCAGACGTATCTGTATATTTTGTAATATTTAAATCAGAGGGTGAAGGGTAGGAAGAAATAAGCTTTACCCATGTGGCCTCAATAACTTACATTACTAGAAAAAAAAAGAAGAGAAGAATACTTTTTTTTTTTTTTTTTTTATTAAATCCCAGGACTGAGAATTATTTGATCACACATAATAAGTCTAGCCACAAATGCTATTAAAACTTAAAACTGGGATCCTCTGGACCTAGAACAAAGGCAGTGGAAACATCAGTGATAAATTATTCAGATCAAACATGTGGCCCCTCCTCCCCCCATCACGGTTTTGTTCAGACCCTCCAAACTCATCCAACTCCACCTACTTAGGAAGGAAAGATTTCAGATGCCTGAACTTGTGCACCTTTTCAGTCTTCATGTTCATATGAGACAGATTTAAAAAAAAATAAATAAAATAAAAAATACAGAGGACCCAAACACTCAGGAAGCTTTTGAAAGCCAAAAATGTCATCAGACTGGATAAAAAAAAAAAAAAAGATGTTTTTTTTTTTGTTTTTTTTTTTACGGGGTCACCTAAGGGCAGAGTAAAACACATGACAATAGTTTGTAATGTGATTTCATTTTCCTAATAAAAAAATAAAAGCGTTCTATGAAAAAGAATGTAAACCAGAGCAATACAAAAAAAAAAAGATGTCAAAGATGCAGTGACATCAAAACAATATGAAAGAAAGAAAAAGGTAAAAGACGGAATAATGTTAATGATGTAACAAAATGGAAACCTTGTAAAAAAAAAAAAAAAAGTTTTAAAAAAGACAACATTGTTAAAGAGACGACTACAGAAACGTATATTAAGCATTAACCACGATGAAAACAACTTAACTCCTGAGACTTTAGCAGTTCCAGAGTAAAACAAAAAAACTAACAAAAAAGGAATAAAATAAGCAACAAAATGAACAAAAACAGCCAAAGTGATCAATAAAAATTAACAAAAAATGAATAAAGCAACAAAAATAAAAAGTAACATAAACAACGTAAGACACAAACATTGTTATGTTGGTACAAAAGCATGATAAATAAAAAATATTGATAAATGAAATAACTAAATCCAGCATATTACTTTGGCTAGCTAATCTGACGTTAGGCTCCAGTCAGTGATGCTGTCTATTGAGTTGGGTGACCAATAAAATCATTATTATTATTATTAATAATAATAATAAATTGTATTTATCAGCGTTTTTCAACACTCTCAAGGCGCATATATAAATCAATCCGTCACCATCATTAGGAAAAAAAAAACCTCACTTCCCATTTTATTATTTCCCCTGGTAATCTCCCGTAATTTATTAGTTCTGAACATCAAAAAATAAATCTGAAGACCTATCATTTGGCTGATGTTCTCCAGTTGACACAGATCATGTATACACATAATTCGTTGACTATCTGACGCAAGATTTTTTTTTTTCTTAGGATGGCGATGGATGGATTTACATTTCTCACAATCCAAACTAATTTCATTGGTCAGTCTATGTTAAATTATCTAGACCCTCTCAGATAATCCTCTCAGAATTGTTTTTCTTTTTTGGGGAGTTTCTCTGGATAACATTTCCTCTAGGATCAGAGTCTATGCCCAGGTTAGCTCTGTCTACCATTGGTTGCTCCACAATATGGCTCCAAAATTGGCCAAAAAAACAAAAATTGCAAACTTGAAAAAAATTGATAACTTTTAAATGCCACAGATCATAAAGTTTAAGGAATTGAAGCTTTAAACTTTTTTTGTGACTATTCCTGATCCTTCTCTTTGACATTCCACTTTAATCTTGTTTGTATTTTGGTAGAAATGAGAAATCAGACACATTTTCTCTTGGCCGTTTTTTTTTTTTTTTTCTTTTTTTTTTTTTTAAACCAATTTTGAAGTCCACAGGTCACCATGTGCGCAGTTGATCACATCCTTCAAATTTGTATCATAGATTCCTATAGTTGTGAACGTTGTCTGAAAAAAAAAAAAAAATTGTAATGGTGTTCAGCCTACAGTAGTTTGTTTCACTGCAATTTTTTAAATGATGTCACCTTATTTCGAACTCATGTTTGTGCAAATTCAACGTCGCACAACATAAATGATCAAAGTCAGCACATCTACTACATTAATTCTCTTGGAAACGACAAAATAAAATCAAACACAAAATAACTCCAGGGCAATTTATCAAGTAAAATCAGTTTTATTTATAACAAACCATCACTGACGATGAAACACATGACAAAATTCACAAGCAAATGTACATAATAAACGTTCTAATGTGGGAGGATCTGTGGAAGTCACACATTTACACTTTTATCTTATTTATGTTTTACATAGTTTTTGTCTCGCGTGCCCTTTCTTATCTTCATGTTTTCTTCTTTTTGCATTCTTAACTTGATAATTTTTTCAACGTTGATTTTGTCTATTTCTATCTCCCTGTGAGATTTCTATAGTTTTCATGTCGTCGTAATGTTCATTCTTTTTAATCTTTACAATTTTTCATCTCATGTCATTAACAGTTTTTGTCTGGTTTTATCTTTTAACCCTTTAACCCCTGATGCATTCTGAATGGATTGTTTAGTTTAAATATTCGGAACATTTATATATTTTTTGGTTTATTCATGGAACTGAGCTATGGAAATAAACAGATGTCAAAAAGAAACTGATTTCAAAACTAAAACTATTGGAACCAAATTACAATATAAGTTATTTCCTTTTCTTTTTTTCTTACTTAATTGTTTTGCAAATTGTTTCATACTATTTATTATTTTAGAAATATTTATTAGGGGTTTTTTTTGTTAATTTTGTTGCTTATTTTGTTTATTTTTCTACATTTATTTTTTTTATTTTAAGATTTTTCTTCAATTTTGTTCCGTTTGTAAATGGTAAATGGTCTATACTTATATAGCACTTTTCCACCTTCATGGTGCTCAAAACGCTTTACATTAGCTTCACATTCACCCATTCACACACACACACACACACACACACACACACACACAGTAGGTTTCTAAGGTCTAAGATCAGTCCTACTGCATGATGAATAAAAAATATTATTAATAAATGAAATAGATAAATCCTCCGTATTATTTTTGTAGTTAATCTGATGTTAGTCGATGCAGTCAGTGATGCTGCACGAGTCTATTGAGTTCCGCGACCAATGAAATGAGTTCAGGGCGTGGTATATGTAAACCAATCGGTCGCTATCCTAGGAAAAAAAATCTCGCAAACGGGAGGGGGGCGGGAGATGGGTCTGAAATATGGGAGAGTCCCGGGAAAATTGGGAGTGTTGGCAGCTATGGTAAAGGGTCGTCCATTTACTTTTTACATTCAATGTTAAATCTACATGAGGAGGAAAAAGCAGAGGCACTCTGAGATTTAAAAAATATATTAAAGAGTATTTAATAAGACGATGCAATTAGAGGTAAGAACTTTAGCCCGAGCCCGACCCGGCCCGAAATTCAGGTTGGGCCTAAAATGTCAATCATTACGTTCTCTCTCTTTCACTCTCATTGTCTGGCCTCTTATTCTGTGTTCCAGTGTTATTTTGTTGTGTAAATGCATTTATCATGATAATAAAAATATGTAGATTATTTTAATCTTAAAATATCTTGCATTTTTTTCTGCCAAAAATACTATGGGATAAATTGAAATTTCGGGTTTGCTTCGGGCTCGGGCCTGCAAATCAAGTTAATTGGTCGGGCTCGGGCTGGGTCTGGCTTGAACGCCTGCGGACCTGGGTCGGGTCAGGCTGGATTTTTTAGGCCCGATCTTACCTCTAAATGCAATAGCTAAAAACACATCAGTCGACACATTGCGGCCAAGGGCCTTCATCAGGGCATATACCAAATCTAGATTATCAAAGTCAATCATTAATTCTACATGTTTAAAATGTTAAATCTACATGTTTAAAATGTTAAATCTACATGTTTAAAATGTTAAATCTACATGTTTAAAATGTTAAATCTACATGTTTAAAATGTTAAATCTACATGTTTAAAATGTTAAATCTACATGTTTAAAATGTTAAATCTACATGTTTAAAATGTTAAATCTACATGTTTAAAATGTTGAATCTACATGTTTAAAATGTTAAATCTACATGTTTAAAATGTTAAATCTACATGTTTAAAATGTTAAATCTACATGTTTAAAATGTTAAATCTACATGTTTAAAATGTTAATTCTACATGTTTAAAATGTTAAATCTACATGTTTAAAATGTTGAATCTACATGTTTAAAATGTTAAATCTACATGTTTAAAATGTTAAATCTACATGTTACTCTGTAAACATGTTTGATAGGATCCTTCTAACAAACACTGCAGACAGTTTTTTTTTCGGTAAAAACAACAGGTTTTTTTACAGTGTACAAATCACTGTAATTCATGATGTTTTTTTTGTACATTTGGGTTAAATTACATTTAAATACCATCATGATGATGCTGAACCTGGCCTAGTTCCCCTCCTACCTTTGTGAACATGTGAACATCAACTCCCTTCTCCTCTTCAGCTCCTCAGAACAGGACTGACTCTTGTTCTCTCTCAAACCACTTCAACTACAAAATGGTCCAAAGTAATTATGGAATTCCAGCCCATCGATAATAAATAGCAACAAAGCTCTGAATGTTTTGTCACACTTCTTTGCTGCAGAATATCTAAGATGTTTAAATAATTCTGAAGCCTTTTGAATTGTTTGTTGTTTTAACAGACAAACTTCCAGCTCTGAATCACCTCAAAGGAAATACTTGTCGACTACAAGTCATTAAATAGTCACAAATAGATCAGATATTACGACTCAATTAATAAAAGGACTGAAATTCACTTAAATTTCTGTTTTTTTACATGGATAAAGACATTTGTAATTCTATATGTATGCATGTATTCAATGCCATTTACATCTAGATCTCTGGTTGACATAATAACTATATCCTATAAATCAGGGGCAGAGCGTTTAGTTCACTGACCTGTAGTGAGCCCTTTATATAGTCCTAGTATAGGTAACGTTAGTGTTCATTCCAACACCATGGTCTTAATTAGTCCTCTTCATGTTGATCTTCCTCGAGGCATAGACATTTTGTTTTGTTTCATGTCGTTTATGTCTTGTGTGTTTATGTTTTCAGATTATTTCTATATAAAGTATATTATAGACTCCATCACAGTCAATGTCATTCAAACATCAGACCAGACTCAAAAACTGCATGGAAACGCTGTTGTTTATATAGATGACGACAGACCTAAAACAGAACTATAAATGTATATTGTTTGTCTTGTCAGTTGTCAGAATCGTTACAAGGAAAGAGTTAAACTGAATAGTTTCATCTGGATCTCACCTATTCTCACCCAAAAAAATAAACAAAAAAATGTATTACGCCTATGGTTACAAGTGATCCAGGGTGTGGACTGGGATGAGAGCACGATTAGGAATGTCCGTTTGTCTGTCCTTCCTATTCTAACAACAATCTGGACCTTGAATAAAACTGCTGCAGCATGACCCAAACCTACAATGAAGTACAGACTGAAAATAAAATGAAAGATATGGGAGATATACAAATAGGTGGTTAAGTGATTAACCTGGTCAATTAAACCAGAGGAAGTTATAAAGCTTACAGTACAGTAAATACAGTAGCCTAGCGTTGTTTAGTTCATAAAATAAGGACTCCAGTCTTCTGTTATCAGGTCTAATACCCCCTATAGATTAACTTACCACTTAAGCACCTACTTGGAATACCCCCTAGTTACGTGTTTTTGATACTGCCCCCTTTTAAAGTTCAGGTTAATTGTCTTTATTATCTCTGCTCTGCTGGGTAATTTAGTCTGTTTTAACCATCCTATTACACAGTACATAGCATTAACAATAACACATTAGGAGCAGTGACCAGGGGTGGAAAATTACTAACTCACATTCAGTACTTAAGTAGAAGTACTGTTATTTGTGTGGGGAAAAATACACTTGTAAAATTAGAAGTACTGATTCAACTCCTTTACTTTACTTAATTAAAGTAAAAAAAAAAAAGAAAAAAGTACACTCTCTGAATTGTATTAAAGTACAAAAGTAAAACCTATTTTTTGCTATGAATGAAACAATACATATTTAATCAGGCAAAATCAGAAAGGTTTTCTGTTTTGTGATTCTACAATGGTACTGACTAGAGTTCTGCATGGGTCTGGTACCTGACAAGTAACTGACAAGAATGTGGGGATGGGTTAAAAAATTAAATTAAATTAAATAAATAAAAAAAAAAATAGACACATTTTCACAGGTAAATTTTCACAGCAAAATTACACAAAATGCAGGAAGAATGTGAAGAAAAATAAAAGATTGGAAAGTTTGTAAAAAGTGGAGCTGTGCAGTACTCCTGTAGTGACTATTTTACGTAAAAATGAAAAGGTGCCACAAACATACCCAAGAGAAGTACAGATACCTAAAACAAATCTATAAGTACTCAAACCCGACCCTGGGGGGACAGAGCCTTTTCTGTAGCTGCCACTGTTCCAACCTCAACACCTTTAAATCCCTTTTTAAAAACTCATTTATTCAAGATTGCTTTTAATGTTTGATTATTTTTATTCTGTCTGTTTTCATTTGTGATTGCTCTGTTTTCTATTGTTTGTTTTTATTGTTGTTGGATTTTTATTGTTCTGTCTTTAGTGAATGTAAAGCGTCTTTGAGTGCTATGAAAAGTGCTATACAAATAAAATGTATTATTCTTATTCTTATTCTTGTAATTATTATTATTAGTAGTATTAGTATTAGTATTATTAAGCACTAAGCTACTTCCCACCTCTGTCTGTGACTAACTCTAGATGTTCACTTTGTTCAGGGGTCCTGACAAGAGCATCAACCTACCGCCTGACAAACCAGAAAACAGGAAGGGAACCAACGCAGCACTGAACAAACAGGTGAACTAAACCCAGAAAGGCCTGGTCTGACTTGGAATCTAACCCAGTCTATGAAATGCTTCAAAAACTGTCACATCTGAATGTGTAAATAAAGGGATATAATACAGATAAATGTATTTTAATGCAAATGTATATATCGCATTATGTGTGTATGTGCTGCAGTTGAATGCTACTGTTATTCTAATCTGTCCCGTTAAGTTCCTCAGCTCCTTCAAACCCAGGCCTTTAGTTTATCAACCGCTCCTGAGTGATTTACACTAACAATGTTTTGTTCAGGGTCAACCAGCTGTGATTAAGGGGATTTAGAAGGGATTTGGTGGATTATCACTCTAACATTTGTGTATAAACAGCTGAATGTCACAGGTTGTGTGTACTATCATGACCGAGTCCATTCACTTCATAGAGTGGATTAAGGCATCAACACAATGCTCCCGCCACGGAAAAAATAGCTCCTCTGAAATCCAATATACAAATTTAAGGTTTTTTTTTTTTTTTTTTTCATTTTGTGTTGAGAAGCCTTTTTTGCAAGAAAACATTTTAGCATAGCTTTTCCCCTCACAATCTGTTGATTTAATTTTTTCGAAGCAGAACAGATGGACGATAGAAAAACATTTGGTCAGAATAGTAGAAAAAAATAAACAATACAGAAGCAAGACAAGATAAATAAAACAGATACAGAGTCTGAGACTAGGACTAAGATCATGAAGTGAAGTAATAATAATAATAATAATAATAATAATAATAATAATAATAACAATAATAATAATAATAATAATGTTAAGTTTATGTTTTTTGACTTAATTTTCTTTGTATTTTATGGCGTAAAAGCAAATATAAACATATAAACTCGAGTTTTTTTTCCATAGTTAAAAGATGAGAAACAGCAGTATCATTAGCTGTGGCCCTAAAATGGTGACGGACAGTGTCTCAGTCTTGTGAAAATGTCAGAAATGTAGTGAAACCAAGCTCCTGCATGTTTACCAGTGAGACAGTTTGTAGGAAAAATATCTATTGAAATGATTATTATATAACTACTGTGTTCCATACTTAATGTCAACATGTATTTAAATTTCTACCTGTATTTAGGTGATTTCTGTGGCTGCTGGAGAAGTGTGTGTGTGTGTGTGTGTGTGTGTGTGTGTGTGTGTGTGTGTGTGTGTGTGTGTGTGTAATAGTGTGCATGACTTTGCAGTGTTTATTTTTGCATTTAGTGCTTCGGTGGTCCATAGGAGACAAGGGTGTGAGTCTTATTTTGCAGACTTTCGTACCACCAAAATGAAACTCAAACAGACTTGATTCAAATGTTTGTAACAACCATTATCAGTTGAAACATAAAAATCCACACCATGAAATGACACGTTCACCAACACTACATGTTAATGTTAATATTCTATGTAAAACTGTCCTCTTAAGGTGCTCTGTACTTGACTATGGTTCACATTCACCTCTACTCTCTTAAATACTGCTATTGTAAAATAAGTATATATATTTATTTCAAATGCAGTCATGATTGTTAACAGCTGCAGGTATATGATATGTTGATGACTTGTTCTGTGGCTTGAGATTTAGTTGATTGAAATATTTTATCATTTATTTTGTCACTTCATGAGTCAAGTTTATGTTACAAAGTGTTCCTTATAAGACTCTTTTTTTTTTTTTCCTCAAAGATGTTTTTTTTATATAATTTTTTCACAGATACATGGTGTGAAACTGTGAATATAGAGTGATGACAGGAGGTACAGTATGTAAAATGTATATTCAAAAAAGATGCACAAGAGAAGGTCCTATCCATGCACAGGAGGGGAAGAATAAAACCTCTTAACTAAACTTTTAACACAGAGTCATGAATGTTCACAGGAGTACAGAGCTTATCACAGGTTAATTTTGGTTGTTCAGTGGATCTTACTTTATATATTTATTTACTTATTCATCCGTACACACTGCTGGTCATTGTCATACATGCACATGTCCGTCCTACCTGTACGTCCCAAACTCCTTCTGACCAACCACATTCTTTGAGCATATGAGTTCTTTATACTGTTTTTTTCATTAGAACATCTGAATGTGGGTGGCGAGAAGGTCCCTGGTTCTATTCCCACACCAGACCTTTCTGTGTGGAGTTTGCATGTTCTCCCCGTGTCTATGTGGGTTTTCTCTGGGTCCTCCAGCTCCCACTATCCAAACACATACACTGATAGGTTCATTGGTTAATCTAAATTGTCCATAGGTGTGAATGTGAGAGTGATTGTTTGTCTATATATGTTCAGATGAACTGGACACTCATACAGGGTGTACCCCTCCTTCACCCATTGTAGATGGATTAGGCCCCCAGTGACCCCCATGACCCTAGTGAGGATAAAGCGGGTTCAGATGACATAATGAAATGAAACATCTGAATATCAGGTTCGCAGGAGTTTTATGGCCTGGAGGAGCCTGTGTTACTCAATACAAATGTATGTCGTCCCATGTAAAGGGTTGTTTATGTGCATTAGCTGTGAATGACGCAGACACATGTGATAAATCACAGATTAATCCATTCTCTCTCAAGCATATGGTGATCTTGCCGACTGTAAAACAGTGATAGGATGAAGTTTAACAGCTGTATATATATATATATATATATATAGTATATGTAGTTTTCCTTCATTCTCCAGTTCATGAATTGTCCCTTACCAATACATAAACAGTTACTAATAGATAATATAAGCATGACTCATGGTTGTGCACTGATCCATTTAAGGCCTGATTAACTCATGTGTGTTCAAGTGGAATTGCATGCATTAAAATGAACTCTTTATTTAACCTTCATTTCCCTGTATTAATATTGTAGATTTCATGTATTATTAACAGTAGTCAATCATTTATTTTTAGAAGGTAATGGGAAGTGAATTTCTTTCTTCACATGCAACATTTTTTTCACTGTTTATCTAATTATTCTTATTCACTGTTTTTGTATTTACGTTCTGATTTTCAACATTTTTAATTGAAATAATACTCTTTCAGCTGTATATTATTCTTCTATACTGTGAAATACATACTAATACTACTAATAATAATGATAATGATAATAATACTAATACTACTATTAATACTACTACTACTACTACTAATAATAATAATAATGATAATATAATACTACTACTTCTACTACTGAGAATAAGAATAAGAATAAGAATAAGAATAATATATTTTATTTGATGGCACATTTCTAGTCACTCAGTGTTTCCCACTTATGAATGAAGATTTTTGGTTGGAAATATTGACAAAATTTTAATATTTACGATTGATTCAACCTGTTTTGTAACTAATTATTGGGACAAATTCACTGTTAACACACCTCAGACCAGAGGATAAACGTATATAATGTAAGATATTGTGGGGTTTGCCATCTTTGGTTGGAAAGGAAGAAAATCGGGACAAAAACAGCCTGATTCACCCTGGGGAACAATTTGAAAAACATTTTCTGTTGAGTTCATTTTCAGTTGATTAAAACTGAAATGTTCATGATGATTCCAAAAGTGCAGTCAGATATTTTTTCTAGCACATCAAGTTCTTCCCTCCACAGCTTACCTTCATGATAAGTACAATTCAACTGATTATCTGTTCTAAGACTTTCCAGCTGATTATGACTGGACTCTACAGCTACATGGAAACTTGTTTGTGTGCTTGTGTAGTTACCATGGAGACAGTGTGGTGACAGGTGTGTACAGGTCCCAATAGGTCATTACAATTACTGTATAATTACAGTAACCATATACTTTCTAAAAATGTTAAACACCACAGTCATGCCTGTTTCTTTCATATTTCATTGTATGTCAATATTTAAACCTGTTAAAGGTGAGGTGGGAGATCTTGGAAAAAAAACAGTCCAGCAATTCAACACACTCTCTCCTCTTCTTCAGCCGACCGCTCAAAACCACACCTTCACTATTCACACACTGCGTTTCGAGCAGTCACGTAAGTTCAGTAGTTGACATGCAGCAGTACAGTGCTGCCAGGGCAAACCTGAAGAGGGGAATCAGGGATGCTAAAGCAGCTTACAGGCGGAGAATTGAGGACCTCTTCAGTAGCTCAAACCCCCGCCAGGCGTGGCAGGGGATACGTCACATCACTGGGCAAAGCAACAACGGCAACAACATGCCCGGCGGCAGTGTCTCAGAGGCGGAGCAGCTGAACCAGTTCTTTGCCCGCTTTGAGGTGGAGGACACAACTCCCATCAGTCCAACCCCAGACACCAGCAGCCAGGCCCTCGTCCTCCGCGTCGCAGACGTCATCCACACACTCCGCAGAATCGACATAAGGAAAGCAGCTGGTCCTGATGGTGTTCCAGGGTGGGTCCTCAGAAGCTGTGCTGCAGAGTTAGGTGAAGTATACACCAAGATCTTCAACCTCTCTCTATTGCAATGTACTGTCCCCACCTGCCTGAAGACATCCACAATAGTGCCAGTTCCTAAACACACCACAATAACATCCCTTAATGATTACAGGCCTGTAGCACTGACACCCATAATCATGAAGTGTTTCGAAAAACTGGTCCTTCAAAACATCCAAACTGTCTAAACAGGACACACACACACACCACTATTCATCAATGGGGAGAGGGTGGAGAGAGTGTCCAACTTCAAATTCTTGGGAATATACATATCAGAGGACTTATCATGGACAATAAACACCACAGCAATAGTTAAGAAAGCACAGCAGCGGCTATACTTTCTCCGTACACTCAGGAAAATCAATCTCTCACAACAGCACCTGTACTCCTTCTATCGCTGCTCCATTGAAAGCATCCTCACATATGGCATTCTGTCCTGGTACAGTAGCAGTTCAGCTGCAGACAAAAAGACACTGCAAAGGACCATAAAAACTGCCCAAAACATCATTAATCAACAACTACCTACCTTGGACACCATCTACAACTCTCGAAGCTTACAAAAATCACATAACATTCTCAAGGACCTGTTCCATCCAGCCAACCACCTGTTTGAACTGTTACCCTCAGGAAAACGTTACCGGTCCATCAGAACACACACTACAAGATTCATGAACAGTTTTTATCCCAAAGCCATCACCATACTAAACACTGATATGAAGACGTAATCCATAAATCACATCTCATGCAATGCAGCACTTTATCACTGTATCTCTTGCACTGTATGAATGAGAATGGATGGGGGTTTTTATGGTTTTGTATTTTTATGCTTTTGTATTTATTGTTGTGTATTTTAATGTGTTTTAACTACTTTTTATTATTATTCTGCCTTTTATGATCCAGTATGCGAGTGCACTGAATTTCGTTGTATACTGTACAATGACAATAAATTTCTATCTATCTATCTATCTATCTATCATGACCATTCACGAGAACTCACGTTGATTAGCCAACAAGCAACACAACGCTATTTTCATCAACATCTTTCATGTTCTCACTGACGGGGTGAATATGATACCCATAATCGATTAGTATGCCAAAATATTCTATAATCATAACGGTATCATCTTACTTACTTATCGAGTACAAACATGGCCACCTTAGCTAGGATGACCATATGTTTGGACGTCTGTCCTGCGTCCCTCACTTTTTACATTTCATCCTAAGGTCAGAATGTAAATAATGTTCATCCAGTCTGGTTTTAGAGCCGTCTGTCTGGACATATACCACCCTACCTTAGCATCAGTTTCAAGCCTCTTTTCCTTTTTCAGTTGATGCCAGCGCTGGAAAGTCGTAGCGATTATCACCCTTGTCCTGTTTCGTTCTTCGCTCAGCTTCGTCATGACTGTAGCTTTTTCAAACACAGTTTTTACTTTGGTTGTCATCTTTTACACTATAACTGTTTCTGTGAATGCGCAGAAGAGGACGGGAGGGTGGGGGGGGGGGGTGGGAATGGACTAATATTTGATGGACATGTCAGCAGCCAATCAGTGTAAAGATGGTTAGTTTTCCTCTGGTTCCACCCTCTAGACTGGACTAAAATGTTTAGATTTTTTTGCAGACATTCTATTTCAGTGCGTGCTATGGGTTTGTGAATTGATTTTCAAGTAATATGATAAAAATAAATCCAAAATAAGATCTCCCACCCCACCTTTAAATACAGTATTTTTTCTCATTTTAAGAAAACAGGGATCCTATACTGTAGTTCAAAAACATGACATGATAGAGAAAAACTGAGATTAGATTTGGATTCTGCACACAAAATTATATAAAAAAACATCTGTCAGAACAAAAATTGTGTTCCTCAGTGTTATCTATTTATGTGTAGCCTGCTTAAGCTAACAGTTTCTGGTGTTGCACACTGTGGCTGCTGTAGAAGAGCAGAAGAGAGACCTTGAACAAGTCAGTATCAAACTTCATGACTTTCTGTGAGTGGAATTATTTTGACATGGTTCTAGTGACCACCTTTTATTCTTTTCAAACCAAAGAAATTAATTTCATGACAAGCAGTACAATTTCATAATGATCTTAAAAACAAATATATTTGTTTTAATCAAAGCACACGTCGACTTTAATGAGAGCGCTTCACATCTTAAAGTGTTAAAGCTAAATTCACACGCAACTTAAGTAAATCTCATAAACAGCTGTTTTTACTTTCCCAAATGCATGGAAGCAGTTTTGATCACTGGACAGATTTATGCTGTCTTGTTTGAGCTCATGGGGTTTCAGTCCCTTTTCAACATTAAAGCTGCAGCACATTCTAGTTTTTAATGTCACTTGGCAAACGTTCCATAATAACTTTTCAGCATTTTAACACTGAAGTGGTCTGAGAGGAGTTCAGACGATTGAATTCACTCCTCATCTGTGTCCCAGGAGTTTTTGTCGAATCACTGGCCAGAAAGGGTTAAACACACAACTGACAGCTGTGGATATAATAATCTAAAAGTCACCTGTAGAGCAGTTAATGGAAACTAGAGGGTATCTTATCTTATCTTATCTTATCTTATCTTATCTTATCTTATCTTATCTTATCTTATCTTATCTTATCTTATCTTACCTTACCTTACCTTACCTTACCTTACCTTACCTTACCTTACCTTACCTTACCTTACCTTACCTTACCTTACCTTACCTTACCTTACCTTATCTTATCTTATCTTAATGTTTATTAATTCATATGTAATAAGGCCAAAAGCCTCAAATACGTCGCCAAATAGGAAATATAATATATCTTTTTAATCAAAGTTAGGCGTTACCATAACAGCAACATCCTACTGCACATTGGTTATGTACATTGATCAAATAAAACTCTGACATCAGAGCTACATGTAAGGAGTAAAAATAGATTTCTTCACCACACATTTCATGACCCCCAGATGAAAAGGTTGTCTGAACATAGAAATGAGTTCAAACACTTTTATTTTGAAATTATTATTTTTATTCATTTATTTATTTTTTATTGAAGTAATGGGTTATGTGTATAATGTGAGTAGGGGGTAGGATTTAATAAGTGAACATTTGATTTGATTTATTGATTTTGCACATATAATAACATGATAGAAGATTGGATCCAGCAGCTTTGAATATATCTACATTATCTACTAGCAAACTACAAACGTGACAGTCTCAAATCTGTGTTCTTCCTGCTCAGTACATTTCAATGTCCACGTGAGACTGTGATAGAAAGTTTACTCCAGTCTTCTAGCATGAATACAACACTTCCACCAGGCAACCCTTGGGCGCTCACTCTCACAGACGTATGTGCTTCTCATATGATTTAGATAAATATTCTGACTTCAACACCAAACCAAAGTGATGTTTTAATATGATCAATGGTGTGTGTAGCAGCTGCAGTTTCATATCAGAAAGAGCGAAACATGTATTAAAGCGATCATATTTTGCTAAACCCACTTTTAATATTTTATTATTGGTTTTGGTTTGTTTTTCTTTTTTGTCCGTTGTCTGTTGTCTATCTGTCTGTTTGTCTGAAAGTTTATGCAAAAACTGCTGGAGCAATTTCCATGACATTTTGAGGAAAGGTATAAGGTGGTTCAGAATAGATCCCATTAAATATTGGTGAATGTAGGTCAAAGGTCAAGGTCATTAAAATGTGTTTTTTGCAATTATCAGAGATATGGAATTTCCATTTCATTCCTGTATAGGCAGTTTAGCATGTAGCTTCTTTTGCTCTCACTGCTCATGTGCACTGACAACAAAACCTTGAAGGACAAATGTGAAGATCAAAGGTCAAAGGTCACAATAAAGGTCAAAATCAAATTGTGGATATAATTTTTGAAGTATGTATCCTAACTCATGTTTCCACTTTAACTGACCAGTGTGTTTACTGTAACTCCGAATCTTTTTTTTTTTTTTATTTGCCAAAAAACTGTTTTAATTCCTTCTTAATTTATTATGTTTTAGAATTAGTTAAATCATTTGTTCATATAAGGTTAAGACATCCAAAAAACATTTCTCCATGTAGGACATAATTGTTTGTCAGGAGCAGTGGTTATAATCCATACTGAAAATATGTCTAAACTTCCAGCTGATTATGTCAAATGTTCAGTTGTTGGTTTTACTGTATTAATGAACACAAGCAGCTGAAGGGACAGAGCAGCATTTATAACAACCTGGAGGAGGTGTGGCTGTGAAGTGGCTCATTCACATTTAAAAGGACAGAAACCACCTTTATGGTGTCATTACTCAGATATAGGGTTGAAGATGAACCTATGAAGTTGAATTAATGAAAAATTCAGACCCAAGCAGAGCATTTACAGTTCATGTAGACCACAGGGAGATGTTTTAAAATGCATAATGACATTTAAAAAAAAGCTAAATATCACTTATTTAAGATCCCACTACTGTTTACATGTAAATACTCCCTTACATTTTGGAGTGTTTTTAATGCATGATATAAACAATATGATGCATCATTTCTTGTCAGGTAAAGGTCAGCACTAATGCTTTTCATAGACTGTTGTCCAACAGTCTCCTAGCAACTTGCTGTTCTTCTATGACCCTTATCCAAGATAATTACAGCGAAGATCGTGTCATTACCAGCTCATAGATAACCCCCTGGATCTTGAATCATAGGACTTTTTCTACATTACAAAGAGCATACAAGACTAGCAGAGATCTTTAATGAACTGACAACTGTGGCCCTTATGGATGATGACTGATAAACCCCCATGAAGCTCCTGGTTGAGCTATAGGCCTGGACCTGCTGGTTTACGGTGGAGCTTGACTTATCTTACATCAGATGGATTTTATGTGGTACATAGAACCTGTTAACAATACTTTATATTCTGCTTAAAAATGTACCTGTTTTAAAATATTTTAATTCACTGAGTAATGTTTTTGTCCACTGATAATTTAGCCTGATTAATCTCTGTTATTATTTTGTCTACTTTTACTTTTTGAATCAAAGTTTTGAGTTGAAATAGCAACAGTATTTTTTGGTAATGATAGTGATGATAATGCATTAACAAAAATAATAATGGGAATAAAAAGGGTACTATAGTGTATATAGATATGGATCATTGTAATTTAGAGATAGGAAGGGTAATCCTAACATAATTTAGAGTAGGTGTGTGTGTGTGTGTGTGTGTGTGTGTGTGTGTGTGTGTGTGTGTGTGTACTGACTATAAGTGGTCAGCTGCTGCACACACTGAAACTGACCTGCTTTTAACCCACCACTAGCTGAACATGATAGGAACATAGAACACACTGCAGACTGGGATCAGTGAGCTGCCATTTCAGACACTCAGAGGGTTAAATGACTTGCTCAAGGGCACATCGGCCAACAATTTCTCCTTCGATCACAAATTACTTCTCAGCTTTTTCAGACTAGTAGGTCATGACTGCCTTCTCAACTTTCATTTTACAACAGAAAAACGTAAGACCTATCCACCTCCAGAGAGGACAATGTGCCACTGAACCTTAAAGTGATAGAAAAGAGCCAAATATTCCATCTATTAGAACTGATTAGAACAAACTCCAGTGTCCTACATGTTTTAGATATTTCCCACTTCCACATGATTCAGTTAATGCTTTAACTCCTGAAACGTTAGCAGTTCCATAGTAAAAAGAATTTTTTTAAAAAAAGCAACAAAATGAACAAAAATGGCCAAAGTCATCAATAAAATAAAATTAAAAAAAAGAATTATAAACTGACAAAATAATTAGTAACATGAAGAAAGTAAGACATAAATGGAGCAAAATTAAATAAAAAATAATAAAATAGGAAAATAAACAAAACAAGCAAAAACTAAGAATTATTTACAAAATTATAAATAACATGGGAAAAATTACAAAAAAAAAGATAACTAGTAGTATTGAAATTTTTGGCCCAGCAATTATATATTTTTTTCTTTTTCTAAATCACTTTCCTTTTGACACCTTTTCCATGAACAAAACTCTGTAAAAACACTGTATAAAAAAAGAAAGAAAAGAAAAGAAAAGAGAATGGTAGATTTTTTGTGAATATTTTCACTAAACCATCAGAGTTAATAATCAGCTCCTCATTATCATCTGTGCAGAAAATAGTGGAATGACATAATGGTTTCCAGGGTGATGGAAGAGGGAACCATCTAAAACATGCAGAACACTGGGCCTCCAAGACCACAGTTTGACACCCATGGATTAGAGTATGGATGTCAAACATACAGACTGATAAATGGTACAATTCAGCCAATGGGATGAATTTGTGAAATGCAAAAATTAGACTAAAGATTTTAGTTCAGGGGTCATCGTATCGCATCTCAAATGGGTTGAACCAGTTAAATACTAAAATTACATTATGGCAATATCAACATAAATAATAATTTTTTTCCCCACAAAACTGTGAAATGCCTTAAGAGAAGTACAATTTGAACAGCACTCTTCCTGTCACTAAATGTTTAATGTAGACCCACTGTGATCTGAAAATCAGTTGCCAGAACAATCGTGTAAAAAGAAAAAACTGTAAATGTATTTGCAGAGTAACATGCAGCTTTATTATTTTAAACATGTGGTTTTAACACTTTAAACATGTAGAATTAACACTAAATATAAAAAGTAAAATCAGAGCTAGGCTTTGAACTGCCAACCTGTTGGTCATTGGACAAACTGCTCTACCAGCAGAATCACAGCCATTATTATTATTATTACTATTATTATTATTATTATTATTATTATTATTATTATTATTATTATTATTATTCATTATCTGAACCTGCTTTATCCTCACTAGGGTCGCGGGGGTCACTGGGGGCCCAGCTACAATGGGCGAAGGCGGGGTACACCCTGTATGAGATGCCAGTTCATCGCAGGGCTGAACATATATAGACAAACAATCACTCTCACATTCACACCTATGGACAATTTTAGATTAACCAATTAACCTATCAGTGCATGTCTTTGGATGGTGGGAGGAAACCGGAGTGCCCGGCGAAAACCCACGCGGACACGGGGAGGACATGCAAACTCCACACAGAAAGGTCTGGTGTGGAATTCGAACCAGGGTCCTTCTTGCTGTGAGGCACGAGTGCTAGCCCCTATAATTATTATTATTAATAATAATGATAATAATATAAAAAAAAAATAAAAAATAAAAGTAATAAAACTATTATTATTATTATTATTATTATTATTATTATTATTATTATTATTATTATTATTATTATTATTATTATTATTATTAATAATAATAATAATTATAGGGGTGGCATGGTGGTGCAGTGGTTAGCACTCGTGCCTCACAGCAAGAAGGACCCTGGTTCAAATCCCATACTGCCCCTATCATTATTATTATTATTAATAATAATATTAGTTTTATTAGTTTTATTTAGTTTTATTTATTTATTTATTTTATTTTAGATTTTTATTAACAATAATAATAATAATAATTTGTTTATTCATTTTTGATTTATTTATTAAAAAGCAAATATCCTATTATCTTAACATTGTGGTGTTGTAATTAAATTTTATTTATTTCAATTTATAGTTTTATTTTCTCAAAATAATACAAATACGTCATGCAAATCTGGTTTTGTTAATAAAATCTACTGGTACTTTTGATTTAATCATTAAACAAAAAATTCTCAAATAAACAGCTTTGTATTGTATTTTCACTTAAATTTTTTATTTTGTAATTTTACAACTTTTGCTGTTATTTCTGTGGTCATTTTATTTTTTACAGCGCATGTGAAAATGAAAAGCTGAGGTATAATATTGTTAAAATTGCAATTTCTGTTTTTTCATGGTTCATGCTATTCAGATTTTTTAAGTATATAGATGTAAATTTTATATTTGCATTATTTTCACCCCAAATCAGAGAAAACGTTTGGAATTGACATTACTATTACTATAATTATTTTACTGATCTGGCCACTTCAGGTCATATTGGGAGGATGTGGCCCCTGAATTAAAATGAGTTTGCCTCCAATAGATTAGATATGCTAGGATATAGTAAGACTTGTTTTGGGATTATTGAAGTAACTTTCAGTGTTTTAGTGAGATCATAAAATGACCATGTTATCAGCCTATTGTTTCTGATCCCCACACCTGCTTATGTCTGTAGATTAGTCTGGGTTTAGTCAGATCTGTATATGATTAGAAAGTGCCCTCCTACTTGTCTTTAAATTTTCATAAACCCTGTTGAGGATAGCTGTGCTTTCCGTGTTGTTAGCATTAACCTTCTCGTTGCTCGCCGACCGTGCATGTTTCGCATGCTCTCCATCTCCCTGGTAAATGATTCAGAGTTACATGATCAAAGTAATTTTGAGGATCTAGTGTGCGACTCAGGTTTGCATGGCAGACCGCACATGCTCATACTCCTGGCACGTTCTTCCCAACCTCACAACATCCGCGTGCACTGCCAGCAGAAACCTAATTTGCGGATTAACCTCGGATTTACATCTTGGAATGTGACACCTTCCGAGGGAAAGTGTGAGCGATACCAGCCTTGCATTTGAAGAAATCATTAACAATTAAGGGCAGGAGTAAGGGATGACTCAAAATGGTTGCAGAGCATCACGGAAGCAGCATCACCAGCCTGAAATAGTAATGTGTTTTCCTGTGTAGCTGTCAGCTCTCTTATCTCATATCCTTTGAGTGGCACAGAGTTGACATGAGACTCTAACAGTGCGGATAATTTTCTTCTTCTTGCTCACAGAATCCGTCAAAGGGAAACCCAGCTTTACATGGATCTCACATATGTTATTCCACATTCACATCTACAACTATATGTACACGGTATCCATAGAAAGACTCATCAGGCTAAGATTACACAATGTTTTATATCCTGTATATGCATGTGTTTTCTACTGTATCTGCTCATATGCTACCAGACAAAGCCACGTCTGTGAGGAGGAGGAGAAGGAGAATGCAAGAAAAAGCAGGATGAGCAGAGTGCAGGTCCGCTGATATGCCTTTTAAATAATTTCAGATACACAGTAGTAGCTTCAAATCCTTGGGTTAAAAGGTTAGAGGGTCATAAATCAGACATACACGTTATATTTAGTCTGTTCTCGGAGGCAGTGCTCGGTGCTCACCTCGCTTTCCCAATCTGTTCATGTTTTATACATGTCACCCTTCACACTGCGTCTTCATCTCGCATGTTCCCCAGGCATACATCGGAAAACTGGAGAGATCTATGTTTTGTTTCTGTCAGATGTTTTTCTCCAGGGCAGAGTTTGGGCAGCCCGGAGATTTAAGATATTAAGAAGGAGAGAAATGTTGGGTCCTTGGGCGCACAGAGTGATGCCTCCACAGGCCTGTGGTGCCGCCGCGGAGCTGACGGGGAGACTCTCGGAGGAACTGCAAATTTATGGAGTTACTCGAGCTGCTCTTTAGTCTTATGTAAGGATTTGTTGTCCTCATGTGGAATTACACGTCTTAACTCTGGCGTTTCTGTTGGTTTAGTTTCCTCAGCCATGTTATAAAGCACATTTTACGGCGTCGTGTCTTGTTATTTGTTGTTTCGAACTCACTCAGGATGAGCCATCACTAGCAGTTTGTGTGCACTTTTGTGACCCTGACGTGTTCAGGCAGCTTTGTTCCAGATGTTACACTCAGATGATAATTTACTGGAATGAAAGTTTCAAGAAAAATGCATCATAGACTGGAATATCCAAATTATATTCATATTAATAAGAATAGTCATTAATACTTCTTAAGTTTTCTCTTTTATTATATTAATTTGTTGTTGTTTTATTTATTAAACACAGTCATCAAAATTAATCCCTCCTTAGAATTAAAGAAATTGAATAATTAATATAAAATATATTTGTTCTACTTTTCATGTACTCAATTAAATTATATGTTTTCCTCAGTAAATTGAATATTACTTTTTAATGCACCACTCTTTTGCTTCTAAATGATCTCAGTTGGAAAAACATACTCCATGGACTCACACAGAGTGAAATGTAATTGTGTTCTGTAATATTTGTTATGTGGTTTCATATTTTAGCTCTTACTGCAATCTCTTTCTAACACTAATCAAGTTGTATTTGCACTTAAATGTTGTCAAGGCCTAAATAAAATAGTTATGCTGTATTTTTAACATTGCACAATTTACAATACACACACACACACACACACACACACACACACACAAATCCCACCAATAGAGTGAGTGTAGTATCTGGGAATATACATTCACTCTGCCATGAAATGTTTAAACATTTACATCTATTGAGGATGAAGGTAGAGGAACCAACTAATCAATGTTTTGACACATTATGTTGTTGATCCATAAATATCTCGTCTTGTCATCTGAACCCACTTTATCCTCACTAGGGTCATGGGGGTCACTGGGGGCCTAATCCAGCTACAATGGGTGAAGGCGGGGTACACCCTGTGTGAGTATCCAGTTCATCTCAGGGCTGAACATATATAGACAAACAATCACTGTCACATTCACACCTATGGACAATTTAGATTAACCAATTAACCTATCAGTGCATGTGTTTGGATGGTGGGAGGAAATTGGAGTACCTGGAGAAAACCCACATAGACACAAGGAGAACATGCAAACTCCACACAGAAAGGTCTGGTGTGGTAATTGAACCAGGGTCCTTCTTGCTGTGAGGCATGGGTGCTAACCACTGCATCACCGTGCCGCCCAGATCCATAAATATATCTCTGTAAAAGTATCTGCTGTCCGTCAGTCTCTATTACATTTAAACATTATATTTTTGGAACTGTTTTACATAATGGCTTCAAATTTGACACCAACATTTACTTGGACTTAAGAAGGAAGTGACTGGTTTTTAATGGCAAGATGTCAAAGTTCAATATTATGTGACCTCTCAAAATTTACAACCTCACCCAAAATAGGCCACACATTCCAACATTATATTGAACCGCCATCAGCTTTGAGGCAGGGACATGTTTGCCACGTCGTAATTCAGTTATGTTATGCAACTTCACAGCATTTCATCAACTACACCTAGCCCAGACCATAGCACTGCCCCCCACAGGGTTGTGCTCTAGACCAGTGATTCTCAACTGGTGGGACGTGACCTAAAAGTGAATCACAAACCTGTTTTCAAGAGGTCCTTGTGTGGCCAATATACAATACAATACTGTTAGCAAGTGGTACCAGGCACTACAAGCCCCACCCTTCACATGTATTGTAATGTATTTTAGCATTAAGCCAGCTGATGACATCCTATTAATTGCCTCTATATATGCGCCAGGTTTGAAGTTAATTGAAACCAAATGTATGTTTTTATAGACATTTATAGACATTAGACTTTAGAGAAGTAAGCGTGGACACTGCAGTTAATTATAAGTAGTGCTGGTTAGGTTACCTTTAAAAAGTAATTAATTACAATTACTAGTTACTTCCCCAAAAAAGTAATTGCGTTCCTAACTGTGTTACTCCACTCGCAAAGTAATTAGTTACGAGGAATAGTATTTTTGCATGACTTTTTTTATATCAATGAAAAAAAAAACAACTGTTAAATGAGGTATCCATCCTTGTTCTGTGATATTACTATGGATGTGATTTAAGATGCTTCATTAAAAACACTATCAAAGATATTTATGACCTATTATCAATGTTAAAAGTTAAGCTAACAAAAAAAAAACATTTTATCACAATGCTGTAAACTGTGTGGACTAGTGTGCAGTGTGTGCAGACCCACATACATTTATAATAGAACTAAAGCTGCTTGACTTAGTGATGGCTTTAGTATAATGCATGTCAATCCAGTTCAAATCTCCACAAACTACAGCAACGGTGCCAACTTGCCAAACATTTATTTATTCAAAATTAACAGATTGTAACCTGCAATAGATTATAAACAAGAAATACATTTTAAATACTGAAAATATAATATTTGTTAAAAGTTACTCAATTTTTTTCAAAATATTAATATTCTTAAACTTTGTAATTAAGTATACAGGTGAACAGGTAGTGATGAAATAATGTCTGTAAATTCTTATTCTATTATTATTATTAATGAAAAAAAACAATACAATGATCTCTGTATATTCTTCTCCTATTATACATTTATCTACTGAATTCTTATGAACAACAACTTATGTTACAATCATCTGAAGTATACACCCTTTATATTAAGGCACAGAAACTTGCTTAGAAAATAAATTGGCAAAGAGAGAAGCAAATATTAATAGTGCAATTGTTATTTTTAACAAACAGAGCTGAAATGTGACCTTGTGACTTAGTGCTGCCATCATCTGTGTGTGTGTGTGTGTGTGTGTGTGTGTGTGTGTGTGTGTGTGTGTGAACAAGACAGTTGAGACCCCATCTATCCAACTTCTGAGCAAATCATGATCGATTTTATTGTCATGTAAGTGGAGGTCTACACTGAGCTGAATGTGAGCTTAGTGCAGACATATGAGGCACTGACATGTTGCCAAAACTCCCAGTTGTTGTCTGTACCCAGGGCAACACTTGAGCCCCAATTCATCAAATTGTAACGTGTCACATTATTTCCTGACTAACGGTAACAGTGATACAGTTATGGATAAAGTAATTAAGCTCCGTTATTTAAAATGTGGCTGCGTTAGTAACATCGTTATACTTTAATGCTGTTATTTCCAGCACTGATGATAAGTGATGAATGTTCAATGACAAATATGTTTTGCTTTGTTTTCTTCTAGAAGATAAAATAAGCTATAAACATAACTCTATAATAAACAGTGTATCTTTGGTAAATTATGTTGTGTTTTATGATTTATCATTGGAACCCTCTGTGTTGTCCTCACATCCAACCAGCCACACTCCTGCATGTGTTTCCAAAACCATCAACCCCAGGGTGGTGGTCCCAGAGGAGATAAGGGATGAAGAATAGATGGCATTCTTCACTTTCGAGCCACACTCACATGTTTTTATTTTTACCTCCTGACTTGTTGTGAACCATCTGTTCAAACATTTAAAGAATACCTTACTCTCACCAGCCAGGGCAGAGGAGCAGCTTGACCAGCAAATATTACGAATGTGCTGTCGAGTAAATGTAGCTCAAAGACAAAAAAAAAAACATTTAGCGAGTGCATCTGAGCAGCTGGATTCACTTCTGACCAGTTGGAGAACTGATCAACTTCCTGATGTTTTCACTGTGCATAGTTGTGGGCTGCTCACGGAACAGTGTGTTCTTGGCATTGTCTGTCATGACATTCAAATGCTGGAGAGAAGATCCAACAGAACAGAAAGAACCTGACTAGTCACACATAATAACTTCTTCTTCTTTTTTTTTTTTTTGCAATTGTCTCTCGCTTCATATCTCACTCTGAATTACAGAGCACTTAATCACTGTTTAATGCTGGAAGTATAATAGGATACAGATGTAAGGTAAAGTAGAGTAAGAGCTCCAAAGTTATATTATCTGTGTTATTCAGATATGAGGGAACATTGCTGGAGCTCATTTTCTAAAGAATGTTATCAGGGTTACACTTCTAGTCTTAAAGACATTTTTTGTGCTTTTTCGTCATCCTCATAATTGGCTTTCTTAAGCAGATGGCAGTTTTAGGAGGAAGAGGAAAAAAAAAAACTAAATTGTGACACTGAGTGCCTCCCTCAAGACTTCACCATTTTCTGAGAAAGCCTCTGAATAGATTCCGACAAGCCATTACTGTTCTTCACTTTCCCTGTTTATTTCTATTTACAGCAGTTAATACAATTATTCCCAGTCGTGACCTATTTAAGTGGCGCATGCTACGAGCCATTAGCATTCAGCGAGTCTACAAAGTTACCACATTGATGGATTTGTGAAAGGCAGTTGTGTTTTTTAGTGCGTGTGTAGGTGGAGGTTCAGAGGCCCCCTGTTTGTCTTCATTTAACTGATTTTCTGTTGCCATAGGAGCAGGTCTCTTTTTTTTTTTCCTCCATGAAAGTGCAGCACTTCAGAGCGCACTGTCTGGATTCAGATCTACAAGACGGTGTCATGGGAGTTGTCCAGGATTTTACACTTATCACCGCTTCCATTAGATGACTTGCAGCTCACTTTGGAGAAAATGTTTTAGTTCAGTACATCTTTATTATTATAGAGCTATTCATCCCTCACAAGAAGGTAGTAATGTGGATTTAGCAGCTCTTTAAAAACCCACATATATGTACTACAGCATGTAAGAAGCATAAGACGAGCCTGTAAAGAGCATAGTAACATTCAAATGCTGCCTTTGTTTTGGCTTTGGTGTCTCTTGATTTCTTTTGGATGGTTTTGTAGCTTCCTGTCAATTTGATTTATGGATCCACCTGAGAAGAGTTCAAAGACATCTCAGTAAATCAGTCAAAAGAGAGAAACGTCAGCAGACCTTTTTGGATACATGCCATTCACTGCTCGCCCCTCATTTGGACCCATTCATAGCCACAGAGTTATACAACAAAACAGCTTACACACACTCGGAGGGTCTTCAGTGTCCCTCACCTCATCCTGGTACTGGACAACCACTACATAAAATCTCATAGGGGTTATTCTCATGTAGAAAAAAACTGTAAATTTTTTGCAATAAACATAATGTCCAGATCACTGAACTTAACAATTAATATTGATTCACCAGTCCTGTACAGTCCACTTTACCAACCCGTACCCACCTACATTAAACTTGTAACCATGGGTCGGGTTATGTTAAGCAAAACCCAGGAATATTAAGGGATTTATTTTTGGCTAAATGCTGGTCAGTGACATCTGTTGCCAGATATAAAGTTCCTTCAAAATAAAACCAACCTGCTGTGGATCAACCACAGATCGATGGTTTCATCCATGAATCTGCTTTTATTTTGTCACATCTGTTCCTTTAACTTTACCTGTACTCAAACACCGAAAAAACAGGTTGGAAGCTATAAATAGCATCTTTACTGCCACTAGTTTTAACGTGCATTTCATTTATTTAAAATAAATACTCACAGTAACTCTTTTCGCCTGGCGGGGGGTAAGCACTGGGGGACACCCTGTTATAATATTATTTAACTCAATAATACTGTCAATTAATACAGTTTTCCTCCCTCTTTCTTTTCTTTCGTCACCATGACAGCTTTCCTCGGTCATTGAACAGATATTCCCAGCTGTTGAAAGTGTTTTATAGTCAACTTTCACCACAAAATGCACCAAAAATAACCAGTGTCGACATGTTCGCAATGGTAAATATGGAGGACTGGGTACAACTCATGACGTAACATGGAACTCCGGCTGCACTACCTGAGAATCAGCGCTATTTCCTGTTTCCTAAATATAAAATTGCAATTTTGTCCAAGATTCCGGAATTGATGAAGGAAGTGCAAATGATTAATTGTCTTTATAATTGTATGTACTATCACCCAGTGACATTCAGTGTTGTTCACTGCAGTTCATCTTTAATAAGATGAATCAGAAAACCAAAAAATAATAAAAGTACTGCTTATCTCATGTTTTTAATATATATGATGGTGTGTTATTCCACATATATGGTGGTTTATGTACATGTATACAATGGATTTCTAAATATTCCCCTACACAGAATGTGTAAAATGACTGTATCATAATGTGCAGACAGTGTTTTGAAGTAGATGTGGTAGATCTGAGACCAATATTCCTTTTCAATATGTCACTTGGGATTTTTTTTCTCTTTTTTTTTCTTTCTTTTTTTTTCTTTTTTCTTTTTTTTCTTTTTTTCCCTCTTTTTTTCTTTTTCCTTTTTCTTTGTCTGCATTTGTTCTCATTGTTTAACACCACAGAGAGGGTGTCAACATTGTTTGAGATCAATGCATTTTTTAGTCTTGCAGCCAAATATTTTAATATATAGTGCATTTGGGATTTTTTTGAATTTTCTCAAGAAGTACATTGTGGGAATGGGGATTCCACGCTACCAAGTCAGAAGAAATGGAAGGCGTCACTGTTAGTCAATTGGTATTTTATAATACGGGCTGTGTGATCATGAAAAACAATACTTTGACATCAGTTTCATGGCATTTTTAGAATAAATCAGTATCAGTATGGCTGCTCACTCACTCCTTACAATACGTCTATAATAAGCCAAAGCACAGGAAATTCACCTAAGTTGGTCTATGATGTGTAAATAACATATTAAGTTATACTAATGTCACCATTTAGGAAGATATTTTGGAAACCTTTGGACTTTAAAGTAACGTGATTTCAATTCTTAATTCTTTTATGATGTAAGAACCAATGTGTCTAGAAAACAAGTTAAATATTTTGAATACAAGCATTTATTATACCTCACTGTAATAATATAACAAATGGGTGCATACAGAATAGGATAGATGTGCATATTCCCTTTCCCTTTTACACAGAAGCAGAAGGTCACCTCCACGGGGTCTATCTTATTTCTTCATGTTTCTAAAGTATTTTACTCCTTTTTTCTTCTATATGTTTCATTGCACACCTGAGTTAATTGAAAAAGCTCAGATTCTTCTGCAACCACCAGGGTAAGGGGAGTCTACATCCTCACCACTAGATACCATGAAAGACTACATAGTAAACTTAAATATCAATAATAAGATGCATTTACACTCAGTGCCAATCTGTAACTGTATCCAATCTTTGTCACTGAGAACGTAGTTTGGTTGAATTTTTTTATTCTAATTGGACAATGATCACTTCTTGGTGGTAACATTCAATTGTTTTATCAGTTGATGCAATAAAATATGTTTCTAAAGTGAACAATTTTTATATGTTTTCTCATATTACTGTCAAATTAATGAGGTTTTTAGGAAATAGCTGTGAAAAGCATTTATTGTCAATGGTTACCTCCTCTTTATATATCTTAACATTATTATGTGTATCACAAGTCTAAATAGATATGCATTTTGTTTGCATTTGAAGGTAAACTCTGACTGTAAAGGTTAAAGGCAGATAATCAAAATGCCATTTACTTATTTAGCTCACAGTTATAGCCTAGAGGAAGCTGCTTTTAGACACTATTAATAGCTACGGATCAAACAGATCATTAACAGTAGAGGAGCCATAGTGACACACAGCCTTCAAACTTCACCCTGAAATGAAAGCAAAGCATGTTGTGGATGATGTCATTGTAAACCTCCGGATTATACTGATAGGAGGATGACTGGATGTTTCTATTAAAGGTCTTGTGTGATGTGATCTAAGTTCTTTCAACAGTGCCAGTCCTATTGAAAAACTGGGTCAATGAAGCTATTTTTAGTAGCCATCGCACACCCGTTTTTACAAACAAGCATTTCCAGATGAAACGTCACCCAGCTACATTGAACTAACATTCAGGGGAAATCAAGGTGCTCATCTTGCCGGTAAATGGGGTGAACTATTTATCCAGTTTCAAACCTCACCTCCCTATAGAGATCAGAAACTGTGTGAGGGCATGAAATGACTGAGAGGTGGGGGCTCTGCCTCCTGGATTGGCTTTGATAAACTGGGGACTTGTAAGATTTGTAGGACTCTCTGTTCTAAAGTGGGCTTCTGTTTCATCCTCTCCGATTCTCCGATGCCTGTGTGGCTACCTTGTTGTAATTCCTCCTCATTTTCTGCGTTTCCCTCTTATTGCCTTTCATTCCCAAAGAAAACACTTGAAAAGGAAGTGTTTGCTGCCGTCTCTTCTGTTAGAAGTGACACTGTGGGCGATGATGTGATGGAGGCGTACCAGAGAAATCATCTTCACTTGCACCTTACGGGTTTAATGCGCTACGATCATTGCCACACAAAAGTTTGTCAACTAAACAGAGCGTAAGCCAACAGTCAAACTGTGTGAGCACTGAGCAAAACTTATTCAGCATCTACATGCAAGGGACGAACAAAAAAAAAAAAAAAATGAAACAGGCATGTTTAAATATTGTATTCTGCTAATGATGGTGGAGATGCAGTGAATTACTGATTGTCTTGCAATCAAGCTCAATAAATCACACAAGGCTGTTCACTGCCCCAACAAACAGCAAGAGAACGTCACTAGAGCAGAAAGTGATTTTGCGACAGAGCAGAAAATGCATCGTATTCCTACAGGCATTGCATGACAAATCTGTGAACTTGTACAAAGTAGAGGTGGACCATTGTTTGTAGGAATTCCTAAATGGCTGCTTTACCCCAAGCTAACCAGACACAAAGGAAACACCAGCAAATTAATGTTGGCCTTCAACAGAAGCTTTACTGTGATGCTGATGTATAAAGAAAACATTGACAGTGTGCATAGGAGTATTTTTACAGACCATTGGTGTTGTGCACCTGGGGTTCCCTGAGGACGGCCTGTCACCGACCTCCCGGACCGACTGTAATTTAACCAGAAGGGAAATCACTATTTATACCAGCACAGCAGCAGTGTGCTAATGATTACACTTTCATCCTTCCACGTATAATGACAGAGGCTGCTTGTTTCCTGGAAATCCTGCTAACATTACTCACTTTGAATGAAACTGGTATGATGAAATAACCAGTAAACATCAGGACAAGTAGATAAGTTTCACGTTTCTATAGTAATAAGTGTGAGGGGAAAAAACTGTTGATACTCATTTTGGAGAAATCAAAGTCTAACATCAAGATTCTATTTTCTTTTTATTGATGTTATGTAATATTAACAGAGCATGGACAGTGAAAAAAGTAAAAAAAAAATAAAAATAAAAATACTGCCTTGCTCAAAGGCAGCAGTTAAGAATAAATGTGCTACTTGCCACCTTTAATTCATCAACTCCAATCTGGCTTTCATCCTCCTGTTAGTACTACATATCAAAGCAGTCATTTTCTGGCACCTTTTCAGTGCCAGTCTTACTCTCAGCTCAAGGCTAAAGTACTCAGATGAGTCAGAAACATCCCGATTTATGATGAATTCTATGATATGTGATCGGTACTTTCTGCTGCATGGATGGGCCAAGTGGGAGCAGTCAGTGTGTCCAGGGTGACACAGTATGTCACAGAGAAACTGTTTAGATTGGTAATGACATCTGCCAGGAGGGCTTGTCTGTTTTACAGTCAGAGGTGATGTGAGAAAGAAGAGACAGAATCAGGATGGCATGAGAGGACAGCAAGAGAGCAAAGGCATGTTGACATAAACACAGTATTCTCCAGTGTGTGGTGAGCTGCAGTGATAACATGTTTATTAATCAAGCTACATTCATTGGGTGGTTGTTGGCTGATAAGTGGAACTTGCCTAGTGAGTTAATACATGTTAAACATGCTGTAGTCACATGTGTAGAACATGAATGTGCTCCCCATAGCCCTGTTCTCCATACACTGCTTCTGTCTTTGTCATCACTGGAACAACACTGCCACTTAGTGGCTTTATTCTCCTCCCTTTACACAAAGAGTCATTCTAAGGTTCTCCTAAGCCCACTCAAACAGTTTAGCCTTACGTGGTATTTGCTCCATATGTGAACTCATGAGGATCACTACAGGTTTAACCCCATAGACAAAAACACTTTGTAGGCTTAAATGAAAGGCATCAGGAAGGAAGGGAGTGAGAAAGTCCTGTTTGAAGTAATGTATATGTCATCCAACACTTAAGATGTAACACCAGGGTACTGTATGTATTATATTTTTTCCCACTGTTACACCATCAACTAATTATCTTAGTAAATATCCAGAGGTGGTTAGCTTTATAAAGACCAAATGTAGAAGAAAAAGGCTGAGATGACCAATAACATCACTGCAGTGGACAAAAACTATTGAAAAAAATCAACTAAGACATGAAGGTGACTATACAACATATAAGAAAAGTGAAGGAATGTACCGTATTTAAGCCTCTGTGTTTAATTTTTTGAAATGACATGACATGAAATTGATGAATGCTTGTCAGTAGCAAGTAATTCAAGTGGTCTAAGAGAAAACATGACGTCTGTCTCCACATGACTGTGTTCTCAGGCTGCAGAGAATCTACTCTGTGACATGAGGTTTTAGGTGATCAAAGGTGTGTTGAGGTAGGTAGTTAAGTTACATCAGACATTAAAAGCTCTAAAAAGTAATTTACTCTTTAAGATTTTGTCAGATCAATATTTATTATATTTGGTGTTTTGATTTGGAAAAAGAGGATAGAATGGCAGCGAGATAGTGAATATTTCAAAATTGTGACCTCATTTTTGGCTCCTGCTGGTTTCATTATTATTTATAAAAAAAAAAATTAACAACAAACTAATGACTCTTAAATAATTCACACCATATATGATGGCCTCAGTTTACAACAGCAACACAAATTAATGTGAGCTTAGACATGGCGGCATGGTGACTGAGCGGTTAGCGCTCTTGCCTCACAGCAGGCCTTTCTGTGTGGAGTTTACATGTTTCTCTCCCTGTGTCTGGATGGGTTTCCTCTGAGTTCTCCGGTTTCCCCCATCACCCAAAAATATGTTTGTTAGGTCAAAATCCAGCCAGGTGATTCTGACCATTATCCTGGCTCTACAGCTGTAGATGGGTCCTTGGGCGTCACCCATGGGTGCCCACTGCTCCTTACAGGTGCCCCAATGGCATGAAGGATGGGTTAAATGCAGAGGACAAATTTCATTGTACAATATATAATGACAAAGTCTTTTACCTTTACATGGAAATAAGCTAATAAATGACTCAATGCTAATGTAGGTATCCCACTTTTCTATTAATTTTCAGTCTTTATAAATCTTCAATATATATAACATCCACAATGGTTTGTGTCCTACTTGGCAGTTTATGTGGAAGTCAGTTGTGTTGGGAGCCATTTGTTGAACTGATGTTGAAATGTCACTTTAAACAACACAACTTTGGGAATACAGTTTACTTGTTGCTCTTTAAACATGACGACCCCAGTTGCACTCAGCTGTTGCTTTGAACCCGACATATGAACCTATGAACCATAAGCAAATCATGTGAAACTTTGTCTTAAAGCTGGATACAGAGGGTCAGGGCCTTAACCCTTTTATCTTTGAGAAACGGCAGCAACATGTCACGCTGATTTACGTGTACACGGATGCTCGCAGGCGGCGTCGGCACCAGACGGACTCTCCTGAAACTCTCCTGATTGACCTCTACCGTCCCCGTGAACCGTACCTGAGAGGTCAGGTCTCAGCCTGCTGGTTGTAATGGCCAAGGTCAAGTGAAACAGTTGTCTGCAGTCATCTGGAAGTGAAGCCTCTGGGTAGTAAACACTGTGGTCAGCTCGCGGTCAGTATGTCCGGCTCTCCCACGACAAATCATTGTCAGCTCAAGACAACATACAACGATCCTCAGATGAACTTTACTGTCACAAAGGATTAAGTGGAGTTCAACTGAAAAGCTATAAAACAGCTGTGACATTTAAGATGTTTTATTTCCGCTTTTTATACTGAACTTTTAAGGTCCTTACATTCTGCATAGTGTTTTATTCTCATCCTGGGAACAGCCTTTGCATAATATTCAAACTACAGACTTCATTTGAATACACAGCTCACAGGAGAGCATACCTTTACTTTCAGGGCATTTACCTGTTGAACATAAAATGTAAACCATAGCACTGACATGTTGGACCAAAACTGTAGTCATCTGCAGAGCTTTGCTTGGCTAAAACATTGAAGGTTGGGAGTTTTCCAGCTCATCAAGCTTCAGCCGAGTTAATGAACCCTCGTGGCCCAGCCCCCGCACTCCGGTCTGAGCATTACTCACAGGCTAAGCAGAAGAAAGAAGAAGCTGCCAGTGTTGTTACGCCTCAGCAAGCCATGACACACACACACACACACACACACACAAACACACATACACAGAGATCATGACTGTGGAACTTAAAGGGTCACAGGGTGAGAGCAACATCTGCTTATCCCGTGTGATATCTCAGGAGAGTGGATCTGCAGCATGATAGGGATAAACAAACATAAACGTGCTGGGACATAATTGAATTACATCCATCTACCAAGAGTATTGAGGATGAAGGTCGGCTGCCTCTGGACTTGTTTATGTGTACGTTTGAGCTGTAAAGTCAACTTATGTCATCTCACAGAGGAATCTTTGGCCCAGATTCAGACATACTCGGCAAAACATGGAGAGAAAAAAATTTTTTTTTAAATATTTGTTGAATAATTGCATTTTTAAAGAGAGAAGTAATTTGATTATCATTGCGTTTATGTATAATGACATTTGACTGCATCTCCAAAATGATCCTCTAAGAAGAATACATATATTCATACATACAACACACACAACTAGTAACACAAAACACAATGGATTTTAAGAGTTGGTGAGTTGAAAAAAAAAAAAGGCATAATGTGTGAAAAAAATTGCATATCCAAATTAATAACTTAAAAATAAATGAATACATATTGTTGCATGCTGTCATCGTTTGACTAACAATGTACAATGCTATTTATTATTGCATATTTTACTTGTATTCTCCAGTACTGATGCATGTTAGTATCAGTGGTAGGATAAAATAAAATAAAACAAGATTCTTGATCCCACTGTGATGAAATTACAGAGTTGACAACATCAAGCAAGCAACATTTATTTATATAGCACTAAAGACACGTAACGCAAAATTAAATTGGAGGGATGACCTGCTGAAAAACGTGTAAAAAAATAAATCTGTTATGTATATATAAGCATTAATGTGAATTTAAATGTGTATAATTACATGTAATTACATTTGTGTGTTCCTCTGCATATGTCCAGTTTTGGAAGTGTTTATGTTAACATATATTTCACTATTTTATTACAATAAATTCCACTGAGTTAATTTGTTAAACCTTTAGATTACTCAGGGAAACACAAACACAACATGTTGTTCTGTCTAACTAGAAGGTCAAAAATGTGATATTTCTTTGACCTTTTACTTTCCAGAAGATCAAGTTATATGAAAAACCAGTGAGTAAAGGTGAAAGTAAAACCATTTGACTTCACCGTTCTACAGTACATTTTGTTTTTGCTTAGTTCTTGAAGTGCATGTTGCTGCCTTGTGACTAATCATCTATAAATAAAAATGGCAGCTACTGTGACATCAGGCATTTAAGGCCACAGAATTCCCCCCAAAGCCCCTGAAATCCTGGAGGGGTTGGCTGTTACCACCTCAGTTTTCCCACACTAAATGGCTTAAAAAGAAAGAACAGAAGTAGCAATAATGTAAATTTACTCATGAGTCAAACATGCATTTTAGTTTCAATATCACGCCATCCTTTGTAGGGTTCGATAATTGTCAAGGGTCCATCTCCGTCGCCCCCCAGCTCTCAATAAATACTATCAAGCAAATGTTACTGTCTGTTTAAATAAGCATGAAGAGATGGCCTATAGATGTATGATTACAGTAATTGTCGCATAGATTTGGCTCAATTAATTTACTAGTTGTCCTAGTGTGACAATTGACATTTCACTCAATCATAATTACTATAATGCCTAAAATGCCTTAAAAAGAAAATTGGTTTAACATATAGCACATATTATATATTATATAATATATTCTCATGTATGTATCCCACTACACATTGCTTCTGTGAAGTATGCTGCTGCACTTTATTTATTTAATGTTATTTAATTTTATTTTTGTATTTCTGTAAACTGCAGCTGGACGGAGTCCAGGAAAAAGTTCCCCACGGGGAAAATAAAAGTATATCTTATCTTATTATATGACCTTCAGCTTCAATTAAAAAAAATGCTCTTTGTCTACAGTATTATTAACTTGCAAATCAGGATCGTATGGAAATTGCAAATGCAATCGTTTTTTGTTTTTTTTTACTTTGTTACTCCATTCTGCTCCTTAACAATGAAAACATTATACATGTGACATTGTGCAGTAAATAAAAGAAGTACACATAAAAATCAAAGGAAAGCTTCAAAATTTCTACAATAATATTAAGCAATGGGTGAACATTAACTGCACTTAGCTACAAAAGAGAACACATGCTCTCCTGCTTCACATGCTGTTATAACGCACTACATGCAGCACTGTTTCATCTAAAACATCCACCGGAAATATGCCATGTATTATTTAACCTATGTTAATAATTCATGGAAAATCCCACTGGTGATAAACATGTATGTCTTTGGAGAGATCCAAAAACTGCATGGAGAGACTGAAGCATGAAGTTACAGATACAGTAGAGTATACCAACTGAAAGCCTAAAGCTTGGCAACACCGAGCGTTTCCAGTTATGCAGCGTTGATGACTTGGCCTAGATACAACAATATGGATTATTCTTATCCTCGCTTCCCTGAATGATGTGATGCATCATGGGGCCAAGGGTGTTTTAAGTTCATTCGTTATGTAAACTGTGTAGTCACAAAATAAATCTAACACCATGGCACTATCATGCTGTGATGTCAATATGAAACTACCACCAAGTTATTGACTGAGGTGTAATCCAGCTGAGTTTTTAGGTTTTTAATCTTTAAATACCATCATCAACAAGGACTATGGGGTTTTTGATTTCATGGGGATTTTGAAGAAATTTCACTTTCTTGCAGCTACTGTTCTATTTAGAGGAAAAAGTAACAAAAAAAATCCATTATTAACGCATCACTTAAGAATCAATAGGATTTTTTTTTTTAGATGTAATTACCTGACTGGATCAAAAACTAAAAATGAGATCTGGACTGAAAGCTACCGGCCATTCACACAACACTAAAAGACCATGAAAATCCCAGCCTGCAGTTCGTGGGTGTAGCTAAGCACCCATGCCAAAAGAGCGCCTTTAGAAATGCGTCTACATTTCTTTGACGGCTGAAGATTATGACGGGATTGGTTGAAACTTCTAACAAGGCATTGGAAAAGCTCTCTGACAGAGTTGGGATTGAGAATGAGTGGCCTTATCATATGCTATGTCAAAAAACATTAGCTTACACGCAGACTGATCTTTAAATGGAGCTGTTATTCATGGATTTGTGGGAGGAGAAAGTCTTATTCACTTTCAGTGATCTAGTTCATCCTACAATCGCTTGATTATGCTTTTGTCCAGTTGAATCATGAATGCCATTCATTGGTATTTTTAGGAAAAATGTCAAGACAAAAAAAAAAGCTATAGAGCAGGAGAATCAAGCCAAGGCGAGCTAAACCATTCATAGACAGTATGAATAGAGGAGAAATCTGAAAGGTTATCTGTAGGCAGCAGTCAAGTGTTTTCAACGAGATGTAAAATACAACCTAAAAAAGAACATGCATTTGTCAAGATAAAGCCACTCTTCTTTAGATTTAAACCTTTTTTTTTTTTTTTAAAGAAACTAATTAGTTCTTAAAACCACTAGAAAACAAATCCACAATAGTGTACAAAGATTCATGCACATAACTGTAAGTGTACATGAAGAACTTGAACTGAGTTCAAGTTCAAATATGAAGTAGATCTTTCTGAACATTCTGGTAATGGATTTGGACTAGAAAAAAATTGAAGAATTTAATGAATAATACAAAAACTAATCAGGAAAAAAAACAGTCCTTATGAGTCTGATTGATTTCCTGAATATTTTGTGAACTCTCAGTGACTCATCAACTGTATTTCAGGGGCGGAGCTTCTGAGGGGGGCTGGGAGGGCAACACACCCAGGCCCAAGCCCAGACACACGCCCACATGTGTGTGTGTGGGCCTGCCATAAGCACACACACACACACACACACATTATTTCCTTTTATTTCAGAAGTGGTGGTATCTTTCATGGGTGAATAACTTACTTCCCCCTTTTTGCAACCTGAAATAGGAAAAACCAAACAGGTGACAGTTAGAGAGATTCCACACTCAGGGGCATGTACAGATATAACTGTGGATGGAGGTGTTTCCCTCAGAGCTCTAACAGGTTGATCTGGTCTTACAGATTGGTGTAATCATGATAAAAGCTGCACATCCTGTAAATTAAAGGAGGAAATATTCATGAAGCTGAAGTCATTCTATGTTATCTCATAGTACAGTCAAATAAAGTGTCATGTGACTTATTACAGTATAATCATCTACATAGCCTATATTTATGAAGGTTTCCTCCATCATTTTAACGCATTTCTTGAGTTGCATTTGGCACAAAACATTTGTTAAACATTGAGTGCATTTCTTGAAACCATTCATGCAAATAGTACCTCGGAGTGGATTACCTGCAAAAGCTGAAAATCTCCTCAATATCCCTAGTTTATCTGTCAAAAGTAAATATTTATGTCTGTGAACATTACAGTGGAAATGCTCAGCCATATTGTCAACAGTGTACTTCATGTGTATATTCTGATGTAAACTATGGCTTAGGTTTTGTTGACAGTGATTGAAAAAGCAGGAGGCTCCTGTTTTTCTCCATTTCATTTAGTGGTTTCATCATTACAGAGTTTTACATTACTGTATGTGGGAGACAGATGGCAATAGAAGGGACAGAAGTCACATTTATTCCTTTGCTATTTGTTGACAGAACAGAAAAAGAAAAAGAGAAGACTCTTTTACGGCATTGTGCGGCACAAAGGAAAAATGCAAAATTAGAAGTGTAAACATAGGAAACAGCCCTTAGGCAGAACTGTAAATGTAGCACTGAATGGGGAATTACAGTGGAGTCTTAACACACCTCCTGATGTTTCTTGTTGATCATTAATCTAATGCTTCACACATTCTCTTTCATTAGCACAGTCACCTGAGAGCAATTCATTAATTCAGGACACATTTACAAAAAAAAAAAAAAAAAAAAAGCCTAATAGAAAGGCAGAAATGTGTTTGACAAACTATGACAACTGCTTCAAACATTTTGTATGGAATGGCTTATACAATTAACTAACGCCTCTGCTGTTTGTTAAGATCTTTTGGGGATTTTTAAGAGCAAGAATTTTTGCCAATTACAGGAGAATCAGAAATAGACCTGATTCACATCAGACAAAATGCAGTAAAAGCAAAGGTGTCACTAAATATATTAACGTCAGCTGTGTTTCCACAAAATGTCAAGTGCATTTGAAAGTTTAGAAAAGTTGCTGAACCTACAATGTTGATTGAGTATTTTTTCATGAATTGGTTTGGAGTAAGTAATCCAAACTGCATTGTGTCACCTACAGGTGGCAATATAGGCTACATTAGTCAAAGAACATTCTTTTGATATCTACCATCAAAACGTTAGAAAAAGTTGTTTCCATTTCCTCTATGCAGATTCACTCTGTTGTGGAATGAGGCAAAAACCAACTCAATGAAGTGTAAAAACTTTTTTGGGGGGGACAAAATTTGGTGAATTGTTCTTTAAATATGTCTATTTCTATATGCATTTATCAAAAATGTTAAATTGTGTACCTCAACTATAATGGAAACACATCATTCAGTGATAGTAAACGGTCTCTCCAGTGAACAAACACCGACCAATCAAAGTATATTCTATGTACAGATGAAAGGTTAAAGTCTGGATGTAAACATGTCATGGTCTGTTGTCTGCAGAACGCCTAATACCTGCAGAATTCCACCAAATGATCCAAATTTTAGAGGGTGACTTTCCAGTACTATGGTGGATTGCAGTGCAAAGTTTCACGCCATTACGACATACAACACCACCGATATTTAGCTCATTTCATTGCTCTTTCTAACTTTGCCACTCAGATCATTGTCATGCACATTGTCTAAGTCCCGCCCCCTGATTTGGCTACAGCTGCGCCAAAGTACATTACTAATGACAACTAATTGCTGTTAAGGACTTTCGCTAGGTCTCAATGACAGCATCACAACTGTGCTACACACCGCTAACAACGTCACTCCCCCCAGGAATTTGTGGACATTTATGTCATTGTTGTGGCCACAGCAAGTCTAGTTGTGACGATGATATTATTTGCATCAATTAAAAAAAGTCCGTAATTTATTGAATTAACAGGCAGAACATCTAATTCACCTTCAACTTAACATTGCACTAATCTTAATGATTGTAGGCTACATTGGTATCTTGCTCATCCGCTGTTCAGCTTTATCACTTCACTTTTCATTTGTAGTTTGTTTGTTGTTAGCTGTAGTTTAGCAGGCGGACCCACATTGCCCAGTTTCCTGCTTTTTGTGCATTCAAGTCTGAAATTAGACAGTGACATTTGAGTGTCGGATGAGCGACTGGTGGCTCACTTCATGGACTTAATTTATCTTGCTGGGTGTTGATTGGTGTTGCCTGCATTAGCATGCCACAAACTACTACAGTGGTAGGCGCTCTGCCTCACCTGAAACTTCATTTTACTATTTCCACTAGCAGTAAAATCTTACTCCATTAGCATTATCGTACACACAGATTCCAGTACACACTTCCAAAACAGCCCCAACAATTTATTATATTCTTTCTTTCTGCTCCTTTCAAATCATTTCACCCACTTCCAGAACACATTAGTAGCAAACAATCTCACATTTCTATTGGCTCTGCACTAGTATTCTAAAAGTAAGCTTGACCTAAGTCCAACCAAAATCATTTCTGGGATTTCCAAAGAAACGAAGGACCTGAAAACATGTTCAAAAACCTTTATCTCATATGCACTAATAATTGCAAAGAAAATGATCCTGCAGCTTCGGAAGGGTAAAGACATTCTGTATTAAAGATGTGACTCAGAACTTACAAATGCACTTCACCTTGAATAAATAAGATATGCCATCACTGGAATTATGAATGACTTTGAACAAATCTGGCAGCCTTTACCCCCTTATATTGCAGATATTTAATTTAACAGTCAGGGGTCAGGGTAAGGAGGTGTTTGGAGAGAATAATATAATAAATGTTGATACATCACTTAACCCTGAGGTCCATCTTGGGAATTTTTGTAGATTTTCCTCTTTTTTGATTCACTAGTAAAACCTACAGTATTTGGATAAATGACCATGTTTGGAGACCCTGGTTTTTCCATTCAATTATTGATATCTTTACTTTATATTTTTGATATAATAGCATAAATTTTAATCTGAGCTTTTATGAACATCTACATGACCATTAAATATGGGAAAATACCAGATTTGTATTGAATAATGGTGATAAATCATTTAAGAAAGGTTAAAAACTAAGAAAAAAACTCATTTTGGATGTGCCACAAAAGTTACCCTGGGTCTTTATGGGGTCATTAAATATACAGGTTTTCACTTCTTCCACTTCTAAAATTAAGGTTAAAACACACACAGATTTCCATGTGTCATGAGGACCAAGTTTGTAATTATTATTACTTGTAGGTATAGTAACCATTGAGTAGTGAGCCTAAAAAACTATTTTTTAATATATTTTTTGATTAACAATTAAAAATAGACACATTTTCTAAAAGAAAATGTATAATATAAATATATATATATATATATATATATATATATATATATATATATATATATATATATGTGTGTGTGTGTGTGTGTGTGTGTGTGTGTGTGTATATAATATTAAAATACATTTAAAATACATTTAATTATTATTACATCTGTGACATAAATTTGCATATTTCACAACAATTTATATTTTAATAGTGGGGGCCTACATTTATATTTAACCTTCATGGGAACCTGAATTTTGGTCCCCATGGTGGCAGAGGTCCCCAAAATGTTACTGTGTGAACACATCAAATCAACAAATCAAAAAGATAGGAACAGAAGCACACACACACACACACACACACACACACACACACACACACACACACACACACACACACACACGTTTAACTAGTGAACAGGGTACTGTCACAGATCACCTGCAAATTGGGGACTGGTATTTGTGGTTATTTTAAAAATACAAAACGAAAATGCTAAATGTGAAAAGCCATTTCTGTCATTGGAGTGCCACAACATGACCCTCAGTTTAGGGGTGTATGTATGGGCCTAAAAGCACTTTGAATAAACTTTTTTTTAAGTTAATTAAGCATTTTTGGACTGATTTCTATTTATGTTTGTGAAGTCTCAATGTGTTTTTACAAAAGCATAATAGCATATTTGTCTATAATGTGATAGATTTATAATATAGAACAGATATATAAAGTTGTTTCATTTAGTTTTTCAAATGATGATTAACATAGAGAAATATTATTTGTCATTTTCATTCATTCAAGTTGCTCCATGATGCACTTGTGTCGTCATGTGCCATCCAACAGGGGACCCATGTCAGTTCAGTGCAAGTGTGGACCCTTACCTGAACCTTGGGGATATGTAATAAATATATTGATTGCAACAGTTTTTTTAGGTGTAGTAAAAATTGGATTAACTTGAAATCACTAATCTTAACACTGCCATTTTCATTCAATGTCTTTGTATCTTGGTCAATTTGACTATTTTAAAATGTCTTTAAACTGCTTTAATTCCATCTTAGTGTAGACTGAGTACACAAATACTGTACACAAATACAAAGGCTTTAGGGAAAATGGCTTAACCATTTTCAAGATTGACAGTGTATTTATAATAAGGGCAAGTAAGTTATTCATGTATAAAGACAACTTGGACATAGGAACGATGTCAGCAATAATGACACATAGGCGGGATAGCAACCCTGAGCTGTTGTTTTAACAGCTGTGTCATTGCAGATATGAAGGCCTGTTCTGCTAGTATATAAAGTAAGCACAGATTCACACATGATCACGCCTTCTGCCAAAAAGCCCCATGTCACAAATCACAAACTAAGATCAGTCAAATCTTGAATCAAATCAGCCTTGAATATTTGTGAAAGTGAAACGATCCAGGTGGAATCACAGACTAAACTCAGATCATCTATGTGTGTGTTCTGACTTACTTTCATGTACCAGCTTCTAAATCTGATTCTGACTCATAATTTATGCCTTAAAAAATTGACACAAAGAAGTTTAATGATTAGAGAGAGAGCGCTTTTGGTTTTACATAACAGTGGATGAGCACTCACTGTATATATAGTGTCTAATGCAGCAATGATCATGAAATCTATCATTTTTTTAAATTAACATTTATTGTAAGTTTCAAAATGTCTTAAATAATAAGACATCATCAGTACTATATTCCATTCCCCAATTACATTTGTCTACAGTAAAAACAGAGATTTCAAATATCATTTGTTTAAATATCAGCGGGAGGTTTTAAAAAAGACACATACCACTGTAATCGAAGAGGAAAAGCAGAGTATCCTTCACCTGGTTATCGTTTGTCATCTCACCGTCCTGTGAGCATGTCATATCCTGACTGCAATTCAGGCAGATTCCATCCTGAAGCAGATTCCTGACTGAACTAATTAACTGACTGACCTACCAAAGAATTAAGTGAGTAAACCGATTTTTTTCTCTTTCTGGACTGCGGAATTTAACTCGTGTTTTTTTTTTACCCTCAAGACTGAACTGATTTTTTTTTTCTTCTCTTTTTTGCGGAATTGAACCTTGTGTTTTTTTCTCAATGCTGACCTGATTTTGTAATTCTTTTTTTTTTTTTTTTTTTTTGCTGTGAACTGTAAAAAGTAAGAAACTGGATATTGTTATGGCAGCCGTATGCTAAATGTTGTTCACGTTGAAGTTAGGAGAGGGTAAAGACTTAGGGCATGTGCAGTTCACTGCCTTATGTCTATCGCCCGGTTTTGGAGTACAGCTACAGTATCAATATACTGTGTCAAAAAGGTAAGAAAGCCCAGAGTGGAATTTTGAAGCCTTTAGAATCCTTCAGAAGACATTAGAAGCCTTTAGAAGAATTCAGAAGCCCTGACAAGCCTTTAGAAGCCTTTTATAGCCCCTCTCTGGTTTTTATCTCATAATTTTGAATTGAATTGAGGAAAAACACATTTTTGTTATTATTTTTGACCATATATTACTTTTTTAAATATAAAAAATTTAATCATTAATGGATAATTGTTTGTTAATTTTCCGATGATAATTTTGCTCACGTGCCACAACCTAGAACACCCCCCACATTTTAAATGGCTGTGACGCCCTTGTAGAGCTCACATAGGTACCCCTGAAGCCTTTGGAAGCCTTAAGCACTTTGTCTGGAGATGGAGTTATTTTCTTCCACCTGAATTTAGTGCAGACCTGGCAGGATGATGTGACCCAACGTAACGTACAGCGAGATTTGTGTGTATTTCATGGACTCCATCGCAATAGATGGGAAAGTTATTGACAATCTGAAAGCCTCAGAGGCGTATCAGTATCTGTATAGCAACAAAGTTGGTTGTGTTCTGTCATACAAACACGATTGTTTTGTGTATCTGAAAGCAAATTTAGAGCATGTTTGACTAGTGTGTGGCATAATGCTCACACACACACACACACACACACACACACACACACACACACACAGAGCACCTACCTAACATGAGCACACCCCAGGCTGGCTAAATTGTATGCAAATGTTAGAATACAGTAGGATATATTTAATGTATCTTCTAGTGCTGAAATGTCAAAAATGAACATTTGAAAAGAAATAAGGCCAAACCTTATGACGATATAGCTGGAATGCAATGTAGGTTCAATTTTAAGATAATTTGCGAAGCACATTGGAAGTGTTGAATGACCTAATTATGTAAAATGTTTAAATTGTTAGCTTAACCAGTTAGCTACTAGCTTTTGAGTCTAATCTGGTAATATGATTAAAACCACAATTTGCATTTTTACATGACATTATTATTATTATTATTATTATTATTATTATTATTATTATTATTATTATTATTATTATTATTATTATTATTATTATTATTATTATTATTATTATTAATACTACTACTACTACTACTACTAATAATAATAATAATAATAATAATAATAATAATAATAATAATAATAATAATAATAATAATAATAATAATAATAGTATTAGTATTAGTATTATTAGAGTTAAACCCGTCTTTCCGCATCATAATCAACTGTGTAAAGGTCTACCGTTTCTGTGGTTTTTGGAGGTAAACGCATCTTTTTTTTTTTTTTTTTTTTTTTTTTTTTTTTTTTTTTTTTTTTTTTTTTTTTTGTTTCTTTTTTATTGGAACTTTAGAACATACAATATACAAACTTTAAAGAGGACAATTGAATTACTGGCCCCCCCGAATGAACACATTTAGTAATAATTACAAAGGAACAGGGAGCATGTAAGGCAATAATATAAAATAAAATAAATACAAAAATACAGAACCAAATGAAAAAGGAGCTGTAAAACAAGTACATTTTACAAACACTTAAGTAAATAACGGAGCAACTTCATTAAGTCAAAACAAAAGATACCGCTTAATTTCACTGTGTAATTTTTGGGCTGATTTTAGTGACTTAGTTTTATTAAGTGATGAATAGAATAATTTAAAGTCATTTATAAAACAATTAAAGGAGGGCTTCGAATTTTTCCATTTACTACAGTGGATATGATATTTACACAAAATAACAATTATATTAATAAGATCAGATATCGATTTATTTAAATTTTCCTTAAAATAAAGAATATCACCAATGTCGAGCAGTGGTATATTATCAATTTTAAGAGATAGCCAGTTTTTAATATCAAACCAAAATTTTTGAGTAATTGGACATAAAACAAACAGATGTTCCAAAGTTTCCTCAGAATTTTCACAAAATGAACAAGCATCTACTTCAAATTTAAAACGTTTTTTGAGAAACTCTGCCACTGGGTATATATTATGAATGATTTTAAAATGGGTTTCCTTGACTTTTGGAGAAATGGGCCATTTAATAAATTGTGAGTTAGCTTTTATCATCGTGGACAGTGACAAGGACTCAGGAACCTTTAATCGTCTGCTATAATCTGTAAAAAGTTTATATTTTAAAGCACTACCAATTATTTTATTATCACATTTCCTATCTTTTAAATTTATACCAACAATCATAAGTGTAGGAAGGGAAGGATCAATGCTATAGTATCTTAAGATATTGCGGATCAACTGTAATAGGGGTAAGGGAATAGCTTTACATATTGTTTTATATTCTCTTTGTGTACAACACACACCATATTTTGCTATAAAGTCCACATAATCCAAAAATTCAAACTGTTGATTGAAAATGTCAGTGACAAATAAAATACCTTTCTCAAACCAGTGTTTCTTAAAAATGGATTTCCTATTAACTGTAATAACTCGATTGTTCCAAAGTGTTGTTTTATGTGGGGTAAAGTTATGTGTAAATATCATTTTCCAGAAAGTAAGAATCTGTTTATGGAAATTAGAAAGCTTTAGAGGGATCTTGCCTATTTCAAAATCACATTTCAGAAGAAATTCAAGGCCACCCAATTTTTCAAACAACTTATTGGGAATATGGAACCACATTGAAGATGGTTGTGACAAAAAATCTTTAAGCCATTTAATTCTAAACACACCTACTATTGATTCAAAATCAATAGCTTTAATGCCACCCTCATCGTAGTCTCTAACAAGTTGCGATTTTTTAATATAATGGGTTTTATTTTTCCATAAAAAATTAAATATAATTGAATTGGCTTTCCTAATATTATTGGGAGAAACATAAAGAGAATTACAGGGATAAATCAGTTTGGAGATTCCATCAGCTTTTGACAGCAGAACTCTGCCAAATATAGTTAAGTCTCTGGTTAGCCAATGACTAAGGGACCTTTTCATATCATTTATACGAGTCATAATATTTGTGTCTTCTCGTTTAAATATGTTTTTGGAGATTATTATTCCAAGGTATTTCACTTCAGGAACAATTTTAATAGATGCTATGGATGATTCAACACTTGAATGAATAGGAAGTAATTCACATTTACTTATATTAAGTGTTAAGCCAGATGCTTTAGAGAAGGTTTGAATAATTTTAATTGTTTTCTCAACCATGGATTTATTTTTTAGAAAAATTGATGTATCATCTGCAAATTGACTAGTTTTAAATTCCTTGTTAAAGATATGAATTCCTTGAATTTCATCAGAATTTTTAATAAGTAATGTTAATAACTGAGTTGTTAATATGAAAAGTTTAGGAGAAATGGGGCAACCTTGTCTTATACCTCGTGACACATTAAAGGAAGGAGTCATTCCAGGATTTAAGGAAATATAACTACTAATATCAATGTAGAACATTTTGATAATATTGCAAAAGTTTTCTCCAAAACCCAGAAAACGTAAGGATTCTATTAAAAACGGATGTTCAATTGTGTCAAAGGCTTTAAAAAAGTCTAGAAACATTATATAACTATCAGAATCAATAAATTCTCTGTAATCTAACATGTCCAATATCAGTCTTGTATGATTATGAATATTTCTACCTTTTATAAAGGCTGACTGACACTCATCTATAAATGTAGTTAAACCTTTATCCAGTCTATTTGAATATACATGAGCTAGCAATTTATAATCATTACATAATAAAGTTATAGGTCTCCAATTGTCCAGCAGCATATTGTTCTTATTAGGCTTAGGTATTAGGGTAATAAGACCTCTTTTCATGGTAGGTGAAAGATTGCCTGTTGAGATACATTCCATAAATGCATTGTAAAGCATATATCTTATTTCCTCCCAAAAATATTGATAAAATTCTACTGTCAATCCATCAAGGCCTGGAGACTTTCCTTTTGCCATTTTAAGGATGGCATTATCAAGTTCTTCAATTCTAAGAGTCTCCTCTAAAGGTAAACGCATCTCCATACAAAGTGTGAATCTGATGCAAACTACGCCCATTAAAACCAATGTGTTTGACGGAACAAGGAAGTTGTTGCACCTGTTAGTGTAGCTTCCTACCGACATCGTCTGCGACTGAAGTAATTAGTTGTAAGTACATTATTTTCTTTACTGTTAGTTGTTTTACGCATTTAATATTGAAAATCTATAGAACATAATGTTGGATATTGTTTACGTCAGAGTGATTTGCGACAGAAGAACTTGTTACGACTTCATCTTCCTCATTAAATAATAATAGGCCGTACTACTACTACTACTACTACTACTACTACTACTACTACTACTACTACTACTACTACTACTACTACTACTACTACTACTACTACTAAAGCGTTTGTAATGTTTGGTCGTAGGTGTAACCCATAATGATGGCAGATGCTGAGGACGAAGGTGGATCAGCAACAGAGGTGCAGCAGCATCACCTCAGCCCCACCGAGGTCCCGGAGTGCCCGCAGCCTGTTGCCCAGTCTGAGGAGACGACGAAGCGGCTAGAGGAGGAAGCAGAGGCCCGTCTCAGCGCCCGGTCCACACAAACTCCCCTGAGCCAGTTCAGGATCAAGAGGTTCTTCGTGTTAAGGGTTAGTACTTTTCCTTTAAGTTAACGCTTTTGGGGTTTAGTGAAATTCAACATGGTGTTTATTTATTTAATAAAATAAAATGCAGTCAGATTACTATTCTACTGTTCGGTTTAAATAAATAGTTTAAATACTTAATTAATTAATTTAATAAATAAATAAATAATTTATTTTGAGAGTCTTCCCCCCCGTAGAATATCAAAGGGGAACCTCATATATTTTATAGTTCATTTATTTATTTAAACTTTTCTTAGCATCAGAACAGTAGAACAGTAATCTGGCTGCATTTGGTGTTGAATAAATGGGTTTTACCAATAGAAACTATATATAAACTATAAAATATATGAGGTTCCCCTTTGATATTCTACGGGGGGGAAGACCCTCAAAAGAAAACATCAACAATACAAACAATAACAACCATTGTGATAATTATGATGGTCACAATAATAAGAACAGAACTGAGTAAACTAAACTGGGCAGATAAACAGGAAAAGATAAATGGTTAAATACATAATAAATAACAAACCAAACACCCTGAAGGAAATAAATGAGACTTATTTGCTTTAGCAGTATTGAAGGATGATGTTGTAGGATGTTTTTGAAACATCATCTCATGTATGATAGTTTTTAGATTGGTATTAAGTTAGAGTGTCCGCCAGCGGGCAATTTAACACAATTTCACAGATCTCTGAAAGGCCTTGACTTCAGAGGGTTAAAATAAATGATCATCGCTAGTGGGACACAAATGTACAATGGCAAGCACTGTATACATGTACTTTTTTTCTTGCTGTCCATTGTTCTATATTTCAGAGAGAATATACACATTCTCTACACTGCATATACACTGCATCAGATGCTAAGAGAAGATTTTAAAAAGATAATGAAATTTTCTTTGAAAATAAAGCACAAACAAAAAACTAGCTCTGATGCTTACAAAAGAATATCTGCAAATAAAATTAGATATGAAGTACTTTAAACTTCACGATATATTGCATTAAGAGTCACTCTTAAGTCATTGAACTCTAACCAACTCTCCAAACCCACATGCTCAGTTTCTGCATATACTATGCTCTGTCAAGGTCAGAACTGGGACATTTCAATAAGATAATAAAACATTCCCCCGGGTGTGACATGTTGAAACTGTTAAGAATTTTGTTTGGGTTTTTTTTTTTTTACAAAAAAATTAAAAATTAAAAATAAATAAATTATTTATATATATATATATATATATATATATATATATATATATATATATATATATATATATATATATATATATATATGTGTGTGTGTGTGTTGCTTGTGTCTCTGCAGCCACACCTTTTGAAACACTTAATTTAAATAGTCTAAAATGCAATGCATTTTCACTATTATACTATCAGCATATCCTGCGTCTTAATTTGAAAATGATCTATTTGCTGTTTAAATATCACCTGATATCCCATATTGTAAATGGGAGGTGGACTGTGTGTTTCGGGCATCACACAAAATCTGGAAAGGGGTGGCTGCTGCAGTTTGGCATGCTTGTGTATTTTTGATCAAGGAAGAGACTAGCAATTACAGCAAATCGATAGGATCAGTATTTTGGAGACATTGGTAATTTAGGAATACATTGGCCTCACATGGCCAATCACATTGCTGCTGTATGCCCAGAATAGAATCATTATTGAAGTGACTTATCTAGCAACAGATAGTGCCATGTTGCCATTGTGTCAAATTTCATGTGCAGACACAAACATACCAGCTGAGCGGTTATTCAACTGAAAGTGCCAGTGGAATTTACCAACGAAGTAACTGTATCAGATGATGGAGAGGAGGACTCATGGGTCAATGTGCTAGTTCATAATAAAAGTTTGCATATCAATGTACTCATTCATGTTTCAATATTAATGTATTGGTGACATGTGTTAATTAAATTTGTGGTAAATGGACTTGTTATATTGTATTTTACTTATGTGAAGGCTCTGATATCTTGCTTAAGACTGAAAATTATTTAGGGAAGAAAGTGGATTAATACTCTGACAAATATATTTAATATATGTAAAATTATAGGTATATGTTAGTCACAATTCTTCGATAAGACAATGTAAGGCTGTATTATCACAATGGTTGTTAATACAAACATGACTGGTATCAGTGGTAACCTTGAAAGCCTTTGTGCTGTATTTAGGTTTCCATTAACTCTTCAAGAATTGGTTGTGTTGTTACTAAATGCTTGAATATGTCACAAATGTATCTGGTATTTGTTGCTTAGCAGGTCGTATCAGGGAAAAAAAAAGATCTAACAAAGCTGAGAATGAACTAAACCACTAGTACATATTAAATTGGCTGAATTATAACTATCAGATTTGTTTTCTTTGCTGTGACTTTACATTTAGTGTTCATGGTGGCAAATAATTAGACTTGTTCACAATTAGGGGGTCAGATAAAATTGTAAATTACTGCCAGCAGTAAATTAATACTTTTATAATTCAATATTTCCAATAAACTAACATCACAGGCCTGGTCTGTTTTGAAAGCAGTGAAAAGTGGTTCACACAAACTGAAGCAGCCATCTGTATAAACCCCTAATCATTTAAAGTTATTCAACATGGCAATGAGATAAAAAAAAAAAAAATTACAGTGTGTGGATGTTCATGATGTTGTGTACTGAAGCTTTCTCTTCAAATGCCTGATTTCCACACTCAAGATAAATGCGCAGCATTATTCATTGGCCTTCATTTTAAATGCAGAAGCTTCATGTTTTTGTTTACTGTTATTTTGTTTGACACAGACACTGACATTTCATTGGAGCACCAGTCCTAACTGTACATCTGTCTCCCAGATTACGCTCTTAGCATTCTGTGTGAATGTCACAAAGGAAAATTAGAAAGTGACACCCTTGCTTTTTTGTTTTCTCAGCCTGGCACCATGAATCAGGCCATCGCAGACGTCAAAACTCTGGTGGATAAAGAAATAGACGGCAGCGTTCACAGCGTTTGGCTGATGGCAGAGTGAGTTCACGGTACCATGTTGTGTTACACTCTTTGATTTTCATGTCAACGAGACTGAAAACAATAACCTAATAACAACACAAGACCCCATACAGAGAGGCTGCATGTTTGTAATGCAGACCCATGTTGCCTTAATTAACCTTTTCTATATATTCCAAGAACATTACCTAAGCCAGCACAGATGAAATGATCCAACTGACTCGAGCACAGGGCAGAATGAAGTGACTGGAGGACATTTACCAAATGCATTTTGAGATGTCAGGTTGTATCACTCTAGCACAAGCTTTCAGAAACATTTAAAAGGCTGGCCATGTGAGAATGAATAATACATCCCATTTATGCAGCTCTGTCCAACACACTTTACATTTGTCCTACATTTGGCCTGCAGTTATCATCACTGCAGAAGCTGCTGAATGATTTTTGCAACAGAGAAAAGTGCATTATATGGTAATTCTGTGACACTGCCGCAGAATTTCCCCCAGGGGAGGACGCTGAGTAATGTCACAAAAGCTGAATGTGGGAAGAATTCCTCAAACCCGGATTCACTGAGGATTGGCACTAGATTTAGAAAGAGTAAGATCATCTCAGTTCAGCTTATTTGAGTATTTTCACTGTTTTGGTTTTTAATTTACATTGTTGTAGTTTAGAACTGGGTTAAATCAATCATTTATGTTATTCAAATTGGTCTCGGTGGAGTGAACCTCCCAACACACAAATATAGCTTAATAGGTATCCTAACAAATTTTTAACCAAATATCGAAACTTTTGACATCCACATTTTTATTGTCTTGTTCATTTTAAAATTAATTATTATCTCTGTTTATAGATTTCATAATTGATGAGCCACATTTATAGACTAATGTAATATTTTTGAGAGTTCATGATGGTAATGCCTTCAGATAATTAAATCATATTAGGGTTAAGAAAGTCTTTTTTTAGTTAGCCATCTGGTTATTTTGACAGTCATTTAATAATGAAACTCTTGTATGATCTTCATATACTCTGTCAACTGATCAGTTATATTATAGTGTGTATAGTTTTTTATGACTATTATTATTTTTTATTTTATGTTCTTGTTTTTTTTACTTCTTGCATGTACAGTTTTTTGTTGCACTTTATGCTGTTGTCTAGACCATTAAATTTCCCTGTTGTGAGATTGGTAAAAATCTAATGTAATTATAATTAGCTGTGTTTTACATGTAAAACAGCTACAGTCAAACCATAAAACCATACATTTTCTCTATAATGTTGACAGTAATTCCACAAAACGACTATTTACAATTGTCCAAACAAGGTTAAAACCATCACATCTGAATAATGAATCAATAAATAGTGAACTTATCAAATCATATATTATAACTTTATAGATTCATAAGCCTCATTATCAACTCACCTGTGTAGAAGAAACGGTGACTCCATTGATGTCATCCAAACCTGTGTCCAGTGATGGAACCAACACCAGTGCTTCTAGCTTTTATCACTTTGATTCTGTTGTTTGTTAGTGGTTCTGGTCCCATCTCATCACTTTCTGATGCTTTGATCAAAGGCCACATGGTGTTAGTTTCCAACAACATAAGAGATGAGCAGAGTCTCGTATAGTAAATCTGAGGCCTGTTGTAAAAATGTTCAGTTGATATGTTTACAGTCCAATACATGTGCATCTTAGGCAAAACTTCACATGTTAGAAATACATTACTGAACCTTTTATTGTATTTAAATGTAGAAATACCAGATACATCTACTTTTAATAATAACTTAGAAGGTTTCTTAACTATTTTACAGCATTATTACTCCTGAAAACGTCCTTCATATCCACTTAAAATTGGTTTGAAATATGATATTAAATATTGCATATAAATTATTGTTAATCAAAGCGAGTCTTATCAGAAAATAATTTACGGGAAAGCTCTCTAATAAGCCAACCCTATATTTTTGTATAATCCTTGGTTTATTTTCTGTGTTTTGTACACTGTCTCAAGCTCCATTTATCATTAAACACTTACGTTTTACTTAAAAAAAAAAAAAAAACACCGTTCCTTCCAATTTCCAAGTTCATCCAACAGCCAAGTTCAGTAAAAAAAAAAGGAACCTCAAAAAAAGTACAAATGCCTTCAGCCATGAACCTTTTTTTTTCTTTTTAAAGAAAAGTAAACGTGTCAGACAAATTAATACAATTTCAATAAAGTATTTCTGACTTTGTCTTAGATATTGCAGATAATGTTCAGTCAGATTTAACCAATAATAAACAACAAAGATCTGCAGAAGGAAAAGTGTCCCTAATTAAAGATAACAGATAAAATACTATCGGGTTTTACTTTATTCAGAGGTTTGGAAGGAGAGCTGCATCTCAATAAGTCTCATTTGTTTTTTCCTTCATCGAGTCATTTTGTGGCAGCAGGACGTCAGATCACCCATAGTCTGGGTCTTGTATCCCTGTAACACCTCTGTACCATCCATGACACCTCTGCTCAGTCAAGGTTAACTCATTTCATGAGCACAGTAAAAGCTCTTCACCCACACCTTTCCCATAATGCTTTAGCTGTTCAGTGAAGTGGCTGTTTTGGCCTCCGGCTGCCAGCAGTGATCAAGGATGTTTCTGCTGGATGTGCCTGAGCAGCTGAGAGAGGAAAACCACTCTAACCAGTCCATGCTACCATGAATTAGCTGTGTATGTGTTGTAATGATGCTTTATTTGGTTTGAAATAACAAATGGCTCAACAGAAAGACGATGACTGTTACCTTAAAAGGTGCCATTTAATTCCTTTTTATTTTGTTTTTCTTTTAGGAATAAAATAGGGACTAAGAAATGCTTGCATGCATATTGTATGATGTTTGTCAAAGGCACATTACGGTACATAATTGAGTAGCTTTGCTATGCATGTTTTTTTGTATTAACTTCAAAGACTAACATCCATTTAGTCATATATTAACTCAATACATTCAGACACTAGTTTAAGTTAGCAATGCACTAACTGCAAAATTCTCGGCTGATACTAATATTTAACATGACATTTTAGATGGTGCTGACGACCAATGTTACTTGGTGGTTCTTCATTTTGTTTTTGTTGTGATTTATCCCTGTCCTTATGGCTGTATATTTGATTTATTTTCTGGATGTTTCAGGGTGGATCACTGGAATAATGAGAAAGAGCGTCTTTTTCTCATCACAGACAATACTTTATTGGTCATGAAGTATGACTTTGTCATGTTCAACTGTGAGCAAATCCAAAGGATCCCTCTGAACTTCGTGGACCGGATCTGCTACGGTCCCTTCAGCTTCCCACAGCGCTCCCTGCTCCAGTAAGTCCTGCACTAAACTTCTACCTCTGAACCACAAAACTTGCAGCTATTCTGAGAATAAAAGATGAGTGATAACCAAGAAAGTTGTGAAAAAAGAACCTCGATTAATGACATTTTCACTGACATGTGAAAACAGTGCAGAGCAAATCCTTGCCTTGAAATGATCTCTCCAGTGTCTTGTCTCATTTTCAATAATTTCAGTAAGTCTTCTTTAAAACTGTTCTTTGTAGGATCTAATTAAAAAATAAAAACTCTCACTTGGAGAATTACAAATATTATCCTCAATTATCTGCTCCATGCTCCAGTTTTCTTCACAAAAGAAAAAAATCTTGTAACAATAATAAAAAAAAAAAACATCCCAGAACATGATTAGACATTAAGTTTTGCCCTAAAACATACCAGGTCTTTCTTTTGTGTGAACATTTCATAACTTACTTATGTGGTCTGATAGTGTAATAAACTCCTAACATGCATGCTGTTCATTGTATTCAAATGGCATGGAATGTATGTGTCATTTACTAGAAGGTAGAAATGATGACTTGTGTAACTGTGCCATGAAGTCGAGGACAGTCGATGTATGGAGTGGACGCAGACGGAGGATCGGTGATAATAACCAGGAACACACAAAACTACAGAGCTGAAAGGGTGCAGATAGATGATTGTGTGGAGAATTTTTGGGGGTAAGGAGTGCAAAGCTGTCACTTGAAGCTGTCACCGAACTGATTAGTGGCAAAATTAATGTAGTCCTTTCATCTAAACCTTTTAAAGACGGCTCAGGGGATACCAAACCAACTAAAACTAATTTGATGAATAAAATGTAATGTGCTGTGAAGAGCTTAGAGAGCGAAGGCTTTATCTCTGCACATTACATTAAATTATACATAAAACGCTCGTGAAAGCCACCCGGGAGTGCAACAGTAAAGAGACGGGTTTCAAATAAGAAAGACTCAAGCATCTCCTCTTTCTGTCTCCTTCTTCCCGGCTCCTCTCTCTAACTTTGCCTCCCTGTCTTCTCTCCCTCAGGAAGTGTCTTCTTTTTTCGTCTAGGTCATTCCATCTTATTTTTGGCAAGAAGTCATCTGCAGTACATGTATATGTGTCTGTGAGTCGTTCATACCACTGAAACTGCACAAAACTTTTTTTCCACATCGTAAGGCAGAGGCTGCGGCGATGCAGCTGCAATGTTAATATTAAATCCTCTTTTTCTATTTATTCTAAATGATGGAAGGATGCTGTAAGCAGGACAGTCATCGATTTAAAGGAAGTGTTTTACATTTAGTGTAACAGACTTTGCTCTCAAACAAATAGGTGGATGTTGTGCTTATGTCTGTAAAGTTATGAGGCTTAGAAGTTAACTCAGTCTAGAATGGCAAAGTTATCTGTTAAAATACAGCTTTGCATTTTGAGTTTGTGCTGGGAAAGCATGGATGCATTTACTTTTATGTCTGAAATATGTATTTGTAGGAGTTTCAAGGTTCAAGCAATTTATTGTCATTACATGAATCTACACAAATGTATCAAAATCAGTACCCAGGACCAGCAATGCATATCATAAAAATTTGCATTAAAAAAACTAGCCATATATTATAAGTAACGATAAAAACCCAATGATAAATAATGCATAAATAATATAATGTAAAAGTGCAGCAGTTTCAGGAGGAGACTATGTACATCACACAACATACTTCACTAAGGTTTTCTGATGTCAGTTTATTTTTTTATTGTGTTATTTAATGCTGAAAAAACAACAGTTAACATATTTGTACTTAGCAAAACTGGCAAATTGAATCCATTTAAAATGACTGAGGAAGGTGTTACCAACGCTGATGGACAACATTACCTTACAGCCACTGATAACTTTAGCCCAGTAAAGGTGTCATTGTGCTGAAAACCACCTATTCACGCTCCTTTTGGAATCTGATGGGTCATCCCGAGTTACAAACACATGCTGCCTTTGAAAGTGGTGTGTCACCTCCACTGGCTGTATTTCTCATTCATAGAAAACAACACAGAGAAACAAGTGACTCAGAAACGCCGGTTCACTACACGTCACAAGGACATTGGCGTCACCCGTGTGGGGTTAAGCCCATCCCCCATTGCAGGGAATCTGAAGTAGCCTTAGCATTAGCATCTATAAAAGAAGACGGCTTCACAGTAGCTGCTGCACAAACGTGAAAAAAATGGCGGAGCAGCACAAAACCTAGCTTGATGCTACCCTGGGAAGGGAAATGCACACAGAGTGAGGGGGGAGGGGGGAGTGTTCCTTCATGTATTCTGAGCCAATCATAGACGTCTCATAACCGCGTCATGGACATGTATGAGGAAGTACCGGTAAACTCTGTTGTTCCACCTCATGTCATTTTTCTACCCTCCAAAAACAGCTGGAAACAAAGCAAACTGGAGGGTTTTTTTTTAAATGGAACGAACACACAATGCATTCAATAACAATAGAGAACACAACAATATTAATAAAATAACCATGGAATGACTCATTTAACACAAGGCTCATACTAAGTCAAGCAGACAGTTTAATTGTCCATTAAGTAATAATTCTGTAAAAAAAATAAAAAAAATCACATGATCAGAAAAAAGTTCAGCTCAATAACACCCACATTTTTAAGTGTTTTTCCTGGTTCTATAACCAATGCCAACCATCCATTGAATAGACTATAACTGCCTACCACTCAGCTTTGACCACAGAGTCGAATGAATTATGGAAGTCAGAAGCCATTGCAGTTTCACATCCTTTTGTCTCCTTTGTGCCATGCACTGTGGCATCTCTTTTAATTCCCTCAGTAAAATGACCTTCGGTTTTCATCACAATTCCAATGGTGATCTACATCCTCTTTTGTGAAAAAAACTTAGATTTTGTTATATTCATATGCTGACACCTCTATCTTCTGACAGAAAAGCAAAGCAAAGCAAATTAAACCAAAACGGATGCATGGATGGTCCTTACTTATGGCTATGTTATTACTTGTAAAACCAAAACTTGGCCTTTTTATATTTCTATTACTGTAAAGTTTAAATGCATTTAACACATCATAGTTGGATATATATATATATATATATATATATATATCTCAACTTTATTTTCGTGAAAGTAATATCTGGGCAACGCATTTGATTTGGACATATATTCGATACTCCAGGACAGATATTTCAGTTAAAGATGGACAGTCCAGTCTTATAGATTTACCCATGGATGAATACGTAATGGACAACAGATTTGTGGTACAACAGAACAAATTTGTCAGCTGTGGCTGTATAGATTCATGATACATTAAGTGAGCTCTGCTACTATTTAACCTGACAGTACAAATAAAGAGAGCATGTTTGACTATATCACAGATCACTGCTAGATTAAATATTTGAATCTTGTCACTAACATCATAAAACTATCATTGTTATCTTTGGATCTTGTATCAGGCCGCATCATCTGTAGGTATCTTAAAATGGTAAAGACCATCACAGACATTATCTAATCGTTACGAAATCAGCTGTTGTCAGAAAATCGTAGTTTATTCAGTGAATTGACCCACTTCTTTCATGGGACTATACTCACACAGATCAGACCCTGGTCTCACCATGCAACTTTATTTGCATGTCTATCACAAACATACAGTGCTGTCCTTGTGTTTGACAAACATAATGAGCCATTGGTTAACATTATGCTCCTGTAAAAATTCTTTCAGCCACGCGTTTCTTTATGTAAATGACATATTCTGAATAACAAATGTGTTATCACACTGAACATGCAGGAATAATTTAAGTGTCTGCTGAAGACTCATGACCAAAAGGCCATAATTCTAGTGTACATGTATATTTTTTTTTATACTACGGGTATAGGTTGTTGAGTATGGATGATGTCTTTGTATGTATTTTATTAAGGCTGAACAGGCCACTATAGCACAACAATACTTCATTACTAAGAGTAAATAAAAAAGGATACACATAGTGAATAATGTCAGACATAATAGTTTGTTTACATCAGTATGGTAGAGCTGAGTGTGACTACAACATACAGCACTGAAGCTGCAGCCTGATTTGCTGTTGACACTTGTCATTTGACCACTTGATGTCAGTGTGGACCCTTGGTATAGACCAACATGGCCGACAGCATCATATTTCTTCATCAGTGTGTTAGTGACTCGTTACAGTCCGTCCTCATTCTAAATAGGAAACAGTAACATATTGCAACCTCACAAGTACAGCTGTGAATATAAACCTGATACAGTAAATGTCACAGTGCTCCCCACACTGCAGGAATCTTCCTGTATATAATAAAAATAAGAGTCACCTGCTTTATTATCTACATTGTTTTCATCTTACGTCATTATCTTGTGATTCACTGTCTTGGTTAGCTTTGGCCTTCAGATTTTATGTCTTGTACTGATTTGAGAACACACTGGTGAATTTACAATTTCCAGTACTCCAGCTTCACAAATGCTTTATAGTGCATGTGATTTGGCATCACTACTGCTCTCCATCATTCTCCCAAACCCTTGATGATGCCAATAGAAAGTGCTATGGGAGTGTCAATATTTTTAGTCGAGATGATTTTGTTTTCATCACACATTCTCCAGGTGCAACCATGAAGAGAAGCACAGTATATTCAGCATCTGTGGGGAAAGAAGTGTTTTAAGTACCTTCTTTCCAAACTGTCTAGACAAACTAATTACCCAGCACATCATCCAATTTTTTTATTCCTGTCTGAAAGAATTGGGCGTGGATGTTTAAAGAAGCCTTGCTACACGTTGCTGTGGTAACTGTTTAGAAAATGCATGCATGCATATATATATATATATATACATATATATATATATATATATATATATACATGTGTGTGTGTATATGTATATTGACTTTTTTTTAGGTTAGGAATAATTTAAAAAATGTATATGATGAGGTTTTTGTGGACACAACTTCAGAGTGAGTCAGTGTTTAGCTCCCACCTTGAGTCAGATTAGATATCAGATGTAGTAGCGTGTTTTACAATTTATATGTATTAATGTATGTATGATTATTCCAATCTTGTTTTAGTATTGCAGTGACTTTGGGGGGGGGGGGTCATGTGTTAAATTTGCATTTTGGACAGTTTAATCACTCAGTAGGAGATGCAGTCCTGCACTTTCATGACCACACCTGAACAAACTAAAGTAACAAACTTATTTCAACAGCAGAGGGCAGTCAGCACATTGCAGTAACTTTATGTCCAATTTGCATAATGTAGGATATTTCACTAGGTGATTATCTCATCAAAGTCACAGATGTTATAGTCAGCCAAAAACAAGTTAAAAGATACGTATTAGTGCTTGTGAATATATCTTTGTGTTAAACAGGATATACATGTATAGCAGCAATTTACTTAAAAAGATGCAAATCAGGCTTTGACAGACGATGATAATGTGTATATTTATTTGATAAAAGTAGCTCAAACAGATAAAGAGAGGATAAGTGAGTCTGATCTATATAGCAAATCGTTGGTCTGATGTTGAGTGTGGTTTAACATTTATTAGAAAACATGCACTGGGTCACATCTAAAGAGGGTAATCTTATCATAAGAGGACACTTTGCATGTGTTACTCCAAGTTACACCTTGCCTATTTCACAAGTCATAGTGTTGCCTGATCCTGAGCTCGATTACTGCTCAAAAATTAGGGACTTTAAGAGTCAGTGCTTTGTTATTACAGAGTGGAGCAGCACAACTAGCGTTTAGAGTCAAAAATATGGTCAGATGACCTATATTAACAGTGTTTAAAGATATAGGTACACTTCCTTGAAAATTACGCTTAAAAAAGGATCATGTTAAAAGTACGAAATCGAAAGAATATTTAGTATTATGCCTTATTCATTTTTAATTAGTTAGATCTGAAGGTGTGGATAATGTAGTAAATATACCTATGATAAAATTATATATATATATATATATATATATATATGTATATATGATTATTAATAGTAATTGGTCTTTAATATTTAGTCTAGAAAGCAGCTGCCGAGATGCCACTAACTTTTTCCTGATGTTTCATGTCACTGTCACATGTACCAACACAGCTGGATACACTGTAAATAACCAGGTCATTCAGTTTTCCAGTGCAGACTATAAATGTCACAGCTGTGGGTGACTTATAAATGCCTCGTCGCTCATGTTTCACCTGTAGTTGCGGCTTTGCACCAACATCGAGACGGTTCAACACACCTCTGCAGTGATTGGCTGTTGGTGTCACTCACAGCACATTTATTCAAGGGTTGTTATTATCAGTTTATGAGCCACAGAGGGAACACACACTTTGAGTTTGTTTGTTCGTGCAGTAGAAGTATGTGCTTCCTGCTTTCATGGCAGTTTGCAGTTAATACATTGAAAGGCTCATTAACTTTTATGCATTGAAATATTTTTCTGTCATGTTTTGTCCATGTTTAGGGTCTTTTTTTTTCTTGATGGATGAAGTGTCAATCACTGGCTCATATTCTTGTTTTTTAAATTAAGCCTGAATATGGTTTGGATCCAGATTGTTGTAACTCAAGCGAAACCTGTTGTTGTCAAGGTTTATGTGGTTTTGTCACAGCACCAAAACTGTGAAGAAATATCTGGTTATTAAAGACTATTACCATTGGCAGCAGCTAGTGGGATCCAAACAAGTTAAAAAAAACAAAAACAAACCCTGAGTACCTTTGACAATGATCAGGACGAGGCCTCTCAGGCATTTTGTGGCAGAAGACGGTATAGAGCACATGAGAAACTTTGCATTTGTTTCTTGAATGGTTGCAAAAGTTGCAACACCCGTTCCTCACTACATAAGCTGAACTTTATCACTCTGTTTCCTTGAGTAGTATATTTCTCAAACCTCTGACCTTGTGCTGCACTTATACTAGTACTAAAACAAAATAAAAATAAAAAAAAATACTAGATTTGCTATTCTCCTCAAGTGGAAAATTCTAGTAGCAAAATGAAGTGGAATGAAAAGACTCATTCCAAAAACAAAGCTGAAATCAGGAGCAGAGTCTGGCTGCATAGTATAAATTAATAAACATGTGGAGATGTTTGGGGTAAAATCCTCTAAATGCATACACCTTGGGAGCAGCGTTCAGCTTGTGGACTCTTTTGGACTTTTTTTTTTTTTTTTTTTTTTTTAAAGTGGAAATATCTTTGCCAACAGCCTGCAGCTATGATATCACAGCTTTTTGCATCATGACATCTCACATGGCTGTATGTTTAAGGCTTCAGAAGTTGCAAGAGCTGCCTTGTAATGAATAATGTAAATACTCTACTTATCCTTAGATATTACAGGAGAATAGTGCACCACAAGTAAGATTAACTCACTGCCTGTTGTTCTGTTTTTCCAGCTCTGTAGTCCAGGTTGAATGAAACCTAAGACTGGTTTGTGGGATGGATAAACTTATGGATGGCTGACAAACCTGCAGGGTCTATTGAGCAATCAGACCAGATTTGTTTGTTCACTATGAGACAATGTGGGACACTTGCCATGACAACTGGAGCTTGATATTTATCTTGTGTGTTGACTTATGAGTCCGAAGCGCTTGAAAGACCAGGGAGGAATATTTCATCACTTGCCCTGAAGCTGAAAATACAGTGTTGCTTTTCAGCATGCGTGTATTTTGTGTAAATATTGTACATTAAATAGAAATCTACTGGAAAGGTCAATTAAGGGTACATCTCCTCACTTTAGCCAATGTTGAAGTACTAAAAACTGCAGTTCCTTGAATAATCACTTGCGGTTGTGTCGATCCTCAGACTTCTGATGAAAAATAGTTGTCCATTTTCTTAGTGTGTAGGGATATATTTACCTGCAGAGACTCTCCCCACTGACTGAATATTCTATTTTCCTCCAGTTCGGCTGTTTTTGGGACATTCCTGGGTGTCAACTTTCAGCCATTAAGGTTTTATTTTCAGTGAATGGCTTCATTGCACAGTGTAACAAGTATAACAATATTTGAACAACTCCATTTATGCTGTTCTCCTCTTCGCACATACCTACTGACCATTCAGCTCATCACCTCCTTTGTGAAGGTGCGAGTCTGTAAATGTGTGTGTTTTTACCATGTAATCACATCAAATAAGTGTCAATTTTGTATTTCGCTGCTATTTTATTATTGCATTGTTCCCTCAGCCCCATCTGTTGCTTGCTCATTCAGAGTTATGGAGTAGATACTTGTTAAAATCCCATCTTTGCACCAAATATAAGCACGTTTTTAGCCTAATGCACCTTCTGGATATGTTCAACAAATTTTCGGTTTTCACAACAACTGTCCCAACACCCCACTTTTACCTACTAATATATTTAATGGACCTTATTTACATCAACTGTATCGACTTATTAAAGTGTTAAACCCACAAGTGTAATTGTTACCATTACATTGTCATGTTTACACAGATGTACATGGGTATTTTCTTCCTCTGTTTTTAAACAAGAATTCTATACACATGGCTGTCATTTAACAAATCCTCTCTGTCCACACAACACCACGAAAACAACTACAAAACTGGTACAAATACTCAGACACCCATTGTTTTTAGTTGACTTAAAACTGTGGACACTGTGGATAACACTGGACACAACAGACAAAGACCCTTTAATCTTTCATGTAGATGTGCTATTTGTTGTGGGTTTATTTATTTTTTTTAGTATCAAAGTCATTTCATCTCATTACATTGTTGACCTTATTGCCCGTTTGCAGCTCTATGGGCACTGATAGGTGAATGTATTTATATGTGTCATATGCTGCTATGAATGTGATGCATTTTTTTGTTTTGTCCCTAATTGTTTGGACATCCAGTAGTGCAGGCTAACTGTAAACTGAATTACACTTCAGGTATTAATATTAGTAGTAGTATTAGTAGTATTAGTATTAATAAAGTAGTTTGAATCTGAAACGGCTTAATTTACTGTTAAGCGTTGACTTGTCAGAATATATTCCACAACTAAACCAGTAGATCATCACAACACTGGTACCCGGTCTGTCCCAGTCCATCTCTTAAATGTATGTGTGTGACTGTGATCTACTGCAGGTTGATGGATACAGAGCTAGCAGACAGTGACGGAGCTCCATGATATGTGTGTTTTCAATACGTGTAACAATGTGCAAATTCAACATCATTGTTTTCTAAAGCCACTATTTTTCTCAGATAGTTTTCACTTGAGAAAATGTTTTTAATAATCTATTTTGTTGCAAAACTATTGCTTGAAACTGCATTATATGGTGAAATACACTAATGATTGTGTAATGTTTAAACACACTCAAGTAAACCGTTGTCAGACCTGACTGTATATGTTAACACTTGGCTGAACGTGCTTGAAGGGGTTTAACATGACCATTAAAGAAGAAAGTACTTTATTTGTCATTATACAATTGTACAACAAAATTTGTCCTCTGCATTTAACACATCCTTTGATGCTGTTGGGGCAAACTTGTAAGGAGCAGTGGGCAGCCATGCACAGTGCCCGGGGACTCATCTCCAGATGTGGAGCCAGGCTCATAGTCAGAATCACATGTCTGGAGGATTTTACTCGAACAAACATGTTTTTGAGTGATGGGGGAAACCGGAACACCTGATGGAAACCCATCCAGACACAGGGACAGAAACATGCTAACTCGACACAGAAAGGCCTGCACGGTCCAGGTCTTCTTGCTGTGAGGCAAGAGCGCTAACTGCTCAGCCACCGTGTCGCCTGTTAACCAGATGTTTATATTAAGACTCTGTCCACACTATAGCACAACAAAGTTTTGTTTTGTACCAGATAGAAAATGCATCACGTCCACACTGGGAAGGGGTCACTAACTTATTACATAAACATAGCAATGAAATGTGTGCTGAAAACTATGCAATACACATGCCACACCTCTAGGTTCGCTGTAAGACAGTCTAACCGAACAATAGAAGTAAAGCACATGCACATACCGGCTCATACCAGCACCAAACACACCCCGGAAATAAAGAAGAACAAGAAGAAATGTGAAGGGACCTCTGCTGCTCGTGTTGTTGCTTTAACATCAGTAGATTTTCCTTTTAGTAACATTGGTAAAGTTAGCAGTGACTGCAGCTCTGCTACTACTGCTACTCTGGTGTCCACCATGATGGTCGCTGTCTTGTTTATGAATGAATGTTGTGTGCAGCTGCTATTTGTTCTGGTCATGTGGTTGTAATGTAGATGATAGGCATTTTACTCCCATTTTATTTGTCCACACAGCAACACAATGACATAGTTACCAGATCTTGCCACTCTGGAACCTATTCTCAAAAGATATTATTTTGGGGCACCCAAAAGGCTGTTGCTGTGTGGACGCAAGGCTGAAACGATAACAAACCGTATTTGATTCACTCGAAAACATTGCTGTGTGGACGGGGCCTCAGTTAGCATTTGCCTGATGACTGTCCCTATCTTACTGATGACTGTCTTACTGTTAAGCAGTTCCTCTTTATTGTCTCAATAATCTCTTTCCTAAAAAACATGGAGACAGCTGTTGGAAAAAGTTAGAATTTGATTTTGCTGCAAAGCTGCTATAATAATTTAGGATAAAACGAAGTGAATTTCTATAACTTGTTCTTATTCCTGTTTAATTTGTTATGTTGATAACTAGTTGCATCAAAACATTTGCACATATAAGAGAACATTTCTCAGACTATGACAAAATTATTTGTCAGCAGCAGCCATTGTAGTCTATACTTGAGTCACTTACCTAAAATGTTCAGTTGTCAGTTGAATGGACAGAGCAGCACAGCCAACAACCTTAAGGGGGTGGGGCATTAAGTGGCTCATTTGCATTTAATGGGGTAGCGCTCCAAACCACCTTCCTGGTGTCTTTACTCAGAAATAGGGTTGAAGATAGATCTGTGAAATGGAATTAATGAAGTATCCAGATCCAAGCAGAGCTTTTACAGTTCATGTAGACCACAGGGAAATGTTTTAAAATGCATAATTCAGGTTTTGTTTCTTTATAAAAGCGAAGGTTACTCCTTTAAAACTTCATGAATGGCATCATACAGGTGAAGCCTGCTTTTGCCGTTCTTCTATTTTTCGTGACTGTGGAGTTGAGATGCAGTGAAAGTCCAAACCCCCAGCTCTGCCACATAAACACTGTGAACACTTCCAAGGCCTCTGGGTGGAAAGCCCAGCCCTGCTCTGCTTGTTTGGGCTGGTCCTTCTCCTAGTGATAGCTTACCTGTGGAATTCTCCAAAGCTTTTTTATATCCCCATTTATACTAGGGCAATAGCTCTGTGCTCTTACAAAGGCCAATGTGTACAAATGTAACCTCCCCCATCCTCATTTGCTTTTGCTGAAATATAATCAGTCTTTTAGCCTGGGCTTTGCTTTTGTACCACACTCAAGATTTTCTTTCCGCCCCCTTTTTTCTCCTGTGCATAAACCTCACTCCAGAGAAGGCACAAAATGTTCAACAGCAGCATTGTCATTTTGAAAGCACTTGTGTAAACAGGGTGAGATGATTGCATTATGATGCCGCCCCTCCCTGGGACCGTGACATATCAGCAGCTATTGTTTAGCCTCAGGTGTTTAAATCTACTTGGCAGGAAATGTTCTTGCACAAGGTGTGTGTGGTAAAGTGAGCACATCAGCATGACAGATCATTAAGGAAATCAGAACACTGTTGGGAAATCGAATGCAGCCTGATTCATTTCTCTTCTTTGTCGGCTTTTTTAACACAACAATATTGCACAGTTACATTTATATATTCCACAAACTCTGACCACTAATCCATCATTGGTACTTCCAGCTGTTGACAAAACTGTAAAAACACAACAGAGGTTTATTTTTTATTACCATAATAAGCTACAATTTATAAGCACAATTTTATCTGTTGGATTGTTTTGCAGGTTTCTTCTTGAAAACCCAGATGTTTGTGTACTCAGTGCAGAAAATGCAAAGACATGAGTGGAAGGATGCCTGGAGAAATGATGAAAATCTGATAAGCATGTCTAATTTTAAATCATCAATATGTGTATGTGCGTGTTTGATGGGAAAATACTTTTCTTGCTGATTTATGCCATTTTCTATGTAAAGCAAAAATCACTACATGCATAATGAAAAGTGGAATCTAGAAAAAGTATCTGCACATGCTAAATTTCTTCAAGTGCTCTTGTTAAAATATTGATAGTTTTAGCATAAAATAATTTACCTCGATGTTTCCTTTGACTATTCGCCAGATAAATATTTATTGTTGTTCTGCTATGAATGTAATTATGTCACACTGAGGAGTCTAACCTGCCACTGCAGGTTTTTCAGGCTACTGTTTTGAACCAACTGTTTTGGTTTTAATCTGGTAGTTCTTAAGTGAAAGGAGGAAATGATCAGTAGGAAAACAACAGGGATAATCATGTGTCTGATATGCCTCATCTCCATTATCATCAGATGTCAGAATCAGGTCTGTTCTAATAATCCAGTATTTGCAAAGACTTGTAAATTAACAAGTACTTTATTGTACAAGATCCCAATCCCCCTTTTATTTTGAGCTAATGCTCAGACTTACTATGGTGCTTGAATGCTTGAATAATAATGGACTCATCATCATATTACAGAGAATTGTATCTCCAGCACTTGCAACAAGACTGAACTTGTTATGGTTGAATCTTCATAACAGCAGAAGTATAAAAGATGCATGCAAGATCCGTATTTATAAGTCCATATTGTGTGTCTTTATCCAGAAAAATAGATTTTTATCAATGAATCATCTTTGTAGTCATCTCAATGTATTTGGGCCATTATGTACATGTGGTGTAAAGTATGGTCAACACATTAAGCTAGCACAACTCTAAACAGTTTTGCACAAAAAATACATACAAAATATTTGTTTACTGTAATTGCAGTAAACAGACATTTTGTTGGTGGTGCAGTCCAAGTTCAAGTAGTTCATATGTAGTATTTAAGATCATGTGTCCTGTATATTCATTATGTAGCATTGGGAGACACAAGCATAATTCTGACTAAACATGTAGAACTCATGGACTCAAACCTGCTCTCTTTGAATAACCTAGTCTATATCAGTAACATGACAATCCAATATGTAAAATGTTTTTAATGTATTTTTTTTCTAAACGTTCACTATGAATGTGACAGTTAGTTCTGTATCTAATATTATGTAGGATCTCAATTGACAATAGATGATCAGCTATTAGAAAACTTAACAAATAGGTAAGACCACTAGATAATTAAATGACAACCATCTATTTGCTATGAAGAATAAAAATTGGGCAATGCCAGGGTTAAAGAGGTGGCATTTTAACAACAGGTTCAAGAAGTGTGAGATGTAATTTTCACACATGGATTCTCCAACAAAGAGTTGAGACCTGAACCTCACTGAGAATCTTTGGGATGCAATGGAGGATACTTTACCCAATGGTCAAACTTTCCCAAAATGTATATTAGATCTTGTGCTGTGATATCTATTGTGACACTGAATAAACATTGTGTAGCATAAAAATGTTCCAGCAAAAATACTACATGACTTATTTGTTTTCAGGCAGTGTAGTTTTTCACTGTAGAATAGATCCTGTACATGATGCATGACTGCTTTTGTCAGCATATGGTCTGATTTATACTCTGTTCAAGACACAGATGGGTACAGATAGTGTTCTGTCCATTCTCTGCTAACAATCTGTATGCAATTCTGTGCATTATCCGGGAGCTTGCAGGTGTGTACCCAGACAGAGAATACAGAGCAGTCCCATTGGGAACTGTGGAGGCAGTGTTGACATTTGAAGAAGATAATTTACAGATATTGTGGAACTTTTCAGAGACCAACGGTATGAGTCGGTGGCAAACTACAAACATATTTATGACAACTACCCTTCTCAGTATCGATATTAGTAATATTTATTGTGGTGTTGCCATGTTTTGTTTTGTTTTTTTCATTATTTGTTGTCATCTTATTCACAAAAATCTTTACTCTTCTTCATGATGTTTGGCCAATATGGTAATTGGATTGCTGGAGAAATGTTGATTCCATCATAGAAAGTATGAAGGTTGTGATGGATGACAACATTACACATCCTTGTATGTACATAAAGCGACTCTACATAAACATTAAAATGTCAAAATTTAAATGGTTCTATCTGTTTAATGAACAATCTAATTAATGACGGCTCTAAACTGATGCAACTACATGTATATAATTGTTAAAATGACAGATCACCCAGTGCTGTCAAAAGTCAATTTTGGTCAACTGTGGATATTTACCATTACCAATGTTCAGTCTACATATTTGTTCATGTCTAATAGGGAAGTGGAACATTACGTGGGTGTTTATTTCCAACTTCATATCCAAGAAACTTCTGTTAAACATGTCGGCTCCAGTGTAGATATATACTAAACAGTAAAAGTAGTGTTGGCTTGAAAAGTGATACAGAAGATGTTCTGAACTCTCCTTGACCCTGAAAGTTTTGTTCAGTAACAGCAATACCTGGAGATATCACAGGTCTTAGAACATGTTTGATGGACAAACAGTAAATAGAGAATTGTAAAGATCTTCACATCAGTACCAACGATGTGATCTGCAAGTGTTTGGAGGTCTGTTTGCTCTAAACTTTCTGAGGTTTCATTAGCTGAGAAGAGATGTGACTTGGGGGCATTTTCATTAAGACCCTGACATTTGCTTTAAAATAACTAAAGAAAGCTAAGTAGAAGACAGATAATATGATGAATGCACTGTAGATCCCCTTTAAGCTTGGTAAACAGAAGATTCCTCTCATGTTTAGTATTTGCCCTGACAGATATGTCATTTTTTATTATCTCAACATTATCATGACGCTGATGTGTAGACAATTGGAATAGAAGAGAGTTTCTCTTTTTCACTACCATAATGAGCTCATGTTAACATTAAGAGAAAAACATAATTTTATAAGTTTTTACTCATTCAAACAAATGTTTTTTGCAATAGCTTTCTCTGTGCATTTTATCATTAAGTTTTATACATTTTTCCCATACAGCATGTTATCAGTGATTAAAGAGCCATAAGCAAAATCACTTATGTTCACAAAATTGCCAGTTTTAAATGCTTTACCAATGTAGCTGTTCTGGATGTGGCCAGAGGCAAAGAAAACATTTATATTCAGCACCTCCTGCATGACTGTCAATAGAAAACAAAAGCTTGTTTGTAGAAAGCAGTGAGTGATGTAACTGATCTGATGACAAGATGAACTCTGGGATCTTGAGTTGTGTCAAATGCTTCGATGTTTGTGTTAATGTGTTTAGGAGAGAAGGGGAGGGGGTGCGTGTCTTCTGGGACCGACTGAGAGAGCCTACCTTCACCTCCAGGTGGAATCCCTTCACCACTGACTTCCCTTTCATCACCTTCACTTACCATCCTGTGAGGAATGTCAGTGACACGTTTGCTGGTCTCTGTGATGTAAGTTAATTATCACAAGTCAACTAACATAGTTAATATATAGATTTTGTTTTTATTCTCAATAAACCGGCATCACACCATCCACGAGCTGAGCTGAGGCGACACTTAGCAAACGGTCTTCCATACACCACATCTGAATCCTGCTGGACTTGTGGGTAAGAGAAGGTGAAGGCAGGGGTGGGACTGAAAATCTTAATTTTTGGTGGGAGCAGGACTGGAAAATGGTGTCCCACGCAGACCTCTAGTGTAAAAAAAAAAGTATATATATATTTTAAAGGGTTTTTTTTAATAATTTTTTTTGGGAGGGGATAATAAAGATGCTGGTTTGTAATAGTGTTATAACTTTAGAATGTGTGGAGCTAGCTGCTTAGCATGCTAGCTCTTGTAGATTTCACTACACTACATTTTTGACATTATATCAGAACTCTACTTTTTTTTTTCTCCCCGATAATTGTATGTTGCTTAAATGTCATAAAGAAGAAATGACAGCCAGCACTTTTTAACAGATTTACTTTACCCACAGTAGTATTAAATAGGTATTGTTTTAATTACCAGGATTTAAAGGTATGTGACATTTTAGTCCTAGACCAAAGTAATTAAGGTAATGAAATCTTCAGGAACAAGATAATCCACAGACGTCAACATTAATGGGTTTCATTGGAACATTTCCAGGGAAAGGTGGAGTAAGTTTAGGAGTCAGGTATCAAAATGGGTCACCACCTAAAACTGTCAAACAGATGGAGAAGATAGGCATGTGTTAATAGATAAGCACTATATAAATCTAATTCATTTTTATTGGATTCTAAGGTGACGTAAACCTTTTGTTTCCAGTCAGAGTTGTGAGTTATTTATTTAGTCAGATATTTGTAAGGTTCTTTAGAACTTAAGGTTTCCTAATAAAGTTGATGATGCATTCTGCCAATCATACTAAACTAAACTAAAGAAGAATCGGCTGTGTGGTGAGTATTTATCGTATGGGTGAATGAGTCATTCAACTTACTGGAATTTATCACATCAGATAACCTTCAGGTGTTATTATAACCTTTATTTAACCAGGAAAAAAAGTTAATTGAGATTAAAAAAATTATTTTAAGAGTGTCCTAGCCAAAAAAAGCAGCAGCAGAAGTTACACAAAATGGAAACCATGGCCTTACATCCACAGTCATATAGAGAACAATCCTAAAACCAAAATGATAAACATTAATATAAAAACCTCATTATTTAAAAGGTACTAAAATTCTAACAAGAATGTTCCTTAAAAGGATTCCAAAGCCAAACCCAATTCAATCAATTGAACGAACATCTACCTCCATATTTGTCACTTTCCCATGGATTTAAAATGACTTTGAATGTATTAAGATAATGTATCTTACCCTTTCTGATCTCTAGTAAAACAGTCACTTAATTCAAGATAAGTGGTCATCCTCCAATACATTAGAGCCAATGATGGCATATAACACTGCCAATACTAAAGTAGGAGTGTTATAATGAACAATACATAAGAAAAAGAACAAGGTAAAAATGAAGAGTGATTTTCTATTGTGTGTGTTTGTAAATTTGTCAGCCTGGACATGACCCATAGAAGACTATTGTTAGTGATGGAGAACACAGCCAAAGAAGTAATGAGCACATACAGAAAACTGATTAGTCATGAGAATGACATTAGAGTGGAGCAATAATCTTTTGCTGTACATTGGCATTTTAGCATTCAAGCTTTGTGTTAAACCTGCTGATTTTATGATTATGTAGACTTAGAGTGGACATACTGTACAGATAAAGAAATGACCACAGACAGAACAATGATTGTGGGGGAAAAAAATAAGAGAATCAAGCAATTTAATTAGTGAAAAATAACAGCCTATAAAATAAATTTAAAACTAAACATTTACAACCCATGATGGTGTTAATAAAGCAATATTTTTGTTTTTTAAATGTGGAATTTCAACAGGGCATTGGATGCATCCATAGTGCAGATCAGGATAAGACAGTAATGCAATTAGAATAAAAATGACATAGCTGCAATAAAAAGACATTACTAGAAAAATAAATAACTAGTCTATACAATAAAAACACACAATAAGAACGTAATAAACACACACATGAATGGCCCTTTGTAAACAGAAGGGCACATGTTTGAGATATAAAGCTTGTCAACCTAAAATTAACAGTAAAACAGACCATACTTAGAAGAATCAACGTCATAAAGCAAAGCAAATGTATTTGTATAGCACATTTCATGTACAGGACAATTCAAGGTGCTTTACACAAAAACAGAAACAGAAGAAAATTAAAATGATAAAAATGCATTAAAAGACAATTAAAATAGAGATGTAAAAACATTTAAAAGCAAATGAGAATCTAAGTAAGAGCTAACATTGACATATTGATGTATTGTAATTGCAGTTATTTGTATATGTTGCAGTTAAACAGTTGACAGGATTTTCTTGTAGGAGCTGATGTTAGTGTCTTTTATCCGAGTTAAATCATCCTGTAGCAGTGGATGAAATGGATGGGTATATGAGACACCTCACAGATGGTGCCTTTGCTTTATTTCTGCCCCGGTTTTTTTTACCCAACCCCACCCCCCCAAAAGGAGAGATGGGGGTATTGTTTTTTCATTCTTTTTGTTTGTTTGCTTGTCTGTTTGTCAGCAACTTTATACAAAAAAATATTAGACCAATTTCAGTGAAATTTTCAGGAAAGGTGCAAGGTGGTCCAGAATAGATCTGATTAAATGTAAGTGAATGAAGGTCAAAGGTCAAGGTCACCAAAAATGTGTTTTCACAATGATTAATGCGAGGGCAAATCAGGTAAAATGTTTGCGATGGGTGGGGTTTGTTGTACCTGTCATTCATTTAGTTATCTTTACAACCTTTGTTTTCACTCACAGTTCTCTCACCTCTGTTGTAATAGATTGTCATTCATAACAAACAGTGCTTTGTTTTTTACACCTTTGTGTGGTTCGTGGATTATTATAATGTGTAGAGTCTGATATATTGACACAGCTGCAATAGTGATTATCAAGAGAAAATTGTAGTAGGAATATATACAGTAGAATGGGAATGTGTTTTATTCTGTAAAGAGGAGTGAGGACAGACCATCTCACTAGTGGCTGTCAATCACAGCCCACACACTCACAGTGGCCATGCCTTCACTTATCCATCAAGCCTGATTCTATAGTTTAAATAAGTTAGTTCGATAAGAATTCACTCACGCAGTTGACATGAACTATGAAATGAGATACATGGACCAAAAAAAAAATGTTGTACAATGCTATGAATTGCTTTACTTGTGCTGTAAAATTTTACATTTTAAAAAGGGGTATATGAACATCTACTCATTTTGGAGTCGGGTACATGTAGTCATTTTGATGTTTGTGCATTGACTTCATCTTTCAGTCCTGGATAATTAAAAAAAAATGTAGAAAAAACCATCATTGCTATGTAGTGTAATTTTTTTTCCTTGGAAGATTGTCCTTAGACATGCTTTTGTATATAAATCTGAACCATGTAAGGTGGAGTTTTCTTGTTTTGGCAGGTGTAGCTGAGTAATAGTCTAAATGTTTTACCAAGGAAAAAGCAGGGCACATATGAGGGCACCCACTCTACACCATTACAAAGGTGTGGTAATTATGATTTTTTTGTCATATTTATTGCACAGATCCAGATGTTTCGTGAACAGCTCAAAGAAGCAGCACAGAGAGCCCACGCCACGAAGCCAGTTCCAGGGAAGGCCAACGGAGTCCTGGTCCTGAATCAAAACATCCATATCGATGCATACGTGGGCCTCATGTCCTTCTTAGGAAACCAGAACAAACTGGGCTACTCCGTGGCTCGAGGAAACCTAGGCTTCTAAATTCTATGGTTTCTTTTGTTGCTTTTACAGGATGTTTGTTTTAATTATATTTAATTGTGAGATAATTTATCACATTCAACTTTGCTTTTATTTCAGTGAAGCAAGACTCTTAGAATGTGTTGTGTGAGATTCCCTCCACTGCTTATTACCAGTGTGTGGTGTATGAGTGCTCAGAAATATCCACATTTCAACACCGCTCTTCACTAGATGACGGATCCCCTGCTGCACTCAAGGAGCTTTGTATTTGCTCTTCACTGATATGGTAATTCAACTCTTTCGCAATGGGACTCCTTTCTTCCTCCCCCAGTGTCTCTGTTAAAAGCTCATTCCCATGCCTTTCAGCCCCTTAGAGATTCACTGGAGCATGGGGGCACATTTGTCAGTTTAGTTTTATGCTTCACAGTGTATTTTTACAGTGCATACAGTGCTGGAATTTCCCCCTTGATTTGTGCGTTTACTGTGTGTTTGCTGCCTTGTTTGGTGTCATGTGTTTGTCATGAGAGCCTGTCACAAACAACAAAATATTGCTTTGCATATTCCTTTTAATTTTTTTTAAAAGAGTTGATTAATTTAAGCAGCATTTATGTCATATATATATATGTATTTTTACATATTTGTATTTTACACATTTTTACTCATACATTACACAAGTAATGTATGAGTAAACTGTCTAACTTTAAAGCAGAAATAAATGTGTATACAGCATTTACATAATTTCAGCATTTATGGCAAATGTATCGGGATGGGAATTTTGTATAACTTGTATAAGTGATAGCTTAATAAAAATATTAATAAAAGTTTAAACTTCGGGGTGTTTACTAATCACTATCTTTCTAAACCTAATTTTGCCACTTCTATTTATAGAAGCGGCAAAATTATTATTATTATTATTATTATTATTTATGTTCAAAATAAAGCATTCAAATCAAACAAGACCCAGTTCAAGTGCAGTCAGGTATGACCACTATTTGTGCATCATAAACATATTTCAATTATTTAATTATTTAATTTAAAGTCACATTCACCTTGACCTTTCACCACCAAATTGTATAGAGGTGGAGTCTCAACTGGTCTGGTGTTTCCTATGAGGATTTGTACCAGAACTATATGAATGGTAGTCAGTGTAAAGAAACTGTTAGAATTTACACCTATTTGTTTGGTTAATTTAAAAGTCAAATCAACAGACTAGTGGCTGTAGAACAGTGTTCCACACATCAGAACATGTCATAACATGGCTTCACTTCTACTTTCTGGTAAATGTAGACCAGTGGTTCCCAACCTTTTTTGATTCATGACCCCATTTTAACATCACAAATTTCTTTTGGCCCCAGATATTCACAATGGAGACTTTTTTTTGTTGCTGAAATGAGTTTGTTTTTGATCATGCAATAGTTTGTTTTACTATGTTGCAAATAATTATTAATTGTAGTTAACCTTTAGTCTATATAATGTATTATTGATGGAAGCAGGTGTAGATTACTGCACAAAGGGAGAATTTTATTTTCCTTTGTCAGTATATGTACAGTGCAGTCAGTCCAGCTTGTAAAGTATTTACAAGTCAATGACAATTAATACTAAACAAACAATAAGTGAAACTATTAAAAGAGCTGCAGTGTCTGGAACTGACCACAATGAACATTTGACAGATAAACAGTACCACACTGTTTCAGTTTCAGCTTCAGTGTTATTTTATTTGGCATTTTTGCCACTTTTATACATATAGTTATTTTATGGGTATGTAAAGGCTTTTAGTTGTTTTTATTTTATAGTTCTATTTGTCTTGTGTTCTTTCTTTATGTGATTTGATTCTTGGAGTAACTGCACAGACGTTCTTATCGTACTGCACTCTATCTTATTCAGTTTGTTTCGCCTTAGTATGTATGATTGTCTCGCTCAACTCACCATATATTTTTATTGGTAATTTTACATTTTACTAAAAATTTCAAGTGACCTCATTTGAATTCCAGGTGACCCCACGTGTAGACCTAAACCCAAGGTTGAAAAACACTGATCTTGACTATTGACCTCCTTGCAAAAACCACAACTTGTTTATCTGATTTGAGTTAATATCACACAACAAAGTGTCTAAAACTGACAAGATAAAATATTGTTTTTCTCACAAATTACACCAACCCTTAAAGTGACAAATACAAGTGAATCCAATCTGTTTTCAGGCTTCAGGAAACAAGGTTAAGTAGTGTGTGTCTGTGGTATACTTGCAGCTGTTACTCCACAAGGTAAAGTATATGTTTAAGTTCAGCACCTTTAGTATCATGTATCATAACCCTAGGGTTTGAAGGGGTTAACATGTTTCCTCCCAGAATGAGGACGTGTCTCTAATCCTGGATCAAGCACTGCTCTGGCCTCGAGCAAAAGCACCTCATCCATATTTCTACTCTTCAAGTTGTAAAAGATGTTCAGAAAAGAGGATTAACTGCCAGATAAATGAGCGTTTTATAACGTTCTGAAGTTCAGCCCCTCAAGAACATTTCTCCACAGTTTCACATTTGGGTCATTTAGGGGAACGCTGTTCAAAGACTGTCCAAGTGTGTCCCTCTGAAGTCTTATTTGTGTTTGGTTTCCATGGATTTACAAATCTACCTGTAATTGTTCTTTAATAGCTACCAAGGTTTATCCTGGTAGCAGGTCCTGTAGTTTACAAAAACATTTCAGTAGTAGCATGACTAAAGGCTCTAAACGCTGTCATGTCAGAAAAGGTTTGAAATAATGATGGAACTGTAGATCTAATGTTTGTGATTATGCTGTTTGTTGTTCATATGATACAACCGGCCTGTTGTGTCACGAACTACGAATCATTGTCTTTGTCATTGTCAGAGTGCCTTTCTGTAATTTTTCAAAACATTTTTTTTGTCATATCTAAGATTATTACTTGACTTGGCATATGTGTAAACCTCTAAATGTGATGTCAGTGGCTTTTAATGTCAGTATATAGGATGAATATCAGAGGTGGTCAAAGTACTCACATTCTTTACTTAAGTAGAAGTACAGCTACTTGTGTGAAAAAATACTCTAGTAAAAGTAGGAATACTGATTCAACTCCTATACTTAAGTAAAAGTAAAAAAAAAAAAAAAAAAGTACAACTTCTCAATTGTAATAAAGTACAAAAGTAAAACTGCTTTTATTTGTCATGAACACAATAATACTTCAGAAATCCGAAAAGTTTCAAAAGTATCTCAAATAAAGCCTTTGAAAATGAGTTACTGTGTAGATAATGTGTTTGATCCAGTCACAGTTAGTCAGTTTTTTTGGATATGGGCAAGAAATCTAGGAAAATGGAGGAAGAAAAGTCACAATTGAGATAAAAAGTAATGAAATGTAATTAATATATATATATATATATATATATATATATATATATATATATATATATATATATATATTAGAAATATAAGATAAAAACACAGAATTTTAGGATAAAAAGTTAAAATTATGAGATAATAGTCATATAACTATAATATATAAAGTCAGTTTCTTTCCGCCACTGATTTTCTCTCTGAAGTGACTCTTTTTTTTCATACTGTCACATCTGTTTAATTTGTAAAAGTAACGAGTCTATTCTGAGAATGTAAAGATTATAAAGTACAGATATTTATGCAAAAATGTAGGGAGTAAAAGTTAAAAGTTGCCAGAAAAATAAATACTCAAGTAAAGTAGAGATACCTAAAAAAAAAAAAATCTACTTAAGTACAGTATTGAAGTACTTTTACTTAGTTACTTTACCCCTCTGATGAATATGGACTTGGATATACTATGTGCAGATGTGCGTGCAGGAAGCAGAAGGCAACATGGGTGTGTTTTTATGTAGTTCATGTGTGTCCTTAGATGCTCTTCTTTTTGCATTAGGGATCATTATGTGAAGCCCTGCAGGTAGTCAAACCAAATAATAACTCTTATTGCACTTAACATTACGTACAGTTTTTACCTGTGATTCACTTCTGAGCCACAGCAGCTGCTTTCAGACACTGGAACAGCAGTTCAATGCAAATAAGGAATGAGTACACACTTCTACACCACAACTTTTTAGAATTCTGAACATATACAGAGCATGTGTTGGTGCTGATAATCCTGTACAGTCAAATATAGACACTTAAACTGTGTCTGTTTAAAGCCATGCTGACATTTTGGTGATTTTCTGCTCATTAGTTATAGCAAAACTGAAAATTGCTTCTTATATTAAGTTACAAGTATATTATTAGAATATTTTACATTACATTTATTTAGACATTAATAATATGCACATGTTTTACCTATAATGGCATCAAAAACACTTATTCAATGACGAGGCAGTTACACAATGGCAAAAAATTATAAACCCCAATGTATCCTGGTGGGAAAAAATTAATTTTCTTCACTTTGGAGGGGTAGGTTTCTGTATGACATTGCATGAGCACAGCTGAAAACAATACAATACATTAGCCTTTATTGTTATTAATTGTGCAATGAAATTAGGAGTGCTACACCAGTCAGTGCAACAATAAGAATAGAAAAAACTATGTCAGAAAATACCAATGGAGGGAATATGAAGTAAAAGAAAATAGAATATACGTTTTACAAAAAGTTATAATAAAAGTGGGATAAAATAAAACAGACATGAAATAACTATGTATTATACAATAGAATAGAAAATTCTCATTGAATGAAAAACTATTTATCAGATCAAATGTGTATTTCTCAACAGTCAGAATGAATAAAATATAGGACAACCCCAATAAAAAAAAAAGTACACTGCAAATCCAACGTCTGATACATAGAGAAAATAAGAACAAAGACTATAGATAAAAAAAAAAAAAATAAGACTGTGTTTTCAGTTTCATCATTTTCACAGATAAAACTCACTAAGGAATTGTATCCATTCCCCAGTTTAAACAACACGATCCTGCATTATGGAACTGAAGCATCCTCCATCTGCTGAACACCAGCCATTATTTCTGTTTAAATTGAACACAAAATAATTTAGTTATGATTTTTTTTTTCACATTGAGCCACTAGAAGTGACATAGATAAGAGTGAAACAAAGTGGAAAAACAACAGAAAGCACAAATGATGACAAAAAGACACAAAACATTACCATAAAGAAAGAACAGCTTTCTTGTGGCTTCTTTTACTTGACGTATTTTAATTCAGAACTGACCTGGAAAGGGCAGTACAGGTTTATAATAGCCATACATAAAAACTAAAGTGCTACATTTCGCTGAGTGATTGAACCATTTCTTCCCATTTTGTTCTTTAGACATTACTGTAGGCTTCTACATCACTGCTTTGTCAAGGAGGAGTACATGGATTCACAAGATAAATGACTTTAAAGCTAATGATTGCATTCCTTTCTTCAGAGGTAAGTTGGTGCCTCAGGCTAGATAATATGGCTTGTGCTTCACTCCAATTATTTTCCACAAGCAGAACATCAAACTGATCAACTGGCAGTTTGTGGTTCTTTGGACTGACACTAGTGCTCACATATGACAAGGAAGCGAAACTAACATAAGTCTGTTTAGTTTGGCTCTGAAAAGAGATGAAATAGGGATGAGTAGGCCTTTCAGTACATATTTACTTATTAAACACTGACATGAACACACTCAGATAAATTCAGAAATACATCAGCTACCTGTAGAAACTATACATCTGACACTTTCTGGGCCAAATAAAAATCCTGCCATCGTGATTTAATTAAAGAAATACTTTCCATCCTTCCATTGCATAATTAAAGCAGTGATAAATACATACAATGGTGGGGAAAGAATGTGTACACCCCATGCATTTGTGATATATTGCATTAAAAATCAGTCTTAAATCACTGTAATCTACCAAGTACTGTTCCCTTCTCCAAACCCACATACTCTCTTCTGCACATGCTCTGTTCTGTCAAAGTCAAAACTGGACGTTTCAGTTGAAACTGTTTTTTATAAACTACAAAAAAAATGCATTTCTTTGTCTGAAGCAATTACATCTTTTGAAACTAAATATTTTCTGCAAATATTTCATGATAATATTGGAAACTGTAAAATGTTAAGGGTGTGTGAATTTCCCACTATTGTACATACATACAAGCTGCAATAAGTTCTTTAACTGATGTCGTGAGGAGCTGCTCATTCCTTGAACTATCAGTTTGACTGAGAACACACTGAACTGGACAATTTTAGGACCAATACAACTGCTGCACTTTACATTCTGCTGCTGTTACTTTATTATGGCTCTAACCACCTTATTCAATAAAGTTTACAATAATGCCTAGTGCACTTTATGACTGCTGCTACCACTACTGATGGATTTAGGTGTGTACTCTTATTTATTCAGTTATGTTTCTCATTTACATTTAAAGTTGCTAGTTTGCTTAGTACTTGAGATTTTATATTTATTTAGATACCCTTGTTAGATTTTTTTATTATTGTTTTTACAGTTAGATTTATTTATATGGGCTCCTTATTTAAAGTTAAATTGTAAAGGCATAACTGCAAAGTAAGACATTAATTGTACAGTGTAACCATCTGGTTCTCTACATCTGACAAATATATGTATTGTATTCTATTCTAGAATAAACACTGGACAGTGTTTCAATAGATAAAGGTCATGTGGCCTGATGAGTCCAGATTTAATGATAATTACTCATCATGCCTAGTCAAGGATGCTACGAGGGATTTGATGCATGATGATGCATTTTATTATTTCTTGCAGGCCATCGTTCATACTTTTAAAAAAATATGTTTTAATAACAGCATTTTTATCCATTGATATACAAATACAAATAAAATGTAGTTTTATCATTTGAATGGTAAGTATATTTACTTACCGTAATTTCCGGACTATAGAGCGCACCTGATTATTAGCCGCACCCACCTCATTCTAAGAGGAAAACCAATTTTGTACATACACAAGTCGCACCTGTATATACGCCGCATGTGCCCACATTAAAACATGTAACACAAACACAAAATTAACCCAAACCCGACTTCAAGTCCCGCGAATGAAACTAAATGTCCTTCATTAAAGTCCACAGTCCAAAAATCACAGCCGGCAAAATGAACGGAAAATGATACTTAAGGTTTGATGCAGACCTGCAGAGTCCGGGTCCCGTTGAAAGTAATCCAAGGAAAAAAAAGTGTATATTTCCAAAGGTAAGGGAGGGAAAAATATATATCCACTATTGTCCGCCGCATCCACAAACAGGTGGCTGGTCGCCGCCTCGCCTCATCTATCGCAGAGTCAGTGATAACTTTAATCTTTGGCAGAGAGTTCAGGTCAAACTCCTCCGTGCCAACGTGCAAAAATAATCCACAGGGTCTGGTCGAGCCTCTGTCTTCTCTCACACACCGCCGCGGGTTTTTCTTTAAGCAACTTTTTACCCCCTGTACACCTGTCCGTCACCTTTTACCGTTCCCACTTAAACCCGTCACCCCGTGTTTGTTCCGCCCCTCCTTTTTCATTCAGTCTTCCTCGACGCATATATTCCACCGGTCTAAATCTTACCTTTTCTACTCGAGCGCCTCTGGCGGCCGTTAGGAAAATTACATAAATTGGCCGCATCACTGAAAAAGCCGCAAGGTTGAAAGTTTGGGAAAAAAGTAGCGGCTTATAGTCCGGAATTTACGGTATATAAGGTAAGAGCTCATACCATATCATGAAAGAGGGGAGATCAGAGGCTGACCTGATTTAATTTTTTATTTTTTTTTTTGGATAAAATCTATATCAATGCAAAAAACAATTATGCTTATTTGTGTCTTGTGAAGAAAACATTCTTTATGGTGGTGGGTAAAAGAGAAAGAAACAGGGGCCTTAGGATTGTCCTCCCTGTTCAGACCCTCCCGGATTTTGCAATGTTGCAATTTGCAACTTCAATGTAAATTCAGCCAATCCCTGTGAGTTTAGCACGATGTTATAATTTTAACCAATCACCACGACTTTCCCCTCAAACTGTGACCAATCATTTGTGATGTCTTGAGCTGCTCCATCCACCTTTTGCTGTTTAGCTTACAATACAAAGCAATATGTGCGCGGCCAGCAGTTCACATTTGCTGACTAAAATTATGCAGGTGCATTTGGGAGACTACTTTTTATTTTATTTTATTTACTATATTTGAAAAGTTGTCTTAATATCTACTATAGCAACTATTTATCGCAACTTTCACTTCCTCCAGCAACAAAAGTCTAAAAACTTCCATCACAATTTATCGGAAAAGCTTATACAACATCAGACATTTTAGGCTGAAACAATCTCAAAAAAAGCCTGTGAAATCCTGGAGGGGCTGCTTTTTCCCCCTAGTGCATTACAGTCCAAGCCTATGGGGCCAGTGTTATGATCTGCAGTTGTTTCAGGTGGTCATGTTAGAGGTCAGAGGTCAGCTGACTACCTGAGTCCAGACTGTAAATATACTGAGAATTTTCAGGTAGAACACTATTCATCATAACCCTTAAAATTAACCTACATTTTGCTTGTTAGTGAATGGTAACAGGAGAAACACAAACATTACCACACCACTAAACTCACTCAACCACAGTCACGCATACAGTGTCACATTCAGTATTAATGTCACAGGGACTTTTTCCCCCCATTTATTTACAAATATAAGAATTCTCTTTACTATTGTCAGTAGTATTTAAAGGATAGTGATATCAACCATAAATGCTTGTATGTTGTGCATGTCCTAAATGTTTAATGTTTTGTATGACTCCACTTGACTGCAAACCAGTTCTACCTATGGGTACTAATAAAGTCATCTAATCTAATCTAATAAAAACCAGAACACCCACCAGTGACCAACACCAACTACTTATCTGAATGGTTTAATACCTGCTGATCCACTAATCCTATCAATACATCTAAAAAAAAAATCATATTTTTTATCATCTTTTCATGGTCATCAAATATGACCCATCTGGGCATTCAGAGGCTCCGTAGTGAACACAGAAACACTGTCATCTTCTACAATATGGATTCATCAGTAAAACCCATGGAGTTGGATCAGTGATAGTGGATGGAGACACTTGATTTATGTTCAGTTAATGATATATTTTGCTGAAAAAGTCACTTTTTCTTCTGTTTTTGATCAAAATAACCCTACATTTTATCTGTATAGCTCTTTACAACAGTACAATAAAAGCAAACTACAATGAAAAAACAAACAATTGAAAACAAAGCAACTACACAATAAATAATAAAAGAAAAAGAAAACTTTTAATGTTTGATTACTTTTATTCTGTCAGTTTTAATTTGTGATTGCTCTGTTTTCTATTGTTTGTTTTCGTTTTTTATTGTAGTCGGACTGTTATTGTTGTATTTTTTTACTTCATGTAAGCGTCTTTGAGTGCCATGAAAAGTGCTATACCAATAACTTTTTTTATTATTATTATTATTATTATTATTATTTTAAAAATGTGATTACACTTAACTTTTATGAGCATCTACATGATCAGTGAATTCAATTGGAAAATACATGACTTACACTTAAATAAAAAGTAAAATACAGAGGATAATATTGTAATAAATTATGATAAATCACTTAAGATACCTTAAATAGAAGAGAGGAAAAATTAATTGGGTAATTGTTGGGTTAAAACTAATAGTATTTATTGTTGTTATTATTAGGATTATTGTAGTTGTCATTACACACACACACACACACACACACACACACACATTCCAAGATAACAACAGTACACATTCACCCAGTATTGGTGTGCACACAGCGGCCCCGCTCTTTCATCATCTATAGAAGAATGGATGCATCTATGGATGTAAATACATGTTACTGTGACAGTCCACTGTCACTGTGGGACATAAATGACCCATGTATGGAATAACAATGAGAAAAACAACCCAACAACTTCTTCTACAGTGTGTTTATGTTGTCTATCTCCATGTTTAAACTAACAATAGTGGTTGGTGTGTTGTAGTGCAGGGTGCAAAGTGTCGAGACACTGAAGAAAACCTGAGCCGAATTATCTACATTTAAGTCAGTGTACAGGCTGTTATTATTATGGATGAATTCGATAGATTTGAACTCCTATGTGTTACCTGCTGTTGACACGTGACTAACTTCCACCAAAAACTAATTTCATCTCAGCACTTGTGCATTTCATACATATCCGAGGAAGTTAATATGTCTAGGGACATTTGGCAGAAACATAAAACAGTCTCTTATGTTCCTTGTTCGGTTCACAAATGAGCAGGATGTTTGTGAAAATATAAAGCCAGTAATTACCAAGTGGAAAAATATTTTGAAGTGGATTAGTGAAGGTCGGGGTAATCGGAGGTCATAGCGGAAGTCCCCCCGTCAGCCTCGACAGGTCCAAGTGGTTATTTTGCTTGATTGTGATGTGAGATGATTTTCCCACTGCCCTGAAGTGGAATGCGATTGGAAAAGTGAGAGGCTTTAAAAACTGCCCATCAGTGCCTGTGACCCCGAGTGGCCCCAGCTAACAACCAGAGCTGCCTGGGATGCTTGGGGCGAGTAACATAAGACAAATTCTGCAAGACACTCTTGCAATCCTGGTGTGGCACGCAGTCTTCTCATCTCTCTGAAATACCTTCAAAGCCCTCGTAGATATGCCATCTTGGATACCAGGCTTTTTTCTTTTTTTTTTTTTTTTTTTTCACAGGTCATGCAACCTCAAGTCACCATTTTCATTTCTCTGACATCTCTGTTGCTTGTTTGTTTGGTAAACATGCTACACCTGTCAGAGGAATGCCGGTTGCTAACGGGCCAAGTCCAACAGCGTTTATTATATTGTGTGGCACTTTTCCCCCTCTTCTCACCTCTCTCCTTTTTCCATCTGTTACCCTTGCAGCAGTGAGTACAGTAAGTGTGAAGCAGTGAATGTGTGAGGGAAGGCATTTGGATGTGTTTGCATGCACGCGCATACAGAGGCTACTGGGTTGTTGTCTGGATTGCCATCTTGTAATGGAGATAGAGACACTGTTTTTATTTATCCGTCCCCAGCTGTCACTGTTGTGTCTGGGGCTGTTCGCTGAACTCAGGGCTACGGGACACTTGGAGAACTGTCAAATCCACTAACCCTCCCAACTATGAAGAATGTTACAGCCCAGAACACACCCAGGGTTCGTGTTATGGCAAACAAAAGCTGAGAGGGACATTCAAGTAATGTGTGAACTGTTTATCTGACAGTAGTACCTGATTTGCAAACGCTCATTTCAGTAGCAAAAATGGGATATTCATTGGAGCTTCTTGTCTTTTAATGATTTTTTTTTTTGCTACTCCATTTGTTTGTCTCAACATTAAGAAAAGTGTCCTCTGAGGTGCAACACATTAGGTTTGTTGTTAATTGAACCTCAGCCAGGTCACCAGCACCACATTTAAGGTCAGGCTTATTTGAGCCACATAGCCTTCCATTCCCTGTCAGTGGCATTGGTAGGGTGCCTTGGGGCGCCAAACAACAAATCCCTGGGACCCCCACCCAACCTGTGCATGCTACAAAAACATTTTTTTTTGCACAATTTCCAGGACATTTGAGATTAATACTGACAAAAATAGATGAGTTAAATTCTCAAAATGAGGTCTAACAGATGTCCCTTAAAGACTGTCAATAAGATGACACTTCTATAATCTAGAAAATATGAGCTTCCCTTTATTCCAAAAGTCCACTCTGCAAATTAGTAGAATTTCAAATATAATGTAGTACTACATTTGCCCTGTTTACATGACAGTTTTTATTCCTGTTTAATTCAGAATAAAAGTTAATTCCGCTTTAAGTTGACTATGTAAACAACTAATTCCAGTTGAAAATGATAATTCCAAATTAATTCCAAATAAAATCACTGGTAAATTCTATATTAGATAATTCCTCTGCCACGTAAACAGTTCATTATGTTTGAACATATTCTGCATTCCCGGCATTAGTTTGTTGATTCTTATGGTTGAGTCAGTTGAGCTGCTGCTTTTTAATTACATCACACGAGGAAAAAAAAAAGTTAATGTCTGTGACCTTTACAGTGTCCTGTGCCTGCTAGTTAACCGTGCTGCTTCTTGTTTATGGCGGCAGTGCTGAGTTCTTTGCACTCCAGTGGCTTTGTTTTGAGTCAAGAATGTGTACGCATTCAGTGGTGACGTAGCTTTGAAAATCATCTATTGCAAACTGCCCATTGTTGTCATTGCTGACCATTTTGGCAGCCCTTGGGTGAGGGTGGAGCGTAGTGGTTGGGGCTCCAAGCAACTGCCTGGCCGCCTTGTCCTTAAGCCCCGCCCCTGTTCCCGATCAGTATTTGTCTGCTATGTACATTTTGGCCTTAACCGTTTTCTGTTATAAGCCTGGCTTATACACCTGCTTTTCATGAGCATATCCACATAACAAAACCATACTGGTGCTATCTTTGTGCTAACATGGGTGTGTTTATTTTATTTTTGTATCATCTGAGAGATAAAGGTTTCATATATAAAGTTGTCGAAAAAAACAAACAAAAAAGCAGAAGATAATTCTCCTATAAGATTAAAAAAAAGAGCTTGATGAACTCTGTGGATCTATACTGATGACCTGACCTACATATGAATAAGGATATTCTAAAAAACACTTAACATCACTAAATGTCAGACATTAGCCATCAACAATTGTCTAATTTCATGTGGACATCTCTGCTTATGCCTGACCTGACTCACGTCATCTGGCTGTGTTCACTGCGCTCACGCAACCATCTGAGTATCGTGAGGTTCAGGTTTTCTTCAAAACAAAAGAGCCAATCAGTGTCGCCGGGTGGGACTACCCCATGACTGAGCGGCATTGTCGCTGGTGTGACATAAAGCATCACATCAACATGAGTAACTGAAACGGTGTGTCAGTCAAGATGACAGACAGATTCTTCATCTAATCACATACAAACATTTTAGATAAGGCCCCTCCTTTGAAAACAGATGGGTACAGAAGGGTCCCACATGGTATCGTTAGATCCCATCTGGCGACAGTCAGGTTAACTCATGCCCACTTTGACCTTTCAAAAAATCAAATCCACAACCTCAATGCTGTGCACATGATGCATTTTCTTCTCTGTAATCGGCACTCACTATCATGAATACACTTAATGTCACTTAATGTTCAGTTGGGATTATCATTTAGATTTTTATAGAGGTGAAAGTGGGTTTAAGTAGAGATGTCCGCATGAAATTTGGCAATGATTGATCGTAGTTTGCAAACATTAACTGACATTAAGCATTTTTTTATGGTATTTTATTTTTATTTTTTTTAAATATTCCTATTTACATGTAGGTCTAGTTGTCAGTTTAGATCCATAGTCCATAAAGCTATATTTTTATCTTATAGGAGCCATTTATGTTATACCAAGAAGATCTTTTGCTCTTATTTCTTTTACAATTTTGTATATGCAACATGCTCTTCTACTCCCCAATGACACAAAAATAAAATAAAATTAAATAAATGCACCCATTTTAGCACCAAGATAGTACTAGTATGATTTTGTTTATAAGCAATGAGAAATAATTGAAACACTTTAGAGTCCTGAAGTTCACAAAGTAAAGAAAAAAAGATGAATCCAATCAAGATTCTTCAATGTAGCAAGTGAGATATGTGACTCTACACACTAACTGACTTCATTTGTTTAATTAGTTTGCATGAGAGTAAAATTACAATGTTGATGTGTTTCTCCTTACAACCAAGAAATAATTAGACATGAGATTATTTCTCTGATGGTTTGAGAAGAACAAGTGAAGTTGATTTGTGACTTTGTGGATGAAGAGGCGTACATTAGTTCAGTAATGTGAGCTCTAATAGGACAAAAAATGTGCTTATACTGAATTTATATTTTAAGACAGAAAACCTCTTTGACTTTTTATAAAATAAATTTAACTCTAAATATAGACCAATGTGTTTCAGCCAGAGGCCTTCATCATGGACATCAGCTCAGCAATAAATTGTTAATGGCATTAAAGAATAAAACAGCCTAAATAATCAACAGCTTTTAAATCAGATTTAATGCATTCTTTTATCCAATCTTTTTCAGTTTATATTAAGGCTTTACTCATTATACCAGAAAAAAAAACTAATACTTAAACTCACTCACTCATTTTGTGAACCCAGTTTATCCTCACTAGGGTCACAGAGGTCAGTGGAGCCACTATTCCAGCTACAATGAGCAAACGTAGGGTACACTCTGTACAAGTCACCAGTTCAGTGCAGGGCTGAACATATAGACAAACAATCGCTCTCACATTCACACCTCTGGGAAATTTAGATTAACCAATTAACCTATCACTGCATGTCTTTGGATGGTGGGAGCAAACTGGAGTACCTGGAGAAAACCTACGCAGACAGGAGGAGAACATGCAAACTCCACACAGAAAGGTCTGGTGTGGGAATCAATCCCAGGACCTGTGAGGCACCAGTGCTAACCACTGCACCACCGCTCCTAATACTTAAACTAAAAATATAAATAAAATTAGTCAATTTTTCAAGCTAAAAATTCAGACATTAATGCATTTTTAAAATTCAACTGAGCCCAGACGACATGAAAATGAAAATGTATATTTATATACAAAGCTGAATGAATCTGATCTTTTATTCATGATTTATGATTTGGTCAGGAAATGTCATGTGTCAAATGAAAGTGTGCTGACTGAGCTTTGCAGAAGAGCTCTGGTTCCAGTCTGTACATGCAGGTTGTGTAACTAATGAAAACACCTGACTGGCATGTGCTCAGTATTAACATGAGCTCCATCCATTGGTTCAATAGTTATTGCATTCTCAGACATATTTTGCATGTCTCAGTGTATATAAGAGGGAATCTGTGTTGCCATGTCAGTCAACCAGCTCCTTGTTTTAGGATGGCCCCATTAGAGGTTGGGCAGCCGGTCAGCCTAAGCACTGATGACAGGCTGCTGGAAAGGCTGCAGCGCCGCAGAATGAGTTGACCGTGCATGGACGCCGGCCTGGATCTCAGACATGTACTCACACACTAAAGACACATTCACTTCAAAACCCTCATATACATGCACGTCATAACTGCCTGCAATCTGAAGCTTGTGGTATTATTTATTGCTCCAGTGGAAAACACTACCTTTAATTTATGTGGTCAGAATGACACTGTGGTTTAGTTTGTCATCAACTAAATGAAATATTAAAATTTTTATGTAAGTTTTACCTCAATGTTCTTGGCAATAGCAGTGTGCTTCCTCCTACAGACGTAGGATGCACAATACATGCATTCTATTAAAAATACAGGAATACATTTTATTTAAGCATAATGTTTGGCATTCATTTCAGTCTTGCTGGTTTGGATTGTTTTAACAGGGATGAAGTAAAACCTGCCATGGTTGAATTAAAATATTGTAATGTGGATGCTACATTGAATATTTCATTTTTTAAAATTTTTATTTTACATTGCATTAAGATATGACAAAAAAAACTATGGTCAGGAACACAAATATACAGAATAACAGCAAAAAGATGTTAGATGGAATGAATCCAACATCTACTTGTTCCCTCCAGTACTAGAATATGTAAATATCACAGCTAAAAGGTTTGGCAGTGAAACAGATTTCGTTTTTGCATTCTACTATTTTTTTCTTAGCTTTTTTTCTCCCATTTCTAGTGTGTTTCTGAAGCACACTGAAGAACATGCATCAAAAAAGAATATTCATGCAGAGAGTCACTGTCAAAACTATAGACATTAGAAAAAATGTCCTTCAAGACATGGATATCAGAACAAGTAATATGGAAAAGGAGACTTCTTGCAATGGTAAAAAAAATAATTAAAATGTTTAAATGAACAAGTGAAAATGCCACAGAATCATACAGAGGACAGTTTAAACAGAACTACATTTAAAGGATTTCATATAAAACAAATATCTGGATAACCATCAGTTCTCCTGGCTTGTAGAATGATATAAAATAATTATATATATATACATTTTTAAATAAATAAAATAAACCAATAAATAAACAAAATTGACCAAAAAATTAAAAAAATATATTAAAAAACTCTTGTTGGTTACTATTTTTTCTGTCTTGTTACCAGTGACTTACTCTAAACAGATTCAGAATGGTTGTGATGTGCTCAGTGTGTGTCAGGTTCTATTGAAATTAGATGAGAAAATATTAAGCTCATTTGTCTCCTACATTGTGATGTTGATACTCAAACAATATATTGTACAGCTGTAATCAGGTGTAAGTTCTTTTTGTGCTGTCAGTACCAGCCTGTTGTGTTGGTATACGCTCTTTTTTTTTTCTTGCCGTGATTTACTGACAGGTGAAGTTCACAGCACCTCTGTGTTCTTGGAGATACTAAGGGAGAGTAGCTGATGGGTGGAGGGAATATTTCAGTCTGACACCATGACTGAACTCTCTCGGTGAACACTCTGTGTTTATTTTAGAAACAACTGACTTGAAGAATGAAGTGCACTGAACACTATGTTTTGTTTTTTGTTTTTTTATGTGAAATGTTAATGTTGCTTGTTGTACCTTACCTTTCTCCTTCTTCTTACTGGTAGTTTATTATTAGTTTTTGTTCAATAAATGTTTCATTTAACTCTTCGGTGCATGACTTATAAGAAGCTCTGGTGATGAGCTATTCGTCTATTGTCTCTGTCGTCCGCAATTCACTAAAATCGTTTCTCCTCTGTCATTTCTTAATGGATTGCAATTCTGATTCATTCACTAGATAGATCTAAGCACTGGGAACAAAACGGATCACTTTGTCAAAATTTGCCTTTGTAAACAATTTGTTTACAACTTTGTTTATTTTTTCAGTCTGTTACTAACATCACTACCCTTCCCTCAGTTCTCAATGGATTTAATTACCAATTTATTCACTGATTTCTGTTTCAATCCAGATCAAAGAAAGTAATTGCCTCAATATTAGTTTGAACCAACAACCTCCTGCATATCATTTAACAGTTTTAACCACAGTAATATGTCATTACTCAGTTACCTCCTTTTGTTCAGTCAGATATTATCCCAGAAGAGCTTTGGGGGCTTCCTATACCATTCACACTGATGATGACAACACACAGACACATGTTGGTATTGATTTTATGATCTATTCAATGACTCCCATTTGTTGATAGCAAGACATCACAGCTGTGAGGACCTGATGAGGTGTGAAAAACACAAAGTGACTGAATTTTTAGAAAAATATTAACTTATTTTTCCTAGAATTACGAAGAAACGTGTATTTAAATCCCAACATCAGAAACTGAATTCAACCATTGCGTTGGTTCGTTTATGGGCCACTGGGTGACTTTGACCTGGAGGACAACACGAGGGTTAAAAAAAAAAATCATTCAGTTAAACTGATGTTTTCTCATATTTGAACATACTCGAATACTAGTTATTACTTTGGTTAGTACTTCATGAAGATAATGTGCAAAAAAAAATGGTATGAATTACAGTTTATTGGATTATGCATAACCCACAACACCCATGAATATACAAGAGAACAGCTGTGGTATCACTGTCCACTGTGACCAGCATCAAAGGGTAAAAAAAAAAAAAGGTTTTCTGACAGTTTCTATCATTTGACAGAAAAAGCAGTATCTACTCCAAATATCAGCTTAGAAATATCTGTGACCCATGTCAGTTAGTGGCCAAGAAAAAAGAATTATATTAGTCGATGACTAGTAACTAATCAGTTAAAACACTATAAAAAGTACTAGGTCAATAGAATAGTATTTTTAGAACATCAGAGTTTAAAAGTCGTTATTTGTTTTTATCCAACTATCATAGTCAGAAATTAAAAAAATATATATGTTTATTAGCTTTGATATATTTTGAGAGGTTTATAAGACAGATTTTTGGCCTCGTTCACTTCAATAAATATTCAGAATTCCCAAGCCAGAACTCAATGCCAAACTGTTTACCAAGTTAAAAACAAACCACATATGAGCCACATGTCAAAAGAGTGTTATTATCCTTTAAGAATGTTAATCACATTGGGCTGAACAGTGGCCATTTCTGCCTCCAGGGCCTGTTTCCTCGCAAGTGGAGCGCTTTATGAGTGAGGTTAAGATGTCAGTCTGAGCCGTGTTTAAAGACCGCCCTCCTGTCGCCGTCCCCCAGCCTGACCTCCGGCACAAGAGGGAAGAATGTGATGGCACCCTGACCCCCTCCACCCAGCAGCCCAGGGCCACCGTGTCCCCAGTAACCTCCTCAAACTTCACAAATATGTCCTTGATATGGCTGGCATGTCGTACGCAGATGCCCCACTGGCGGGAGATAAATTTGAGAGCAAGGAGATGTCAGGCTGGCGACAGCTGTGGGCTACAATTTCACCAGATGTCCACCATTGCTAACCTTCAGTAGACATGAGCTTGCCACCCCCTGGACGTACTTTACATGCACAGTAAATATTTTCTCAACACGGAGCTCATATGAGGCGCAAAGCAGAATTCGTTTGTCACAGCTCACATGGCCAGAGCCCACAGGAGTATGATTTATAAGATATGGAGGCACGTACTGATGAGATGCAGCCTGTGTTTTACTGAAAGAAAATCACAGCTGGAACCGTGACAGACCCACAAGAGTGAAAAATAACAGCTATGTGCTGTAAGTCTACCTGCTCACGCTAATTCTATGGATGGAGTTCATACACTCAGGCGTATGTGTGTGTGTTGGGGGTGGGGGTGGGGGGGGGGGCTAAGCAGGCCACAGTGGAAATTTTTGCTTTAATGTTTTTTATTTTTAAGTAAGTAGTGTTATAACTGAAACAAAATAGCTGAAGAAGGTTTTAGCCCAGAAAGACCCAGCATTGTACATTATTTGTACCTGTTTTACTAGTTTCATCTACTTCCTGTTGCCTTCATCAGAAGTGTCAGACTTTAAGACCCAGCATTACTTTTGTGTCAACCCCCAAATGAAATTTTCTCTATATCTAACCTGTCTTAAGTGATTTATCACCATTTACTATAAGATTATTCTCTGTATTTTGCATTTTATCAGTATAAATCAGGTATTTTCTTGTATTTAAATTACTGGCCGTGAAAACGTTAATCAAACTTCACATTAAAATTGATGATTATTCTAACAAACACAGAGAAAACAACAGAAAAAGTGACTTTTTTTTTAGGAAACTATCATTAAGTGAACATAAATCATACATTTCCACTCCAAGGGTTTTACTGTTGAATCAATGTTATAGAAGACGATGGTGTTTCCATAGTAACTGATCATCCAAATGGGTCACATCTGATGACCATGAAAAGATGAAAAACTACATTTTATACCAGGTATTTACATGTATTGATAGGATTTGTGTATCAACAGTTTAGATCAGTAGATGTTTTTGGTCAGTGATGGGTGTTTGGGTCTTTACTGTCAGTACGTGCACCACACACCATAATTTAATTTCTGCTTTTAACCCATCAGTAGAACATGCAGGAACTCACCACACACTGCAGACTACAAACAGCAGGCTTGCTATATACCAGGCACACAAAGATCAAATTGCCTTGCTCAAGGGTACAAGCCATCAACTTTCCTTGCCAGTCCCTGGAATTGAACTACACTGTAGATTTTGCAGTGTTAATTTGGAAACAATGGGACCAAATACACTCTAGAAGAAGTTAAATAAACTCTCTAAGTGTTGATTTAACACTGCAAAATTTACTGTGTAGTGACCCTTTGATCACAAACTGACCATAGGCCTCTAGGCACAGCTGAATAGATTTCTAGATTCTTCCAGATCAAGGTGTGTTGATGTTTGCAGTGATAGAATCTACACAGTTTTTCACTCACTATACATTTCCATGCACATGTAACTTATTATTCTCCTTTTAAGTCTGGATAAAATCTAACATAATACTCTGGGTTTATTCTTCTCTTCTCTTCACTTTATTTCAAGCATATAAAATCATCAAAACATCAATCAACATGGTCAACAAGAAATGATTTGTAATCCAAAAGGAGTGGGGAGAGGTAAAAATTATACACTCCCACCTCTCTTTTACAAACCAATACTCCAATAGTTTCTGCTTCCTACTGTATGCCTCAACACACCTCATATCAACACAAACATCCATAATCATTTATCATTACATTGTCCCCTCACAGAATCTGATTTACACAATCAGTTCAGTTCAGATCAATCCTCTTTGAATTTTTAACAACAAAACAATCCCGTGCCTAGTAATGAAATAATAATAACAATATGTAATGTACTTTTTTCTGCCTTGCACATATTTCCTATACATATATTACAACTGAACAAAGGAAACTCACAAATAAATATGTATACTCATTTACAACCCTGAAAAAACAGCAACGTGAAAGGCTTTTTGCACATTTCTGTTACTGCCCATAGATGAACAGACCTCCCTATTTTGTTCACTTTCAAAATTACAAACGGAAACAGAAAGCGGACATTAGAAATCCCCATTGATTCAGACATTCAAGTTTTGCATCCCACACAGTTTGAAGAACAGAATCATATCATAATTGTTCAACTAAGATGGTACTTTGCAGGTCTTTCCTATACCTTGAGGATGATACATATTTGGAATTAAAACTGAAAGAATCTTCCCTTAAGTATGACATTCATCTAACCTTGTGGAATTATCACCCAGTACTTGTACACTAGAGTGTGTTCAGAAAGAATAGATGGTGAGCACACACCACTAATTATTATCATTATATCTTTAAATGTGATATTTTTTAGTTTATTTCACCAGTTTGGTTCTGTTCAGATGGAGAATTTCTTCTTTACACTGAGATCTGGCCAAGACCGCAGCAATAAAGTCACATCATTACTGCTGTAAAAAAATAAATAAAAGCATTTACAAACATAGGAGGAAAACCCATGTATAAGTAATTGAAACATTCACATACCAACAGTCATGATTGTAGAGTTTAAACACTCTTTAAAATCAGTTAAAGGCATCAGTGTTTGCAGATGGAACTCAGACTGAATCTTGTTCAAGGTATCAGGAGCTAGAAACCTAAACAATTTGTTTCCTAATTTAGTCCTTATCTTTGGAATATAAAAGTTTATTAGTGACCAGACCCATACGTTTCCTCTAACATCTGGATGAGACCTGGCTATAAAAAAAACAAAGGTTGCTTGTGTACATTCAGAACTAGAGTGAATTCCTTTTTGGCCTTTTTTTGTGTAAAACCTGCTGGTGGCAGTGTGACGCTTTCCTTATTGGTCAGACAGTGCTATAGTGCTGATGGTGGTAGTGTCTGAATGTGGAGAGAGTTTACATTCCACCAGTACACAGGCTACCATGAGACACACGGTGCCACAGACATGGCTGTGGCATTTCCTGTTGTGTCACGGTGTGACTCTGGCACACACCTTCGATTGGTCACAGACAGACGTCCCTGCCGCTCAATTCAACGCGACTTAAACCGAGTGTCAGAATGACTTCAGTTACATTTCAGTGCTTCCTGACATTGCTGAAATCTATTCAAGTCCTTTTAAAATTGTTTTGATAAGTGGGGTAGTGTGGTGTTTTGAAAGGCCTCGCATGGTGAAAGATGGGCTTCTTTTCTTTGTGCAGTGATTCTGTGTGACTAATACTGACATACAGAGAGGTGTGATGACGCCTCTGTGTGTATGTGTGTGTGTGTGTGTGTGTGTGTGCATATGTGTGTGTGTTTGTACAGCATTCTATGGCAGCGCCCTCACAGAATCACCTTACAGTAAGTTTGGCACTTGTACTATTTGAGCCCCCCCCCCCCTTCCGCTGATCTCTTTACCATCCTCTCCAGTCCACCTGAGGTGAGCAGCATGCTTGTTGAAGTGTGTGTGTGTGTGTGTGTGTGTGTGTGTGTGTGTGTGTGTGTGTGTGTGTGTGTGTGCGTGCGCAGTTACCTCCTGGCTGTGTCTGTATGGGGTGGGGCTGAAAAGGAGTAATTTGGCATCTGTGGGTTACATGGAAAAGCTGACTGATGACATATTCATCACATTTTCCACTCTTTTTTTTCCCCCAAACAAAACCTGAGGAATAATGGGTGCTAGACGCCAACAATGGATATCAAGCAGCACCCAGGACACAACAGGTCATGCATTCATTTAAAGTCCATCACTGACATGATCTGTTTGCTTTAAGAGTGAAACCTCAAACATTTGTCATCAGCTACATTTTTATCTCAAGCGAGAGTAGCACGGCTCTACGGATCTATGGATCACTTAACGTAGAGGTATTTGATGTCTGTCGGGATTACACGTATTTCAAATGGATTTATGTGGCCTGTGTAAAAGTTCTGGTTTAGGAGAGACTGAGTCAAATGGATCCATAAGGCCCTGGAGCTTAACAAACCTGTCCTGCAACCTTCAACGCCAGGACGCCTAAGTCTAGAAAACAGATTTGTTTTTCAGTCCTGTTCTTTTCCTGCTTGTTTAATACTGACTTCTTAAGTTACAAAGTGAAAACAAGCACAAAAGGCAACAGTTTATTTCATTCTGGTATAACAACACATTTTAACCTTTGTTCTCCTTCCTTGTTTTGCCAAATGTAACCTGCAACACAACACCTACTGCCTGAAGAAAAGCTGCTGAAGTCACCTATGAATTTAATGAGGTTTGCCTTTGTCAGCTTTTATGCATTTTGTTAATACACCATACCAAACAAGTTGTTTGCAAGTGTTTGAACTGAATGGCCTTTAACTTACTTAATCCCTTCACAGTGTCAACAAAAAAACATCAGAATCATTTTTATATCTCATGTTACATGTTCTTCTAAAGTGACATTAGAAGGGGGTTGTAATGCATTGGGTGTTGTTTTATTTTACAGGTTGTGTGTATCTTCATTTTCAGATTTTATACTCATAAGGACATTATAACTCCCAGAATGAAAGACCTAAAACCTAAAATATTTAACATTTAACAAATAAGTAAACCCTAGAACACCTGGAACTATTTTATTGCAAGTTTTTATCTGCATTTAAATATTTTATCATTGCATTATCCTCTGCATGTGATATTTTACATGGAAAATCAGGAAATAAAAATATAGTCTCCTATATTTAATTCACTGATGATGTAGATTTTAATAAAATCTACGACTAAATTCACATATTATGATATCAAAACAGAAAACTGAAGAAAAGGTTACTTTTTCAGCTAAATATATAATTAACAGCACACAAACACACTTTTTTTTGCTCACACTGAAGGTTTTTATTACTAAAGTGATGTATCACAAGATGATGGTGTTACCACTTTTACTTTGGAGCCTCTGAACATCCAACATATCTGAGGACCATGAAACACTGACAAACTGCATTTTAACTGGATTATTCAATGAATTGATGGGATAGGTGATTAGAAATATATTAATAATTTTAGATCAGTAGAAGCTTTTGGTCATCAACAGCTGTTTAGGCTTTGGAGGGTTAATCCTCTTACACTTCCATTTTTTAATATTAAACTTTAAAGAACCTCAGCTTGTTATTATATGTCTAATTGTGCTATATGATATAGAACTACAGGTAAAACTAGGGAGCCTTTAATAACCAATGGATTTGGTGGTATTATTGTACATAACAAACAATAGCAAAATAAACTCAGATAGCAGTGGTTTATAAGATAAGACAAGATAATATATTCTTTTATTAGTCCCTCCAGGGGAAATTCCCAACCTTTTTGGACTTGTGATCCCATTTTACCATCACAAATTTCTGATGATCATTCAAAAGGGCTATTTTTGCTCAATTTATTTTTGATCAGGTAATAGTTTTCTATACTGGGCTGCAATTAAATGTTAATTGTAGATGACATTTAGTCTATGTAATATATATTATTATTGATGGATGCAGAAAAGGCAGGTGTACATTATTACTGCACAAACTGAGAATTGTATTTTCCTTGGTTAGGATATGGACAGTCAGTTCAGTTTGGATTTACAAGGCTGACAGTTAATATTGAACAAACAAAAACTGAATTATGAAAGAGCTGCAGCATCTGAAACTGACTGCAACGGACATTTGACAGATAAACAGAACCACAGTGCCTCAGTTTCAGACAAATTTGTCATGTCTTTTATGGATTGTGATTGTCTCATTCAACTCAACATTTATTTTTTGTATTAGTAAGTTGTTTTTTTGTTGTTTTTTTTTTTAGATAAATTACTAGAAATTTCAGGTGACCCTATTTTAATTCCAGTTGACCCCATGTAGTTTCCTAACCTCGAGGTTGATAAACACGGCCACACAGTGTAGAATTTAACTGACACTTGTAGTTTTCTGGTCTGATTGTGCTGATTTTGATTGAGAACAACAAAGGTTTAACGATTCTGCGTAGGTGTTGGAGGTCAGTGCTGACCCAGGTGTCAGTGAGAGTGACTCAGACTCCACTTCCGTGACATGATGTGAACCTCGAGGTCGACACTGACACCACCGTTTAACAAATGCCACTCACAAACTCATCATCAGACGTAGGCACATATCACTTCTCCTTGATCAGCACCTGTATAAGACTTGCTGTTAAGGCGTTTTTTGTAGCAGTGACATGATTTGTCAGCGGATAGAGACATCATAACCGGCTATAGCAAAAGTAAGATGAGTACATATGAACTGAACTACAGAGTGTTGCCATGCTGCGACACTTAAACAGATGCATACGTACAATCATGAACTATTTTGCTAACACAGATTGATGCGTGACGTTACCCTCTAAGAACCTGGCCTACCTGACACTGCAAACATTCCCATTCCTGCTGCCTCCTATTTCCCTAGATCAGTTTTCATATGTGGTCATCGCAATGTAAATTCTCTAAGCCTATCAATTAGTACAAAGGATTACACAGGCCTTCGCTTCAGTCGACGTCGCCTCCTGTAAGTTGAAAAACGAATAAAATTATTGTTGGGGGGGGGGGGGGGGGGCGGAGACTCATGCCATTTTATTGACTCATGACAGGAATTTAACAGTGAAATCATCCCCAATAAAATGAGCTGTTGTACTGTAAGTGCACAACATACATATGTTCTCTTATGAAAACTTGTTAGCAGGTGGGAAAAGTATCCCGTGTAAGGACAAGGATTGTTTTCATAACATTGAGAAGTTCTGATGAATAGCTTTCTGCTTCAAATAGTTTTGTAGCATTCAGAGATTTATTTTTTTGTCATCTCTTACTGTTATGAACACGATGCACAGTATGCTGAACATGTAATTGTTTGATGGCTTTGGTATGTCACGGTTTCAGATGAACTATATCCATCTACTCATCAGAGACTCTAAGAAATGCCTCTGAAATATCCACTTTCATTCAAGCGTCCCAGAACATCGACAGGGTGTTTTATTTTTAAAGCATATCCAGTGACAAAGGACACTTCAACCCCTCACTTAGATTACATGTGGACGAGTGTAAGCTCATGGATGGAGGGTAATGTGTCTTTGAGCTGCCCCTAGGCATCATTATGTTCTATGCCTACATGCTTTTTAATAGGTTGAGGCGCAGACCAATCACACTTGTCAAGCTGTTGCTGGGATACCTTCCGTGTGGTTGCTAAACACCGGTCCACAACTTTTACATCATAGACTATATTTCTGAAAGTTAGAATATGAAAGATTGTATTACCTCAGAGAAGTGCTGAAGCAGGTCCCAGGAACACCTGCTCTTTCAGGGTAAAATATCATCACCCCTGCTTCTCAGTCCTGACAGTTTCCTCCTTTAATGCCTGCTCTCAATTGAGAAGGTGATCATCATGTAATCGTAATAAATCATCTGGATAGAAGTGATTAGTAAAGGCGAAGGGACACGTTCAGTAGTAGTGAGCATTTAATTGAAAGCATGTGAATTATATGAATGGTGATAATAGTTCAGTTACGTTTTATCAACCAAATGCTAATGATCTAGTTTAACAGTGGGGTCATTCTACAGAAACCACAAAATATGTATTAAATATGCCCCCAAATATGTTTCTTATAATAGAAAGTTTACATTTTAAATTACTTTAACCCATAAAGACCCAAAAATACACCAGTGTCCAAAAGCAATAATTCTATCAATACTTGTAAATAACTGGTATAAAATACAATTGATCATATTTTCATGATCACCAGATATGATCTATGTGGATGATCAGAGGCTCTGTAGTTACCATGGAAACACTGTCATTTTCTACATCACTGATTCCCCAGTAAAACCCATGGATTTGGATCAATGACAGTGGATGGACACACTGGGTTTATGTTCAGGTAATGATAGATTTCACAGAAAAAGTCACTTTCTCTCTTTTTTGTGTGTGTTTTTGGTATAATGACCCACAAATATAATCTTACTAGAATGATTGTAGTGCACAATCAGTGAAATAAATACAGAAAAGTACAAGATTTTCACTGAAAAAAATGCAAAATGGAGAGGATACAACTATGATAAGTCACTTAACAAAGGTTAAATAAAGAGAAACATTAATTTGGGAACTGACACAAAAGTCACACTGGGTCTTTATTAGTTAATAGAGTAGAATGAACAATAGTATGATCTATATATGAGCTTCTTTTGTGAGATAAATGTAAAAATGTGTGTGAACTGAAAAATACAATGGCCTGTTTTTTGTTCATAGATACTTGTGAAATTTGTACAAAGAGTTCAAAGATGACTGGTTTTACTTACTACCCTACACACACACACGCACACACACACACACGCACACACACGCACACACACGCACACACACGCACACACACGCACACACGCACAGACACGCACACACACGCACACGCACACACACGCACACGCACACACGCGCACACACACGCACACACACACAGACACACACACACACACACACAGACACATACACACACACACATACTCATTTCCATGGCTCATGAGGACCAACTTTGTAATCAAGTTGCTGTTGGATAGTACATGCAAACACACCTTTTTTTAAAAATGTTTTTAATAAAATAAAAATAATAATAATAAAAATTAGAAAACTAAATTAAAAAAAGAATGAATAAATTTTTTAAAAAGTATTTTAAAATAAAATTAATGAATTACATAAATAAAATCTAATCAGAATTATATAATTATTTATATTTAAAATATAATAAATAAATAATTTAAAAAAAATATATAAATAATTGTAAAAAATAAAGATGGGGACTTCCTAAAAAATTAAAAAATTAAAAAATAACGCATTTATAGGGTCACATCATTTCTATTTTATTAGACCTACATTTATATTTAACCCTTGTGGGGACCTGAATTTTGGTCCCCACAGTGTCAGAGGTCCCCATGGTGTGACTGTGTAAACATATCAATGTTCCCATAAAGATAGGAATACACACACACACACACACACACACACACAGTATTAGTATATAGTAGTAAAATATGTTTAATTATTTGTGCTTACCTTCCCAAAGTTTATGGATAAAAACTAGATTTAGTAGCTAAATGTGATACAATGCATCTTTTATGATTCACATATTTGTCTTTTTCCACCAAATTATACACCTCAGTAATCACCTTTGATCAGGTGTAATATACACTGAGTCCCAGTTCCACATTATTTATCATGAATAAATCACATTGCCATGATCATTTAATAATAAGAAAATAAATTCTAGTTTTATGGGCAACAGTCTGTTTTTGTGTATACAGTCATGGTTGAATAAACTGAGTGAAAATAAAAGTGAACTAAAAACCTCTATGCCTGACTTAGAGTCACATGCCTGGAGTGCTTGGAATTCTATGAACTTGATTGAAAAACAAATAAGTCTTTTGCCAGATTCATGGTTCAAGAAGTCACTATTCTTTTCCAAAGTTGACCCATTTAAAGTTGTAATATGTATAAGTTTTTGCATTCAAATTTCTAAAACAAATAGGCTTATTGTATACTTTGTCGATTTGTGCTCTTATACTATAACATGTCATCAGTTATTTTAAAATTCAGACATACAAAGGTGTGTTTTATTCAGCACAAGTGTCTGCGTCATTTACTGTAGTCACATCTCAGTGTAGTTTGCTTGTGTAATAATAATAATAATAATAATAATAGTCTTTATTGTCATTGTGCAAAAAAAAAAAGCAAACAATGAAATTGGAGGGGTGATGTGATTAAATTGCTTTTAGCTTTGATTTTGGGATGCAATGTCACAATAAGTAGCACATTTCCATTTGGAGTTACATTCATTTTCTTTATCTTTCATCATAATCATCATCTTGTATTGATGATGGGAGTGTCAGAGCACTGTGTAAACTTTCTCTCTGGACTATGGTGACCAATACATATGTGAAAATAATGCCTCCTTCTACTTGACGTAGTCTTTCATAACGTGAGCATAATGGTTCCCAGTTTTGCCATATTAGAATATGACTGTCATCAGGGAAGAAGCACCCACTGATGACGCGGATAGTCAATATATTAAAGTTCAACTCACCTGATTGACTGGACACATAATGTTATTAAACCTAGATGCAGAAGCACTTGGTGGGTACAAGTGATGTTCGATACCACTGATTTCCTTTCCGATCTGATACAGAGTAGCTACCAATAGCTACCAATATTTTATGTGATTACACCTAATATGTCTTTTTAATCTCATGAGAAAAAAAGTTAAGTATTTCAAATCATCCCTTCCTTAAGAATACAAGGCAGAGTCATTTATTTATTTATTTATTTTAATTATTGAGGTAGAAAATAAAACTAAACAATAAATAAACCAGAGAGCACAATCATGCAAAATATGTGAAAAGTGTTTCCATGAAAATCAGTGCAATTATAAAAACATTCAACTAAATTATTTCTTAGTTATTAAGAACTTCTATAAAGATGAAAACTTGCATTATTATTACATGAACATGTTAACTTGAAAATACTGAAGATTTAAATAACACAGCATCCAACACTGGCACTGTTGTTCCCTCATTCACAGGGTTTTGAACCAGATTATATTTTTACTGTTTTCTCCTTTAGTCTGTTTTTTTTTGTTTTTTTGCTCAGAACCTCCTGCCTTTGAAAACACTCTGCTGCGCTGACACATGACGCACTTACCCAGGCGGAAGAAAAAGTAATCCCACCATCCGCCTGTCATTTAGACAACATTTCAGTAGTTTACTGGCTTTTCGTATTCCTGTTAAGGATAGAGCTTACCTCAAATTACTAAAGTATCAAAAGTATCCATATTTTGAACTAAGAATCCATTTTAAAGCAGAGATATCCGGTACCAAAGGTATTGATATTTTAGGATCAATCCGCACATTACTAATACTAGCCATGATGAATAATCTCTTCAGCCCACCTCTCTTCTCACCCTGATGCAATGATCACTGTGGAACAGGGTCAGTCTGAACTCATTAGACCGCATTACCTTTTTCTCTTGAATCGTTATGCACTCTAGTAAATGGATTGGTGTTTAAGAAATGAGAAGCTGCCACTAGTAATTATCCCTAAGACTCTTGACTATTTGTTTACTTACATCTAGGCGCTGACTTTTCTGCTTTCATAAATGTCATGTTGTAGTTATTTCTTTATATCTTATAAGCTAACATTAGCTAGTGTTGTGTGCACTATGTCATCACAGCAGAACAGTAAAAGAAAGACATTCTGAAGAGCTCTGAAGCCAACATTAATATTCCTTATGGAGAAAAAAAAACAAGGTTGAGCTTCTATATATAAGTCAGTGTGAACAATGCAATCATGAGTGGCGGCAACTCAGACTGTCACTAGCTTAGAGACAGAGTAAGCTAGCGTCAACATCAGTGATGTGCTGACCCGGAGTGAGCGGGTACCCGTGGTCACCTGCAGTTGCAAATCATTAAAAAATATATATTTTTAATGATATTCTGTTTGCGGTCAGTTGGGTCGTTTGAGATAAACATTAAAACAGCATAGTAAATAAGCTTTATTAACTGAATTTCCGTGAAGGTGACGTACAACGTCGGAGGTATCTTACGGTATGGAGGGAGCAAGAGGGTCAAGTTGGAAGAGTGAAAGCTCCGGAAACAAAAAAAGTAAGATTTGACACACATTCACTGACATTTTTAAAGATGATGAGTGGCCCCCAATGTTTTCTTTTCCGTGGAAACAGGGTTCAAATGTTACAGGTTGTCGACCCCAGGTTTAGATGCTGCACGTTGATAACTTTTGAATGATGAAGCAGGACAAAAATATTTTCTCAACATATTAACTTACAAAAAATGTCATGGGATTTTAACATGGAAATAAATGCAGGTATGTGAGTGATGTCATGTGATGTTTATAAAGACCATTGACTACTTTTTAAAGGTTTCATTCCGCTGAAAACCACTTTTCCACGCTCCTTTTGGAATCTAATGGGTCACCCCGAGTTACCAACACATGCTGCCTTTGAAAGTGGTTTATCACCTCCACTGGCTGTATACTGCACTCACAGAAAACAACAAAAGGAACGATGGACCAAGAAAAAGCCAGTCCATCTGACGTAATTTGGACTTTACCGCCACCCACGGGGGGTTAAGCCCCTACCCCGTTGCAGTGAATCTGAAGTAGCATCAGCATCTATGAGAGAAGACTGCGCCACAGTAGCTGTTTCACAAACTTGAAAAATATAGTTCATGTGCTATAAAATAAAGCCTAGTTTTTTTTCCCTGCACATTTTCACACAGTAAATTTTGCAGTGTTAAATCAACACTTAGAGAGTTTATTTAACTTCTTCTAGAGTGTATTTGGTCCCATTGTCTCCAAATTAACTCTCTAAGTGTTGATTTAACACTGCAAAATTTACTGTGCAGAACAAGCAACGGCACAAAACCTAGCTGGATGCTACTCTGGTAAATGTAAACACATACAGAGAGCCAGAGGGGAGGGGAGGGTGTTCCTTCACGCATTCTGAGCCAATCAGAGACACCTTGTCACCGCGTCATGAACATGTGTGCAGAAGTACCGGTAAACTGTTGTTCGACGTCAAGTAATTTTTCTGCCGTGCAAAAAAAGCTTGAATCAAAGCAATCCAGACATTTTTTTAAATAGAACCAACACACACTGTATTCAATAACAATGGAGACCACAGCAATATTAATGAAATAACCATGGAATGACACCTTTAAAAAAGCGGTTGGTTGCGGGTTGTTTATACATCGACCCGCACATCACTGGTCAACATGCAACTAACATAATCTTACACATTAAACCTTTACATTTTGTTTTGCTTTATGTTTTCCATAAACACACCAGTAAATATGTATAGCCATATATGTCACATACGTAAATGTGAACGAAATAATAGCTTCATCACCAATGACAACAGAAAAGAAAGTAATGTTAAGTAATGTTCAATGAACCAAGAAAATAATTTAAATGAATTGTTGTACTTTGTGCTTCTGTGAATGCTATTTGTTTTTGGTTCCACCCCTACTAGTCAGAAATAGCTGACAGTTTAATAATAATGAATATGTAAATAATTATGGTGTAATGAGAATGCTGTTACTGTCCATGTGACAGTTTATTTTCCCTGTGTGAATGTGAAATTATATTGCAGTATGCTAACACCATGCCATGAGTGATGTTGACTGACATCAAAAGACAGCAAAGACAGGTTTAGTGTTGGATTAGCAGTGATTGATGGTTTGTGGTTCACTGGTTGTCTGCTTTTCAGATCTGGGACTGGTTGGTGGAAGGCTTTGATTGTGTTTCCCTAGAGTGCTCCCGTCTAGTCAGTGATTCTGGTCCTTGGGAACAAAAACAAAGTAACTTCAGTAGTCTAAAGCAGAACTGGAGTAGTTTTAATCCACAGTTACATGTTTTCATTTAGTCTTCAAACCAAGGTGACTTGTTGGTTTTTATATCCATACACACACAGGGTTTGGCTGAGGAAGCATTGCCAGTTATAGCTGCAGATTGGGATGTTTTACTGAAATCTACATCCACCCATTAGAATTGTATATGCTATTATTATTATTATTATTATTATTATTATTATTATTATTATTATTATTATTATTATTATTATTATTATTATTATTATTATTAAGTAACCAGTAAATCCATAAAAAATTCTGATTAATGACAGACATAGTAATATAGTAAATGAACAAATGCCACAGTTACAAATAAAGTTTCTCTACACGTTGCCCAAGTTAATGAATGTGACTGTTTTAACTATAAAATGTACTTTAAAGGGTGACATGTAAAATTACTTTGCAGAATGACTCTTTACAAAGTGTTACTTTTGAATAGTATATTATTTTGAGTGTAATGTAATTTTGTAGTTTTGAAGTGTGGAGTTCATTTTAGATACTTTGTACACCACTCAGTAAAGTAATAGTAGTGAGAGAAGGCTTGATTATGTCATTTAGCATTTATGCAAGAGTAACAAGTAAGCCTGTTAGACAAATGTAGTGGAGTAGACGACTAGATGTATAAAACTGCATAAAATAGAAATACTCAAGTATCAACATCACATATGTTTTGTTTGATTAATTCGTCCCCTGATAGAAACCATTTCAACTACTGATGTATTACTTAATTCTATGTTTCATTAAGTGTTTTCCCCAAAATACAACAATATATGTAATATAATAATAATGATTCGCACACGCACACACACACACACACACACACACACACACATATATATATAAATATAAAATCCATATCCATAAGTACTTAATCCATAAATCTGCTTATTGATTTGTAGCCCTAGTTGCTCACAGAGAATTATCACCTGAGACATTGTAGTCATGTCTGCTCACTACTTCCATCAACTATGTAAGCTTTAATTTTTATTTTCAATATTACACATTTCCTCCAGGATTTCGCAGGCCTTTTTTGAGATTGTTGCATCTTAAAATGTCTGACGTTACATTAGCTTTTCCGAAAAATTGCGATGAAAGTTGCGGTACTTTTTAGGCATTTGTTGCGGGAGGAAGTGAACTTTGCGATAAATAGCTGCGAATTTTAGTAATATATCAAATATTTAGTTACTGGAAAATTGATTAAAAGTCATTGTGATATGTTCCTCAAAACTACTTTTTACCCAGATGGCAAATAAACGATTACGAAGATTACAAAAATGCAATAAAATATATATTTTTTTCCAAATGCACCTGTTGGTTCAAAGGTTAAAGTTCATATGACCTCACAACACTATATGAAGTTATAAAACATAATATAAATGTCTCAGCCATTCAAAAACACATTATTACTAGTACTGTGTACTGTGTAGTAGAAGCAGTTTTTGACAAAAATAGAACAAAGACACTGACATATTAAGGCAACCTTTCAAATATGGCAAATAAAATATTGCCTGGATGACAAATATACAGCAAAAAAAGTACCCTTCTAAATGCACCTGTTGGTACTAGTGCATCAATGTAGTCGTCAAATGCGAACTGCAAGCCGTGCACATGTTGCTTCGTACTGTAAGGTAAACAAGAAAAAGTGGAAGAAGCAGCTCAAGACGTCACAAATGATTGGTCACATTTTGCAGGAAAGTTGCAGTGATTGGTTAAAATGACAACATCGCACTGAATTCACGGGGATTGGCTGAATTTGTGTTGAAGGTGCAAATTGCAACATCGCGAAATCCTGGAGGGTCTGATGACATTCTTCATTTACTCAGTATGCGATGTGAATGTAGTTCTCATAATTGCTCATACACTATGAGCATCTAACAAACAAATCTGTTTCTAACTGAAGCTCGTTATACTGGATTGATTATGCAGCTTTGGCTCACTGCCTTTTTATTGCTGCAGGCATGAATGATTTTCCCAACAACGATCTGAACTAAAGTGGAAAAGTCACTGTGACAAAAGACACATGATGAAAAAAAGCTTTGAATTACACCGTGGGAAAACATCAATAATTGTCTGGGAGACTGAATATTATCATGAATAATGATTCATAATACAGGTTATACTGGTCACATGGAGAACACCATGTGACTTTATAGCGCTTCATCTTCAGTGCTGCTATGGAACTGGTTGAATGAGTTTGAAAATATTCCATGCTTCAGGATCTGAATTTGTTGGTTTCTACTGAACAATTCTGAATCAAAGGTTTTGATTTATGAAGTGGTACATTTATTTATAACTTTATAAGCATATCAGATGTTTTCAGTCCTTTGAACTTCACTGACATATTGTCAGTTAAAATAGCGGTTTCCCTATAGGGATGTTATGAACAATACCAAGTTGCTGGGCAGTTTAGTACATAGGCTGTAAATTATCACCTCTCAGACACTGCACCGGACACTGGTAGTTTTGACTCATCTGGATTTCCCCTGCATTAGTCACCAACTGGAATATACACACAGACACACACAAGTATGCCCACATAACCCCCACACAGTGTAAGAGTGATTGGCCACGCTGTGCTGTGTGACTGACACTGATAATACATCTCTTCATAGTACAGCAAACGTCAAGCATACTTCATCAGCTGCTACACCAACTGCTCACTGGCATCCCGTATGTAAACTTTTGACATTAATAAGACTGTGTGAAGGGGGCCACATAATGTCCTCAAAACAATAAGCACATCAAACTAAATTAGAGAGATGGTAGACTTTACAGTGATTCAGATTGACTGCAGTCTGCAGATTACAACAGGCTTAACGCTTGCGCAGTCCTCTTTAATCAGGCTCTTATGAGAATAATAACCACATTACACATAAAGGCAGTCTTACTGATGACAGTACCAGAGATGTCACTGACGTAGCTGCTAACTCATAAACACACACATACATCTCAAATGAAGTAATAGGAGTTTGGTGACCGGCTCCCAACAACTGAGTCTTAGAGTAATTAATGATGTAAGGGTTTCATATGTCACTGTAAATATCAGATTTAATGACATATTGGGGTCAGTTTGTCCTTACTGTCTTCAGAGGTGAACATGGTCAAAGGCAGACTGTGTGTAAATGGTTTATTGGCGAGAATTTGTTGTATTAATAACACGATAATCACTCTGATCTTTTACAAGATTGTTTTACTGTCGTGATGTAGGCAAAGATTGATCTTTATTTTTTCAGTGGGAGACTTAATAAAACTGAGTACGCTGTTTAGCAGCAACTGGTATTTACAGAAGTGACCTTGGGGAATAGTTGCTCAGACAGACAGTCACAGTAAAGTAACACTTACAGTCCAGTGCACTTGGCTTTGGCAGCTGTGGCTTCCTAAAGGTTAAGATTTTAAGACAATTTGTTCATAATAATCCAACAGTGAAATGTGATGAATGATTAGGTTTATGTTACATTTAAAAATCAAAGGTGTTTGAAGTGAATCCATCTTTTCTTCAAATCAAATCACATGTTAGATTCTTACATTATAGCAACATAAGGATAAATTTTGCTTATATTCTGCATCCCTTTACCTTAAATGAGGGATAGAAGTCACCTATCTGTTTCAATACATAGTCAGTACATTTTAAATATGAAAGCCATGCTTTAAGTGTTAGCACAAACAAAAAACCTCAACCCCTTTTGGATGAAATTCCATCATGTTTTTTTACAGACATTCATTAAGTAAACCCTAAAGGATGTATCTTACTCATTTTTATGACTCCCCATGCTTTCCTTTAATAATGCCATGTTAGAGTTTTCATTTGTGAAATAAAGAGTCAACAATAGAAATATATATATTATATGACACCATTAATGCTACCATGCTAAATGTTAGGTATTCTAAATATTAGCATATTAGTGTGTACCCATATGATATATCAATATCATCCCATAAGCTTTTAATAGCACCTGGTTAGTTGACAGTGAAATGTCTCCCTGTTTAATTCATCATCCAGTACTAAGCATGCCGTCATCCTGTCCAAGAGGTTACGTTTACCTAACATGAGAATATTACTGTTAGCATGCTAACATGCTAACATGTATTTAGTTTAAAAAAGCATAGAGGTTAGCTTGTAAAATACATTAAATAATGGCATTGGTATATGCTTATTGCAAACTAGAGGTATTATAAATAATAATAATACTACCACTGTTTTAGCCATATTGTTAGCAGTGTGGTTCTGTTTATTGGTTGATTTAGCTCAATGGATGAACTTCCATCTTTTTTCATAAAACACTCATAACTTAACCCTCAGGTATTCCTCCAAGAAAGGCCCTTACTAAGCACCAAGTGTGCAAAAAAAAAAAAAATCATACATTTTGGTATTTTTATTTACAGCTCAAGTTAATGAAATAGAAAAAAATGTGAACGCTTTAAAAACATTGTAATGTAAACAAACAATTTTTTAAGATGGAAAATTATCTATGGATCATGATGTCACTACATTTTTGGATGCAAAAAACACTATTATTATTATTATTATTATTATTATTATTATTTTGCATAATTTATGCCTTTGTGGCTCATGGGTCAGTGGTTATAATGGAAGAAATAGTGAGGGTTTTTTTTACACATGTGAGAGACAGATGTTATTCATGTGGCCAGAATTTTAAAGATCACACAAAAACTAACAACTTTGGAATTCTGACCATATTTAAATTCAGGGAAATAATAGAAAGTTAGAAAGTGCAAAGTGTGTGTAAAAACCACACTTAGATACCGGAGGGTTAAAAAAAATACTGTCTATAAATAACAACTTGAAATATCTTTTTATTCAGTATAGAATATAGAACCATTTTAATGTCCACCAACCAGTGAACATTAAAATATCTCCTCATTCAGTGTTAACATGTTAAAAACACTTAAGTTGTTAGATCTGCTGCACATAAATCTATATCTTTCTAAACAGCGTTATAACTATTCTTCTGTACATTAGTTGAAGCCCTTATCAGTAGAACTCATAATAATAATAATGTAACTGTGCTCCAGCAACCCATCAGTTTTGTGAAGTCTCAGATGTGTTATGTCATTGGTGCTGCTGGGTCAGTGCAGTCTCTCAGAGGTTCACAGCAGGGAGTCAGCGGTAAGAGAGGCAGTATGTCTTTATTAAAAGTACAAGAGAGCAGCTTAGAGGTTTGTGTTCCCTGGATACACCACATCTATTTATTTTCATTCCCCCTGCTGTGACCCTCTTTTATTTTAGCATGTTGATTCATCTCCTGTTCATTTGAAAACCACACAACACCTCTAGGTTTACAGTGTCATACTATTTGGGTGAGAGGGAGTCGGATACTGAATAGGAAGCATGTGCAAAGATGTGGCACGATATGTGTGCTTAAATAAGAGTTTATGTAGGCTACTGTAAAGGATTTGCAAATGACATTATTTGTGTCCAGTGTCTTGATCAGGAACGTTGTTATGTATTGTCAGGTTATTGATTGATTATTTATACATCTACTACCTCAGCCCTAAAGTAAGTTTCACTTCCTTAAATCAGTTTGAGTCAAATACGTCTGCTGTTTGTATTGTATAAATGCTAACACTAAATCTGTGAGCCTTCCTGTTCCCAAATCAGACACATGATGCAAGAAACAACCCCTTAACCCACAAGGGAATCTGTGTGGAATGATCAGAACAGGCCAGAGAGACACATGGAGTGGGACCAGGGTCAGGTTTTCAGGATAGTGGCTGGCTGTGTGTGTTTGCTGTGGGCTGCAGGGGTCAAATGTAGTTGCTTGATATCTATATCCTAGCAACTGAGAGTGAGTGATATCTTGTACAAGTGCAGCTGGGGATTGGTCAGAGAGCTGGCACAAGCCCCTCCTATTCATAGGGTAGCCTAAGAAAAAAATACCTAAATTCAAAACATCTCTCAAACTTTCTCCACTCTGCACTGTACCCTCCAGCACTTTAATCCAGGCCAGTTTGTTTATTTGTTTTGTATTTATAGGTTTTTTTTTTCCATTAATTTTATTTATTTGCGTTACTCATGCACAGCCAGTGATTGTGTGACTTTATGACGTGTTAATAATTTTGAAGACTTCAGTAAAGTGAAGTTGGTATGACACCATGAATTCACCTTACACAGCTGTGCAGTATTACCCAGAGTTTCCCTTTCGGTAAGTACCATACATATTTATAAACAGACTTTTCGAAGAATGTAGCTAGGGCCATGCAATTCTACACTGAACTTATTAGATGGTAACACATATTTGTCATTTAAGTAACACATAGCGCACAAGCTTATCACCAGACTGTATATAGATATTCATATTTACAACTATTATTATCATTAACACCTAAAAATGTATTTCTGAACAATGTAAATTAGGAGCGTTTATGCTTTTTATTTGACCTGGTTGACACAGTCTGGAGGACCAAGCTGACCCAGGAACAGTTGTGTCTGCCTGTATCTTCAGCTGCTGCTCTGTCCTGATGTATTTATAAGTGCAACATACTTATGGCAACAATATATGTGTAAAGAGCATTAGTGCTGATTGGGCAGATACATATCTATCTATCTATCTATCTATCTATCTATCTATCTATCTATCTATCTATCTATCTATCTATCTATCTATCTATCTATCTATCTATCTATCTATCTATCTATCTATCTATCTATCTATCTATCTATCTATCTATCTATCTATCTATCTATTTTTTTTATTACTTGTTGTTTTTTACTTGCAGTTGTTTTTTTCATGCATTTTATTTTTGAAAGTTACAATTTGAAAAAACAAATTAACAGACAAAACAAACAAAAACGTCAATGCTGCCAGTCCATACAAAATTACAATTACAATATGCCAGGCCAATCATCAGGACTGGCATACAGATTTTAATGACAGGTACAGTCCATAAAATTAAATTAGGTCAGACGTTTCAATCTCAATGTCCCGTAATTTCTTGTTTTATATCCAAAGAACAGTGAGGGAACAGACATACAAAAAGGTACATTACAAAATACCCAGGTTGGTCGCTGTGTCTTTAGGCAGTTGTTATAAAATAATTGGAAGTTTGTCGATAGTATTAATTGCCCAATGGTTTGAAGGTTAGATAGATAGATAGATAGATAGATAGATAGATAGATAGATAGATAGATAGATAGATAGATAGATAGATAGATAGATAGATAGATAGATAGATAGATAGATAGATAGATAGATAGATAGATAGATAGATAGATAGATAGATAGATAGATAGATAGATAGATAGATAGATAGATAGATAGATAGATAGATAGATAGATGCAATATGATATACAAGTTCTGTGTCTTTCGCCAAATTTTGCCTTTCTCTTATTTCTTTGTATTCTGGGCCTTAAAGGAATGTGGGTCTGTTCTTTAACCCCAGAGGATTTGACTTCAGACTGTTTCACTTGTAGAAAACTAAGGGGATAAGAGGAGGAGAAACTTTGGGGCTTTCTATTGTTTTGCAGTCATGTCCCTCTTCCAGCCGGGGTTGACAGATGAGGCGGGAAGGGGTGAGGTCTTAGGTCTTTGAACAAGTGATTAATAAGGACATTGGAGAAGGGCCCCGATCGGCTGGGCTGTTTGTTTTGATTGCATTTTCATCGGTTGGTGTGCCCAACCTGCCAAGAGACAATGGCCATCCCTGTTTAGTGCTGACCTCTGCCCCAGCCTTGTCTGGAGGCGCTCCACTGTCTTTAAGTGGATGCTGAACAGCCTTTGCCTGAGGCTAACTGAAAAGTCTGTGAGAAACCAGACACCCAAAAGCAGACCAACAGCAACCACAATTAGGATAAATCTACATAAAATAATCCAAATAAAATTGCAAAAAATAAATAAATAAATGTAAATACATTTTCATAATTGTTTTGTTAAAGCTAAACTGAAATGCTTCAATATGGTACATACTGCATGCGGTACAATGTATATTCAAAATCTTATTAATATTTTCCATATTCTCCATCATTTTCAGTCAGTCATTTTAACACTGAAACCGCTATAAAATCTATTGTATTATATTAAGTGAAGATTAAAAATGTGTTCTTTTTTAGCATGCAGAAACAAGGGAAATATCTAGTTCAAATGTTCTGTCTACAAAAACTGTGAAAATGCAAACCTACAAGCAAGGGTGAACATAAAACTGTTTTTTTAGATTCACAGCAAAGTTTTTTAGACAGTTTTAATTGGAAGCCTTTTCAATCTCAGTAGCTTAAAGGACTATTGAGTGATGGAACTGCAAAGAATACATGAACAGGTCTACAAGTAAACCCGGAGTAAAAACAAATAGGCATGACATCAGTAGGTGAAGTCTAAAGCTCTGTTATTATTGTATCACTAGATTATATTCAGAGGATTAATGGTGTATAGTATGTTTAACTGGATGGGCAACTTTTCTGATTTTTTTCAGAATGATCAACACCCAATCGAGCAAAGATCAAAATGTTTAACAGTAGCCAACTTAATGAGGTGACTGTTAAACTACTTCTGTCAAATAACCTTTTAAAGGAAATTAAAGGCAAAACTAAAGTGTGGATAATTTAAGGCAGAGGTCAGTAGGAGGCCACACCTCACTAGTGCTTCCTCTAAAAGAAAAAAACATCACACCTGCTCTACCCTGAGTTTTTTAGCAGACTAATTTAAACTGTTTTGATGCTTAATGTAACAACAATGTAAAATACTATCATTGTAAATGTCAGGATACTTTTACACTTGTTACTGTGTAGATGTAAAATATCTGACATTTTTGAAAGACAGGGTGTGACAAATATTAAAATCTGACAAGCTTCTGATCTGAATATTGGAAGAAAAAAAATGGTTTGCAGACCTGCAATTTATTTTACAGACAATCTGCTGAGGGAAGGAAAGATGTCTCTTTATTCCAAACTATAATCTGGAAGAATTTTGCTGTTTATGAGCGGAAATGTAACAAAACAATTAAAGACCTAATTTTGGTGTATTATTGTTGAAGTTACATCTACTTAATAAAATTAAAATAGCATGTTTTAATGAAATAAAATAAAGCACACACAAAAATAAAACAAAATAAAATAATTTTGAAAATGATCCGCCATTTTTATCTGCTTTACTCACATGACTGTGGACCTACATTAATTCATGCTAGTTTGGATGGTGTGGACTGTAATGTTTGTTTTTAAGATACTTTATTTCTAAACATTTTAGGTGAATTCAGCCATACCTAAATCCAGATTAAAAAAAAGTGTAGAACACGTGTCAACGCAACTAATTATATAAAGCAGGCTTTGTGTTTAATAGATGTGGTAAAAACTCAGTTAAAATGCCACAAAAGCTTGATGCTAATTAAAGAATGTTAGCATTAGCTTAATATTCTGTGTGTGGGTATTTTTGTTAGGTAGTAACGAAGCAGCTTCAAATTAGTTCTGTTTTTTTTCAGATGAAAATTTTGCATTAACTAAATAAATATATCTGTGTTTATCAGTTAGTGTTAGATCTATATATAGACTGCTGTTTGTCTGTTGTGCTTGCAAGAGCATTCATTTACACCGATCAGGCAAATTTTGTTTAATTAGTTGACATGACCATTCAGATCTAGTCAGTCAAGGCGTAGATGATCACCTTTGACTTTATGAATGTTTTCAATGACTTCATTTTCACATTTAACCAAAGGCATTTGTTTTTACACTCATGCATATTTGTCTCACTTGATTTGTTGCATACAAGTCTGTATGAACCAGTGTGACTGTTTTGATGAAAAGATGGCTGAATTAAAATGTCTAATTTTGGGCAGAAGAATAGAATAGAATAGAACTTTTTTCATCCCACTCTGGGGATTTTTTGTTTGTTTGTTACAGCAGCAAAAAATAAAGTGCATTATAAAAAATGAAAATGGGTGGGAGGCTCATTACAGTATGTTGGATCCTAGTTAACATTTGTTGATCTTTTAGACTTTATCACCAACATATCCTGCTTCTTATTACAAATTCACATTCTTTCTAAACCCGACACTCTGTCATGCTTGGCTTCTGCATAAGTTAAATTATTTGCTTCATTAGATATGCCTGTGTTTGTAAGTCAGGTATTAATATCATTCATCGCACAGTGTTGGGGAATTCCAAACCCTTAAATAGTGCCAACTTCAGATTATGGCCCCCCATCTCCCCCACCCTTTTCCACCCCAGGCCCGTCCAGCTGTACACATACCAAAAGTTGCAGCAGTGCTATCATATAGACTGTGGGGGGAATTCCGCCTGCCTCAGACTGCAGCGTGCGCCACTTCAGCAGGAACAATGGCAGGCTGAGCTCTGAAGCAGGTGTAATGTTTCAGGGGAGCAGGTCAAAGTGCCTCTGTCTGAATGGTGCATAATCACCATTATGTGTAGTACAAATATTCAGTATTATGCAGGCTGACTTCTTCACAATGGAAGTGCTCTCCATGAATGGCTGCCAGCAGGACTCCTCCTCCTGCTTTCATCCACTGGCTGGGTGGCCAAATTTCAGCCCTGCATCAAAAATTGTTTTAGTGTTTGCTGACACTGCAGCTTTTAAGACTGTCTGTAATTAATTCTGTCTTTGTCAACAATGTCTAGAGTAAATATTGCACTTTGGAAATGTTTTGTGTGAAGTAAATGTAGTTGTGGTTTATTCTGTATCCTTGCAGACTCAGGGATTCTTCTTCCCGTTTGTCCTGGAGAGAGAGCTCATTCCTCAGCAGTATGTCCCAGAATCAATCAGCGCAGACTGCTGACCTCTTTGGACAGGATGTATTTAATCAACTCTTTGACATGCTGGACCAGTGAGTCAAAATTACAGAAACATATGAGCAACCCACAAATCAGGGCAAAAATACATAGACGTTTTGTTCCAAATTACAAATTATTTGTACTGATACTAACTGTCAAAATAAAATGCTAATTTCCTTGAATATTAAGTGCAATATTCTAAAACACAGATAATTTGTATTTTGAAATTATAAAAATACATTTTCAAGAAAGCCAAATTATTGAACATAAGTTTTAAATCTGAAGATTAAAATGTCATATTTGAGGGCGAAAATGCCAGTACCAAAATACAAAGTACGGAATACCAAAAAAGAAATGACATGCATATTTTAAATACATTTGATTGATGATATCATTTCCAATGAGCTCTTTTAGGTAAGTTTTCAGCTTCAGTTCTTGTGTTTTAGATCAGCCATCCACACAGTCCAGCCGATTGAGCTGAACTTCACAGACAGTCCAACAGATGGATCTGCAGGAAATACCATTCAGATCAGTATGGACTGCATAACCATGCATGAACCAGATGAGCCACTTTCTGTAAGTACGTAGGTTTGGAAAATATCAGTTCCTTTTTTCCCCTCGTAATCACTGCTGCCTTAATCGACAAACAGCTAGATATGATCTTATGTTAAATGACCAATGATTCCTAATAGACAAAAGATAGCTTTGTTGTTTTGGACACTTTGGTGATGCTAATTCAGAATATCCCCATCTGAGATTAGTCCTGTTACAATTTTAACATCATTGTAATTATTTGATCAAATCACAATTATTTTGCATAAACATAAATATTGTATAACAACATCAGGATGAATCTAATCTAAATTGTTGCATTTCATCACTGTTTTATATTATTCTATTTAAGATGTGATACTATATTTGTACCCCCTTACATTTTTGGATATTTGTGTAATAATCTTTATACTTCAATGATTTCTGTCAAATTTAGTATTTTGCTATTTTTGTTTCCAAAGCCAAAATAACAAACAAGATGTATCCCAGTGTCCAATGACATAAAATAGCCCCTCCTTATCATTTATGGTTTCAGTATATTCTTAGGGTATGTTGAGCTGCATTTTATAATAACGGTGCATTTTGTAATAAATGTCCAAAATGTAATAACTTTTTCATTTCATTTTGTAATAAACTGCCACAATGCATTTTGTAATAAATTTTGCCACATTTCTATTTCCAAAATATATTTGTAATTTCAAATTGTCCATGTCTAATATGTCTAATTACCAGCCAAACCATAAACCACTTGGAATGTTTCTCAAACAGGTCCTTGAGTTTTAATGCCACACCACCAAAGCGCCCTGCTGTTGCAAAATGTAATAACTTATTACGTAATGCGGCAAAATTTATTACAAAATGTGTTGGGGCAGTTTATTACAAAATGAAATGAAAAAGTTATTACATTTTGGATGTTTATTACAAAATGCACCGTTATTACAAAATGCAGCTCAACAGGTTAGGGTTAAATTGAGCGAAAAAAGACAAACTGTTACTAGCAGTTACTTTCGCTCTGAATTGATAGGAAATCTAGTGGTAAATTCCATTTGGTGCTCAATACAGAATGCAAATATGATTGCCTTTCTTCACATTAACAATGGAATTTCCCGGGGACAGTTGTGAAATTGTGGTGCAGAGTAGTCCAACTGTCCCTGGTTAAATAGGCCAGATATATCTGTGTTTGTGTGAGATGTTGTCTGTACGGTGGTGATAATATCAGTCATGCTTGGCCTGGGTGGCTCTTCTGAGACGACTCACTCCCAAGAGTCTGCTGACATTAGAATGTACTTTTAGACCACCACATTCCTGCCCATGTACATCTAGAAGGGAAACTTGGATTTGTCTTCTTTTTTTGTTTTTACAACACTTTATATTAAACTGCATGTATTTGCTGCAAACTATTTGCTCATTAACTATTTATTATTTACTATTATTACTATTTATTTATACAAAGCACTAAATAAATAAATTCATTCATTCTTTATCACATTCCACAATTAACAAGTCATTAATTTATTTAATATTGTTCCCTTAATAGGTCACTGATTAGTAATAAATTAGTTGTACATAAATTCTGAACTTTGTCCTCATTATATACCTTGTAATGTGGCAGTATCACAGATCTCAGTTGTACATAATACATATATTATATTACAATGAAACTAAATCCAAAACTACAAGTGTTAATATTGTCTAATTAATTCAAAATTAAATAATTATGACTGGAGTGTCATTGTGTACAACCTCAGCTAAAGAAAGATGTCTGTTTTCTTCTAGAGGTTAAATTATAAAATTTGTTGGGGTTTTTTTCCCTCAATGTTCTGGACAATTTATTCTTTCAAAGTAGTTTTTCTTTTCCTCGATAAGTACATTTCTTCATTAAAACTGAATGTGATTTTGTGCAATATTAACAAGTGACATACAATAACCACTTCCATCATTGTCTGCTTTCAGCTAAGTATTTGTCACATCATTTTAAAAGCTAAAATATGATTAATGAAATGATACACACAATGTTGAGCCCTTGCATAGTTTTTGTTTGAGCAATAACAATAATAAAACACATCACAGCACTGTTAAGCCCCCCCCCCTCCCCCCACAACTTGGACACATCCTGGTTTTCCATTTTAAGGTGAGTTGTGAGTTTTTTCATTCAGGCATACTAGTAATGTGTTGAGTATGATCATGCAGAATATGACAGTAATAATTGCTTTAAATTGGCGAGGAAAGAAACAATATGCATGATAATAAGCATTAGTAAATATAAGTACAGTACAGTACAGAACATCTAGGATACTGACAGACATAATAATACACATTATTTCACATTCAGTGTAAATACTTTATGAGCTCTGTTCACTTTGACCTGTAGTCAGGGAATATCTTTATCAATCCTGCTACTGAAAGATGATGCAGTGCACCGTTCCCTCCCAGTGAAGGAATGCCGTTGTCCAGCCAGGGTGGAAAAAATAGCAAATAAAAATTTTGTTCAAGGAGCTGAGTAATGTTAGCCTGCGCATCCCCCAAGGGGGCCTGTGCTCTCTTGAACTGGTGATTAATGTCCCCACCCCCACCGCCCACTTTCCTCTGCACTGAAGAGGGCGTGGTGTGGTGATTGGCATGCCAGCAACTCATGCAACATCCGTGTGGGGTTTGCTGCTCAGTGCCATGGCAGCTTGCCAATCACCAAGCCCCAATTATTATTACCAAGTCAAGACTCTGTTTTGATGAAATACCACGGTGGGCAAAATCACCCACCCCCCACCCCCTACCAAGTGGAGGTGTGCCTCTTTCATGAGTCATTAGAAAGCATCTCACTGTTTAGTGCCTTGGGGGGAAATTATTTGTATTGTGTAGGGTTTATGTTTAATCTGAAATTCCTTTTTCTTTTGGATTTTTTTTTTTGTAGCTCCAGGGCAACAATTTACCGCAGCACCTGCCTCTTCTGCAGAGGTCTCAGCTCTCATCTATCAGTACATGTCTTCTCTGTCTAAAGGTGGGGGGTGGTAACAAGGGTAGTGAGCAAGAGGAGGGTAGAATAACATGAAGGAATGTGGCAGAAACAGTGGCAGGAGAAATGCTATATCTTACCCTAAACAGCTGATTTTACACCCAGATAAACCTGTGATCAGCTGTGCGTGGAAAATCCAGTGTTGAGCAGGGCAACACAGGATGAAGTTTAAACACTGAGCGGCTCAATCCACACAGAGATATAATTACATGTTTGTGTTTGACTTCTCACTTTTTTCCTCAGCTCTTGTTCCTCATGTGTAATAGCCCTCTGGTTCAGTTCAGTTCCGTTGACAATTATTAGACTGTTTTGTAAATTTGGCAAGATTGAAATCTAATCTAAATGCTGTCATCTTAGAAGAATCTGCCAGATGTGGTGCAATCATTACCGTTCGGTGTTTTGTGATCATGAAAACATTTGATGTTTTTGAGTCACTACATCCAGCGTGTTTGAAAAATGAGTTATTTTACCTTAATCTGTGAGAACAGAAAAATTACTTCATTTAACATTCAATTCAGGGAACAGAAAAATATATTTCCATGTATGTACAAAATGTTTGTTCATTTCAGCCTAGGTCACTTCATCTTTCTACAAGATTTTTTTTAATGTGATGACCATAGATGTTCTAAAAACTCTACTAGAATTCACTCAAACCTTTAGTGTTTTTTCTGATATATATCAGCATAAAGCACCAGCTCCTCTTTTATTAATGTTCTAATAATCTGTCTCTGTAATATAAGGCCAGAGTCATTATACAGTGAATGATTACATTGTACAAAAGAGACATTAAGAAACTTTTCTAGGGAACTAGTGCTCATCGTTCCCTACTTGAATAACTGTTGAGGACCGACCTGATTGTAGATCTGCAGATACAAGAGCAGGTGCCCCTATAGCCGTTATCTCTCACATTTTCTTCCATCTTTTTTACAGCTTAGACAAAGACTTACGTACGTCACTCTCTTTTAGGTTTGGAATTTGATTTTGTTAGTTATGTGGATTACCGTGAGAGTGAGACTGAGCATATTTTCAAGAAATTCAGTAATTAACTTTAAATATGTGTTTCCAGTAGGTTCTATTCAAGAGAAATGCTGAAGGTGATTTTCTTTGATGCTTTTTTGTCTTTTTGAATAAATAGTTCCTAGAATTAACATTCATACTGTCAAAATGTGTGAAGGATTTGAACCATGTGTGATTTCACTATGCAGGTGTTCCAAACACAAATTGAGAACAAAATAATAATACAAGTCATTTAAAAAAAGCGTTAGCATGCCTAAATGGTAAGACATACCTCGCCATGTTTTTGTTATGGTTAAATGGATGTTGTGAAAATAGACAATAGTGATAAAACAATTTTTGTTGTAAAGAAGTGAGGCAAAGTGTGTGAGAAGAAGTGTCACATTTGAAGCAGTTTCATTTCTCTTACAACAATTTGGGAAACTGGGATTGGAATATTCCTGTTGACAAAACAAACTGCATATTTAGAGTACCAAGTAATCTTTGTCCGACCAATAATATCCAGTACTACAAACACTAGTTTAAATATACTTGACTTTTATGATATTGTTGAAATGTTTTCACAAACATTTTCAATTAGTTTTTTTAAATGCATATTTCTCTCTGTCTATAAATAAATCTGATACAAGACTGTGGTTCTGCAGCCACTGATGTTTGTAACTCTATTGAACATACTGATACACAAACCTATCGCAATAGTAGAATGCATTTAACTTCACTGTGGAATAGTGTCAGTGAGCTCAAACAGTGTCATTTACAACATTTACTTCCATCATTTTTGGACACATAATGTTGCTCAACGTCAGCCCCAGATCATAAACTGACACACAGGCATATACTGTAGGAGCGAAGCATGATGGGTAATCACTTCATCTGGTGATCTTCTCACCCTGTTGCATCCATCACTCTGAAACAGGGTCAATCTGGACTCATCAGACCACATGAACTTTTTCCATTGAAACATAGTCCAGTCTTTATGCTTTCAATCTAACTGATGGGTTTTGAGCAGATGAAAAGCTCCTCACTGCATAAGTTATAGTTAAAGAATGTGTTGCGACTGAAATCTATTAATCACTGCAGTAATTATCCAACTAAAGGATCTGAAGTATTTGCTCAGTTAAATCCAGTTGGTGACTTTTTTGGCATATCAAGTTTAATAAAGACTGATGTATGTGGTGGGGGGCTCTGAATTATTTGCTTAGTTAAATTCAGGTGGGGATTTTTTTTTTGTTTAATTATTGTCTCAATTAATCTTTGGGTTGCTTTATCTTGTCTTCAAATCACATTTGTAGTCGGTACATGAGTTTTACCAAAAGCTGCTTAATTTAATGTCTTAAAACAATGGGTATTTTAGGATTTGGTGATAGTCGATTGTAGGGAGTTTACCACCCAGGTGATGCTCTGCCTCTGTCCATTGACTGGCTGCGTCTGTCGGTGTGGATGGCTGCTTACGCTGCTTTCAGGGCAGGTGTCTGTGCAGGAGCAACCGCTGTGACCTGACACATGATACTAAACTAATCTAGCTGACTTAAGGAACAGGCTCTTGAAAGGAAAAAATTCAGTCGAGCTTCTTTTGTCTGAGCCTCTAGATCTCCTGATCTGTTGCTGCTGCCTGGTCAGTTCTTTTCTCAGATTTTTTTCTTTTTCTTGGTGAGGGTTTTATCACTGTGTATGTACTGTGAGCCTTTTAGGATGGATAGGCACTGTGTTATCAGTTCAATTAGGATAACACTTTCAGCGAATTATTTTTTCATTAAAACCTTTTTACCTGTTTGATTTAGTAAACTCTCTTTAAAAATGCAAGACAATGAATTAATCAGTAATCAGATTTAGCCATGCGTTGTGTCTGTTCAGTCTTGCATCAGTACAGCTCTTCTTCTAACTTCCCGTACTCTAACACCTTTTCACGTGTCAATATTGTTTTTAACATAATTAGAATTTTCTTTAGTTGAACCAATTATCAACTTAAATAGGTCTGGCCAGGCCTTAACTGAGGCCTGCTTACCTTGGGAGGCCAATGGTTTGGCTTCTTTATAGTGTTGATTAGCCTTTTGTCAAGCTGACTTGTTGCCTGCCCCCATAGCCCCTCAGAGACCCCCAGGCCTGACCAGGGTGTGGCTGTCGTTTGGAGACACTGTCTTCAGGTCACAGTTTCAGACAGCTTTTAAAACTATTCTCACCACAGGGCAGAAGTTGTTGCCCTTTGGCTCTGTAGTAACAGAAGTGATTTGTGCCCTGCCAGTCTCCTCCCTCATCATCTACCCGTGCACCCCACCCCATCCAACCATGTTCACATGTGTAGTATAAGTTAGTGTTATAATCTACATCTGCTATAATGTGAAAACAGCTGGACTTATAGGTTTTATTTCTTTATTCAGAATGCAGTGCTGTGAGATTCAGGAGACTCAGACCAGTTTGTTTGAAGATCTGGTTATAATATATTGACAGTACACATACACTATTATTACGGTAGATATTTTTAATGCAGTTGTGACATTTTCAGAGTGCCATCTGATGTGTGAAAGCAGAATTACTGTATTTCAGGTAATGCATGTTTCCACAACAGATCTACATCACTGAATTCTGATAGATACAAACAATGTACAGGAGTCACATTGTGTTTCTTGGAGGTCTCTGTTCTGGGATAGCTTAGGGGGTTGCATGGAAGAACAATTGTTATGCTAACTACTGTAGATATACAGTAGTTGACATCTACTATCACCGGGACCACAGTTTTCACTCTCAAACTTGCAGGCAAAATGGAATTCCTGTGCAGTCTTTTATTAGATTGTGATATTACTTTTTTTTTTATATATTCTTCTTGATGACAATTGTTTATTTGGAATAACATTTTAGTGTCATCTCCAATTGAGATACATTAAGGAAAGCATTACATGTCTTTTTAATGCCTTTAATTGGAAGATATAGTCAAAAAATAATGTAAAGGCGGTGTTATTTAGTTGTTTTTTAAAAATGCATTTCAATAGTTTACCATAGCGTTTCAATTTTTCCCACTTTTATCCACCATTATAGAGGTACAACAATATTTTGCTGCTCAATATATTCCTCTGCAGTGTTTGAAATGAAGGGAAAGTAGTTTGTGCTTCTGGAGATGGGTGTGGAATCAGGTATTGGACAGGTAGCTCCTTAGACCCCTCCCCTCTTTCTTCCATGTATATAGGACCTAACCTTAGATTCCTATAGAAGCTTCACTTTGCATCTGTAACCCACATCACTCCTTTAGAGTGAGGAAAACAGATTTGTGGAATCCTGGAGCCAGTGGAGCAAACAGCAGCCGCTCTGCTCAATCTCAGCGCCAACATGTTGTACCTAGAGACGGGCACCGCAACGCCATTCAACGAGGTAAGACCAGAAGAGAAACTGAGACAAAAAAACAAAAAACCCATCATACTTATCCATTAGTAGGTTTCCCAACACTTTGAAACTTAATGAAAAACCAATTCACATTAAAGGCCTTGTATTTGGTGACTTCAACTGTGCGCCAGAATTTTCACTTAGAGTTTTGTATTAGTTCTTATAAAATATAAGCTAATGATTTTGAAGGTAGTACAGATATTTAATGATTGAGAAATAAAAATCGAAAAATGAATTTAAAAAAAGCTTCTTTATTAGTATCTATAGGAAGATCTAATATGGAAAACGTACCTTTGGAATTGAGTCCCCTGTGCTTTTGGCTTGATTAGACTTTGACAGTATGTGTGTTGGCGTGCTCGTCTCTCCAGAGAGCAGGAGAATGTAAACACCTGGATGATTGCTTTGAATATTTTTTTCTTGTAAAATGGCTTTTATCTGGTTTTGATGGATGTACTCAGTTGATGTGATTCATTTCTTACCGAGTCTCAGTGGTGTCAAAAAATTTGATCACTGAAAGGCATTGGAGGATTCAGACTTTTTTTTTGTTCTCTGTGAGAAGATTTCAGCACATGAAAGAAAAGATGATGGAAATGACATTGTTTAAAACAGCACATTTTGAATTACCAATGTTTTACTTGCTATTTATTTCTAAATAATTATTTGTCATTTTCATTTTTTAGAAGCTATTTCTTATGGGAACATTTAGTCCAGCAATTGTTACATGTTCTTTTCATGTTCTAAATCTTATTGTAAGATTGCAAATATATTTATAAATTGGTTTTTGTTCTTCAAAAGTGTGAAAACAAACTCAAAATATGTTAATGTCTCAGTGGTTGACAAAAATAAAATTTACCACTTTGAAAGTGTAAGTAAATGATAGATTCCAATGCTGGTTATTGATCATTTGGAGATAAAGTGCATTTTCAAAATGAGTGAATATATAATTGGTTTGCACTGTAATTACTTAATTATTAATTTTTTCTACCAATACAAGTAGCATGGCATTCTACTGACTTTGGAGAGAGCCTATTGTTTTTTTTCATACTCTGGTTAACTGTATAGTACAAAGTATTATACAACTCCTACAAAAACTTGAAAACTATGTTTTTCAATCAGTGTTATCTCTTTAAAATATTTCCTTTGGTTCTTAGGGTAGTAGTTATTGTTGTGGAAATCTCTCGTATACATCTTCATTCTTTGTGTTTTCCTTGTGTTTTTGTTCCCCAAATCCCGCACCCAAACTCCGAGTAAGCGGTGATAGATTCTCAGATTGCAGGTTGCAGATAGCAGGTGTGTCAGGTCAGTGTCTTTTAAGTTGTAGAGCAGGGAGTCTTTAAGTGGTGTCCGACTCAATCCCCTCTGTGTGTGGGGGTATCAGGTTCCCCCCATCGCTAGTCTCTTGGGAGCCGTTGCAGTCATTAGAATGCGGCCGGCCAGGCGTAGCTGTTTAGTCCAGGTTCGTAATTGCTTTAATGGTGTGTTGATGTAGATACAATCACCTCCTCTGCCCACCCCAGCAGGTATGAGGTGTAGATGGACCCCCACCCACTCCCCCACCTCAGCCCCCCTCTCCCCTGTTGAGCTTTTAATGCCTCCCTCCCCCTGTGGTCACTCATCACAGTCCCAAAGATGCTCCTCTATACAGGCTCAAGGTACATGGAGTTGGTCACCAGAGAGCCTGGAATTGGAGTTATTCCCCCCCTAAGGCCAGGTCTGCTTTGGTTCCTGTCATCTATTGGCTGTTCAAAGCTGTGGCCTTATCAGTGCTTAGATTTTGTGACCACCTAACAGCAGCGGTGGGATTTATGGACTGTTATATGTTCACATACAAAATATTGGCACTTTATCACTTGCAACCATCCAAATCATGTCTGTTTAGAGTTTTCTGGTTTTCGATCTTTGCAGCAGTGCTTTCTGTTAGAACCTCAGATATGTCGTAATCTTTGCCTTGTGACATGGATGCATACTGTACAAAAATATGTACATATAAATGATCCACTCAGTTTCTTCACAGGTGTGCAGTGAGTAATGTATGACTTACTTCACAAGCTGCTGAGAAAATGATTTACCTTTAGTCATCTGCACTACAGTAATACCAAGTAATTGTAATCATTTGTCCATTTTGTCATTTGCTTGGAAATTACTACAATTTAAAAATTCCCCTTTTTTAATTTTAAGATAATACAAATGTATACACTGCAAACTCTCCCTCTGTTGGTCTGAAATGCTTACCCCAGCATTGGTCTCAAACAAAGAAATTAGCTTCAAGGCCTCAAACAGAAAACACAAGCTTTTCACAAACTTTATTAAAGGCTGTTGAGGATGACAAGGCAGCTGATTTACTGTGTTTCTACTTTGCAGCCTGACTAAAGGCCTAAACACAGCATCACCTATAAACAGAAGGAATTTTTAAGAGCAGCTAAACTGGTTATTAAATGGTCGGTGTATTATAGTGGAATAAGATCTGATTAAAGGAAACAGAGAAGAGGCCTGAAACCCCCTCACACAACCTTTAAACCGCTGACATCCCACTTCCAGTCAATTAAACATTAAAACGTGGCCAGTTTTTTGGTAGACTTGACTGTCAGGGATCAGTATCAAGTCAATTATGGCTTTTTTTTTTTTTATCCTTATTTTCATTTAGACACAGGGGAGAGTCTTCTGAGACCCTGTATGTAATGCTGGGTATTCTATGTCAGGGCCTTTTATTTTATATCCCTGCATTTATCTATGTTGAGTTGCTGTCCAACATCAGCCTTTTCTTTAGAATAATAATTTGACATTGATAATTGGTGCCTGTCACATCCACCTCTGCAGCTGCCAGCGTCATGCCCTGGGAAAGGCTCTGTCATCTCTGAGGCTGCAATAAACTGGGCCATAGTTCAAAAGATTCTCTCCAATATCACTATCACAAAGGTTAAAACAGAAAAAAAAAATCATACTGGTTGTTCCCATGCTGACCACAAAGCATATTCTGGTTTAAATGTGTGTGAAATTATACTATTTTTAGGTCCAGGTTGAACTTTTTCTGGTTTCCTCCTCTGGGATCCAATACACATTCACTTTTAACCTTTATAATGCATGTGTAATTACCCCATTGTCAGAGACTGTGTTTGGAGTACCAGCTCTCTGCTAAAGGCTGGAGGGTTTCCACTCCACCAGAATGGAGTTTTCTTTCTTTGTGTGTGTGTGTGTGTGTGTGTGTGTGTGTGTGTGTGTGTGTGTGTGTGTGTGTGTGTGTGTGCGTGTGTGTGCGTGCGTGCGTGCACTCACTCTTCATTCACAAATACACTTGTCTCCTAACACCTGCGTACCCAACAAAATTGTCCTCCAGAGCTCTTCTAAGCCTCAATGTCATTGTTTCTGGGGGGTTTAAGCAGCCTTGCATTGCACACACTCGCCCTCATCCAAACGGCTTGCTACCCTGTGGCATTGTTGCACAGATTTTCTCAAATTGACTCTGATGACCTACCTCGGGTGTGTGTGTCTCACTGTGAAAACCTGTTTACCTGAATTGTTGCATGTGTATTTAATAAATCAGTGATATTCCTTCAGTACCTTGATTATAAAACCTACCTAGTCTGTGTTTTATGGCTTATCTAGCACAGCGCTAACACCTGGCAGGGTAATGGGTGTGAGCTGGACAGCTGTGGTCAGCCGTGCTTGAAATAAACAAGAGGCCCTGGAGAGATTAATGGCCGTCTAAAGAGCGAGAGCCATGGCACCTCGTCCAGGAATGTGCCATTTATAAATGGAAAGGAATGGGGTGAATGGCAAGCAGAACAAGCAGGAAGGGGCTGGCTACTACCCAGGCGTATTCTCCATCCTGTTTAAAGGCAGATATTTTAATTCCATTCCTCCTGTCTGAATACTTTTGGTCAGGGAAACATTTATTTGAATTCTTGGTAGTACTATTTGTAGCAGGACAGAAACAAACCAGACGAGGCAGATTTCTAAAGTAATTGATGATTTTAAATTATATTTTTATTTATCCTCATGTAAAAGCTGTCTTTCATGGTGGGGTGTTCACATGTTGCCTCAGGTAAGAAGTTAAACTAGGGATCATGGATCACCACTTCACCATTTTTTGGAAACAAGATCTTCACTTCCTGCAGCACTTGCTTTTTTTAACCTTTGACCGTCCTTATTGTGTTTTGTTTATTGATTTGTATTCTTCTGTTTTATTATTTATTGTTCAGGCCACGTGTCATAATTGTACCCCTAACTTTATTCTTTCCATTTCCTAAACAACTTCTTTTCTGTATTTCTTTGGATCAACTTAGCAGGTGCACCAGAAGAAAAAAAAAATCACCAGCACTGTCTCATTCATTTAAGACTTCAGCAAAAGAGAAATTCCTCTACGGTGACTGAACACATTTCCCTTTCCTTCCATCCCCCTCCATTTTGTTTGCAGTCACAGTATACAAACCTGGGGCTCCTGAACAGCATGGATCAAAACATTCAGAATGGCGGCTCAACCAACACCAGCCCTTACAACAATGACCATGCACAGAACAACGTGACAGCCCCCTCACCGTACGCTCAGCCCAGCTCCACCTTCGATGCTTTGTCCCCCTCACCGGCCATCCCATCCAATACAGATTATGCTGGGCCTCACACCTTTGATGTGTCCTTCCAGCAATCTAGTACGGCAAAGTCTGCCACCTGGACGGTAAGAAAACTTCAATATTCTATAAACCTGTATAATGACTGGAGCTCTGTCCATGGGTATTGAAGATGAATGTTATTTTAACAGGCCCATGTCAAAAGTTCAAAGGCAATACTTGGTTCTTAGTTGAAAACTGCTGAAAATAATGAATGTGAAACCCCCTACAACTTAATTAATTCACTTTCCGGTTAACTCTGGCACACCGTATTAGGGGTGTAACGGTGCACTCGTTTGTCTCATTTGGCCTTTGATACAATACGAAGGTGTACTGAATGATGTGAAGAAGTCAAACACTTGGGAAAAAGGATGGCTCCAAGCAGAACCCATGTACAGAGTTTCCCCTATATACATTCACCACTGCACTAAAACCCAAACACTTTATTCTGAGACTGGCGCTGATAGGGGTGCGGGTGCGGGTGGGGGGTAAACATGACAACAGGGAGTATAACAGAGGCACACAAGCTGGGTTGGATAATTGAAGCATGTTAAGTTTCACTTTCTGTAGTTATAGAGCGTACCCCCCCACACACACCCCTCCCTTCGCTGGTCTCCTTCACTTTACCGAAAAGGTGTTGAAACTGAAGATCTCTGAAATGGAAAACGTCCTGAACTGAGTTTTTCTGTATTATGACACCCCTACTTCATATCCATCATATTTTTTTCCTCATATGTTAAAAAGGTCTTCATTTCCATTCATAATGGTGAGGAAAAAATGTCTTCAATTTGACTCCTTCAAACCTTCAAAAATATTGCATCCAGAAAATGAACCACTACTGTAAAACACTATAAGATAACTTCAGAATCAATTAGAAAAGTAATACATGACAGTATACTGGGAGGGGATATTGAATATATACTTGTGTTGTTGTCAAAATGATGCATCTGAGAAGTATTTTTAATATATATTAGTATTTATTTATTACTTTTTATATATTTCCATTGACATGCATTTCTTAGTGACTTAGTTTTTGTATATGTACATTGTACATTAATTTGTATTTACATGTGTACTGTAGGCTAAGTCTGTGTCTCTACTTTTCTCAACCGGCAATGGACAGAAAGGTTCAAATAAAATGGAAGTATTTTTTTTTAACAGCTTTTTTTCCCACATTGCTAGTATCTAGACTCAAAGACAACAGTTTTTTGTGGTAACTGTCATCCTAACAGGTCAAGCAATGAACCAGTAATGAGGAAAGGAACATACTTTTAACTATGAATTATTTTTTTTGACAATCTGTGCTCTAGGCAAATTTAGGTGAATATTACTTGAAAGCTCCGAGTTGCACAACTACATCTGGCAAGGAAGAATGTCACCTGAGATGTATAGCTTTAATCAAGATTGAACCCCAGGCTTATCTTATTCAGGATTTACATTACACTTAACTTACTGACATAAAAACTGAACAAACAATGATCTTATTAATGTATTAAGTTAGTCCTAGAGACACAAATGAGGTGGATTGAAGAAGGAGAAGGCCACACCTTTACTTATTTCCCAGTGATTATTAAGTTTTGCTCATCGTCACACTTCTGTTTACTGACAGTTTGGAGCAGGGTACAGGGATAGTTTGTTGATGACAGAGGTAAATAGTCTTGGTCCAGGTGTGGTGATACCCTGCATAGCTAGATGTCCCCATGTGATGCTCAGTAAACCCACACAACCTGCTCCTTCTGCTCTGTCATTATGCATGACAGGGCTGAGGGACAGCTGTTGCATCACAACTCCACCTGCTTAGTTGTTTATGTGTCTAATCAGTTCTTCTATGTGCAAACACTGTGACAGTTGCACAGTCCCACAGTTCAGCCTATTAATGCACTCTGGCGGACAGCATGGGTGGCAGAGGTGTCACCTCACAAGACAGTTCAAGTCATTTAGGTTTGATATATTTTCTCTATTTTGTGTATGTTGTGATCATGATTATATGGATGTGACATTTTAAATGTAATGCTTCAACATTGATCTTTTTCATGGAACCCTCACACTAAGGGAGACACCATGGGACATTTCCATAGAGTTAAGTGAACAGATGAAGTATAAGGCCAAAATATATGTATTGAACTTAATTAGAGGGGGGATTCTTGTATGTTCTGTATTTGGTATGTGCCATGTGACAGGTCAAATGGAACATGTCAATTAGTTAGCAATGACATCCACTTTAGTAGAAACATGTTACTCTCCTTAAATCTGGTCAAACTGAAAAACCTGCCAGGCTTAAAGATTAAATTCAATACATTTTGCCTGTGGCTGAACACAGGGAGTGCTGGGCGATCTCACCTTATTCCTTGGCCTTGCTGAGTGTGGGATTGTGACATTTACCCAATTCCCACACTACTTCACTCATCCCTCTCATTTTCACAGTCCCAAAAACAAAAGTGTTTGTCTGATGTGCAACTGTGAGGAGTTTTAACAGGGTGGTTCAAGAGGCACGCCCCACAGCCTGAGCTGTGCTGGTTAGGGACACATCCCATCACAAACCTGAATCTCAACAGACTGGTGTATCCCACAGTCAAAGCAGATGAGGAAAGACTGGTTTGATTGGTTGGACTAATCATGGAAAACATACTGTATTATTTTTTTATTATTTGCCGTTAGTGAGAAAAAATAGTTAACCCATGATCTGCACAAACCCAACAGTTTAAAAGATAGACTGAATGGGTTTTCCTCTTGTTTCATGATTGCTCATTATTTAATTTGTATTTGTCAAGTAGTAGTAGTGGTGGTATTCTGGGTTGTTATGTCATTTATTATCTAGGTTAAACATTTGTACATTATCCATCATAGATGCCTTACGTAATTGCAAATGCAGTCACTTAATCCTACCAAAGAGCATTTGTCAGTATTTTGACTCACTGAACATTGTTTTGTCCTGATGATTTTCCATAATAGCTCCAACAGAGTCATTTTCACTGTCTGCAAGCAGTCAACCTGACTATGAAGAATTGTGATTATAGTGTTGGTTCCAATCTTAGAGGAGGCTCCCTCACCTGAGCTCAGGAGATCTTTTGCAAAGCTTTCATAATCTCAGCCCAGTAGGTTGACTGCTGGACTGAAGGACTGATAGCAAACAGCCACTGAAGATGTCACCACCACAGCTTTGCTCTGTGCAAAGATCTGCTAATGCCCCCCCCCTTTTGAAGGCCTATGGGATCTTCCATGGGACTTAGTGGACTGTGTACTGTCTTTTTGATGACTGTTCTTATGGAGACACACCTAATCCCTAACCCACACCTTAACCTCTTCCTGTCTAGGACGAGTGTGACACACACAGAGGTTCAACACGTCAACATTTCCCAGAACTGCTCCCACACGGTTTCCTTCTTGGCACTCCTCACTTTTGTCATTTGTTTAGAGAACAACACTTGTCCAGGTCAAACAAATACATCTATTATAAATGTTTTGTGTTCTTTGCTTTGCTGAATTAATGGAGTGTCGCAAAAGAGGCAGTCATTGTTGCCTATTGATGCAACTATTGTGAGGGTGAAGATTGGTTGTGTTTGCCATCTGTATTAGCTGCCACCACACATAGCAGTCAAAGGAGAGGAATTTCATGGTTGGGGCTATCACTGGGACGCTGTAGAGCTGCGGGGATTACAGTAATGGATTGAGGGCCTGTAGATAATACCTGTGTAAATACGGTGTGCCTCTATCCTGAACCCTGTGCTCTTGGAGTGGGCTCTGTCTTTTTGAGCGAGTTAAGCTTGATGGTTGCATCTCACATTGCGCCGGAGGAGGAGGAGAGCCCTTGAATGCTCAAAGAGAAGAGTGTTCTAGCGAAAGGCAGCAAGACACAGCTTGCCCCTGGAACATCTGCGGGCCCGTCCCACGCCTCACGAGATGGGGCTCAGACTTGTTTGTGTCAAAAAGCTTGTCATGACTCGCCCATCACAGAGAGACAAGCCCTGAAAGCTCCAGATGGGAAAAGGTAGAGGGGAATTTTTTAAAAACGCAAAGTTGAAAAGGTTTTTTATGATATGGGCTATGGGATTTCTTCATAATCGTGGAAAAGCCCGTTCTCGTTCAGTTTTTATGACAGGATTCTTTTATCTCTAGCAAACAACTCCTCACAGATACCTGCCGTAATGTTTACCACAACAGAACGCTGGGTCATGGTGTAGTCGAATATCAGCAGAATATGAACACTGATGAAAACGCCATGGTTGTACACACGAAAGATAAACACAGAAAAATCAGGAATTGTTTTTGTAGTTGAATCAGGTTTAGAAAATGGCATTGAATATTTATCATCTTCCCACCCATTGGCTTTTGTTTTGTGTTTTGAAAACAGTGAACTCAGGTGCAGATGTAGTTTGAACGCTGGTTAAAAAAAAAAAATCTGCATTCGACTGGTTCATTTGAAGGGCGACAAATGTATATCCGACTCTTTCAGCTACATAAGCACAGTGTTACTTGTAAGTGTACAGGTTTGTCTTAGGGCAGGTGCTGTCACTAAGATTGAGTGGTGTGGGTTGTTGCTCATAGTTACACTATTTTTTATTTATTTATTTTTCTTTAAGAGGTGTAGAAAAATCAGTGATAATTTCCTCAAACTATATATTTAATTTTCTCTTTAAGTACAGGTGTGTTATATCTGCTGTAGAGACAGAGGGAGAGAAAAAAACTCCTTTGCATTATTGTTGAATTAAACAGGTTTGGGAGAAGCTTTAGGCATGACATGACATGTCAGGTATGAAGAAGACAAGACCAGAGGCGCCAAACAGTGCTTGTTTAAGGCCTGATGTTTGTCAGGACTTGACTTCTGCATGCGCCCGCAGCGCCTGTCATGGAGAAAAGAACGCTACAGCTGTGGGCCTGTCTCAACCTGTGTTCCACGGGAAGTATGTATTTGTGTGCGCAAGTGTTGCATGTGTTAGAAAGTAATTGCACACATTCAACACACGCATCAAACAAATTGTATGTTGCATCCAGTCTGATTCTGAACATATTTTATTAAAAGAGTGGCCCATTTCACTTTTTGTGCAACATCAGTCTGTTTGTATTCATTATTGTTCTCCTATTCACACGTGTGTTGATCACGGTGTCACGTGTTCTTGCAAACTTCGAAAAAATGTGTTTGCTTTCAAATGATTGTGATTAAGCAGTTCTGTATTGTGCACATCTTGGCTGTATAATTCACATTGTGACCAATGAAAGGCTCATAATTACATGTTAACACCTGAGCACCGCACCCTGTGTGAGCCACTGAATCCCATCAGTCAACTGGTTGTCCTCCACCCTGAACAGTGTTAGCTTTAGCCAGGCGCTGCTTTCAGCAGTCAACAGCAGCTCCTGCTCTCACTGCTGAGCAAACACAGCACCAGCACCACATACTTTTGTGTGCTCAAAGTTTGTAGCTTGAGGGCTGGGATGGTTCTTTGGTGTGTTTGTGCGTATGTAAATGAATTAGAAATGTTAGACATTAGAACATGATCTATACAAACTTTGCTTTTCTGCTTTTTTAACATCTCTGCTTAAATTATGCTGTTTTCAGACGCTACATAAACCCAACTGTAATTATTAAAAATAATATGTACTGGGCCTTTACACAACCCTCCCCTCATTCCCTTTGCTTCATAATCTTCAGCTCTCTCTTTCTCACATCTCTTTGCTCTTTTCTTCTCCACCTCATTTAGCTGATTGACAGAAGCGTACGGGGAGTATCAGGTTAGGAGCGAGGGGACAACTGCAACCATTCATCTTTTGGCTTTTCCTTTTGGAAGGCTGCTTTGATTTGAGGCTCAGTCAGTTTTAGCCATTGTGATGATGTACATGTCCCAGAGCTTGAACTGTGCATATCAGCACACCAGTCCCTAAATCTAGTAGTTGTACTTTTTACAAATTAAAGCATAATAATGCTTTGGTGTCCATTGCATTTGAATATTGGATATTGAAGAACAGCATAATAGCTGTGTACTTATATAATGTCTTTGTTTGACAGTTGGTGTTTGTTGATGTGGGTTAATGCCACAAAAAACTGTCTGGCTTATTAAATAATGAATCATAATACAGTGATTTCTATGTAGATGACTTGCTCCATGGAAATCCTTACACTTCCTCCCAAGGGAGACAAATAAAGTCAAATTGAATTGAAATGAATTGTCCTGAGGTCTTCAGCCTCTCTTTTCTGCTCCTTTGCAGGTGGATCAGTGTGGAACACTAGCTACCCTTTAGCATAAAGAGTGGTGAAGTTCAGCAAGCATCAGAAAGCATCACAGATTACAACAAAATTCAAACTATCACAAAACCAAATGCAGATCATGGATATTGAACCTTTATTACACATTTCTAGCAGTACTGTTCAGTAACATTAATGTTTTGGCAGTTCATCCTATGCATGTGCAGTTTCTAATGAGGTCACTTGAGGAAAGAAGTCAAGCAAGAATTTGGTTCTCTCAAATCCAGTGCTGTACTGTGTGCAGTTGTGAGAAAGAAAATGGGAGAAGGAGATTAGAAGGCACCGTTTTGTGTTTGTCCTGATGAAAGGAGAGGTTGTGCCTGGGGAGCAGAGCAGAAAATGGCTGTGCCAAGCTTGTGTAATATTTAAAGTCAGCTCAGACAGGTACAGTTATGAGCTCTTTTTCTTTATATTTGAAATTAATAGAGGTGGAATTTTTATGTTGCATTGTTCTTGAACACAGCCTCAAGCGATTTTCACAATGTTCACTGAGAAATGAACCTGACAGGAAAAATTTCCTTTCTCCCCCACCCAGTGTCTTCTGCACATAGACGGCTTAAAGCAGTGCTTGCACAGCACTGATTTGAATGGTCTGTTTACACAGTTGGGTTCTGCCTATTAGTAACTATTCTGTCTTTCTGATGGCTTATTGATGAGTATTTCTAGCAGGGATCAGCGTGTATCTATTATTCATGACTTCTGGCTTACATACTTGAATGCAAGCCAGTTTTTTTGAGTAACCATCCCATTTTGGAAGTGGTCACAGAAGGATCCTGTGATAAGTCCTTCACTAAGGTGCTCACAGCAAAACTTATTTTCATCCAACTCATCTTTATGTAGCATCAGCTCAGCAGCTTCTTCTTCAGAAGCCCTGTTCTGTATGATGAGTGGCCATCAGATGCTTTAGCAGAGCACTCCCTCCTTGAAGATGAAAGCCAGGCCCAGTTTAATTGCTGCTGGAGGGGTCCATTTTATGGCACTCCTCGGAAGTCCCAGAGGCTCTCCAAGAGACATCTTTGAGGTTGCTCAATGCACACTTATAGAAGCAAACTGTGTGTGTGTGTGTGTGTGTGTGTGTGTGTGTGTGTGTGTGTGTGTGTGTGTGTGCGCGCGCTTGTGTTTATTTAAGTAATCACAGTCTTGTCTTTAACCTCTTTTGCTTCAGGGGAAACCAGAAGTGCTCAGTCTCAGCAACAGGTGTCGCAGACATTGATGGTGTCCATTTAAAATTAGGCAGACATTGTTTTGAATCCACAAAGCAGATACATTTTTTTTTTAATTTATGTTTATGTGTATTGTGTTTGTTTTTATGTTTTTTATAACCTTTGGTATTTTCTGTCTTTTCTCCCCTCTAGTATTCAACTGATTTGAAGAAATTATACTGTCAAATCGCAAAGACATGTCCCATTCAGATCAAAGTCCTTACCACTCCACCACAAGGTGCTGTTATTAGAGCCATGCCTGTTTACAAGAAAGCCGAACATGTGACCGAAGTGGTGAAACGTTGCCCGAACCACGAGCTTAGCCGCGAGTTCAATGATGGTCAGTTCTTTGATTTATTAAAAAGACTCTCACTAATGTTGGACTTCAGTTTTAACTCGTTGCTGTTGACATTTAATGACATTTCTCATGTTGCCTCCAGGTCAGATTGCCCCTCCAAGTCATTTGATCCGTGTGGAGGGAAACAGCCACGCCCAGTATGTGGAGGACTCCATCACCGGCAGACAGAGCGTTTTGGTTCCTTATGAGCCTCCCCAGGTGAGCTGTCCATCACTGTGGAGAAGAGCAGTCGCAGTACTGCCCTGTCGGTGACACCTCAGCACCTCAGCCTGATTCTGATAGACAGAGCGGTGACAGGCCCAGGCTTTAGAGAGCTGGGCCTCTCAGTCCTGACACACAGCAGCTGCTAAAACCTAAATCCTAAAGACAGTCCTCACACAACTTTTACAGGGAAATATTTAAGAATGTTTTTAATCCACGGAGGTTCCAAGGTCATACAGCAAGATGTCATTTATTAGATACAGGTACAAGAATAAAAATGACTTTATTGCAAAAATAAAAACTAAACTGAAATGCCTTGAGATTAAAATAAAATTAAAACTATTTAAGAAGAAGACTAATTTGGAATAAAAGAAAAATCAGAAACACTCAATAAAAATGTAACTAGCGAAATGTTCTTAACTGTAATAACTAACTAGATAATATCGGTTTGATCTCATTATAACTAAGCATGTCTTCCATACATAACTATATTTTACTATGCAGTGTTTCATATTATTTGGAGAAAGTTTACTCCAGTGATTAAAAAAAAAAGATTGTAATATTATTTTAAACTTCACTGCAAATAAATTCCAAGTATTTAGAAACTGAAAGAATCATGAAAAGAAAACAGACCTTGTTTTAAAATGAAAGTGAAATGAAAAGCCAAACAAAACTATGTGTTCATTGATGTTAGAGGTGCTACTTTACATATTTAAATATGAGAAATCCTTTAAAATGGCTTCTTTTTTTCATCCTTTATTAAAGTCACTGACCATCGTTGTCCTTGTTCTTCCTCAGGTGGGAACAGAGTTCACCACAATTTTGTATAACTTTATGTGCAACTCCAGTTGTGTGGGTGGAATGAACAGACGCCCGATCCTCATCATTGTCACTCTGGAAACCAGAGAGTAAGGCATTCTCATGCTCCTCCTCCTCAGTGGTTTCTTACACTTTCATACCGTGGTTTGTTTGTGACTCTGCTCACTCCATCCCCATCTGTTTCCAGCGGTCAGGTGTTGGGCCGCAGATGTTTTGAGGCCCGGATCTGCGCCTGCCCGGGCCGAGACAGAAAGGCAGATGAGGACAGCATCCGCAAGCAACATGTAACGGACGCCACAAAGAGCAGTGAGGGTACGAAACGCCGTAAGTAGTGCTGGGGCTGGTGACGGGCTGATGAGCTTTGATCTTTGCTTTGGCATGAACCCTCAAACTCTTTGCTTTCCTTCCATTGCCACTCTTCTGTCCTGCTCTGGCTTCAGCTAACTGCACTCAGCACTCAGACCACTGGCACTCACTCTGTCTTCTCTTCTCTCCAGCCTTCCGCCAGGTTTCCCATGGCATACAGATGTCCACCATCAAGAAGAGAAGATCAACAGACGAGGAGGTTTTTTGTTTGCCTGTAAGTGTTATCTCTCTGTTTCAGAAGAGGCCCTCTGAGAGTTTCTTTAAAACGTTGTTCTGAGTGGGTCTGCAATGCTTATTGAGTACTGTTTCTGTTTTCCTTATAGATCAAAGGCCGTGAAATTTATGAGATTTTGGTAAAAATCAAAGAGTCTCTGGAGCTTATGCAGTTTCTGCCTCAGCATACTATTGAATCATACAGGCAGCAGCAACAGAATCTCCTTCAGAAACAGTGAGTACCAGTATAGATTGATAATTAAGCTCATTTGTTTTCAGGTCCATTAGAAAAGACGACTGTGTGTTCCAAGGTTCACCGTCAGATCATTCAATACATTTTACACTGGTTTTATTCTTCACTCGGCTGCTTGTGTGCCAAAAGATTTCACCTCATATTAGTTAACATTACTCTGGTTTAGAATTGGATGAAGTCATATCTTTCTTGTCGCAGAGGCTTCGTAGCCAGCAAGTTGAAGTTAACCATAATTGTTCCAAAGTATATCTTATTCAGTGTTTCCGAGAAGCCTTGAATTTACCCAGAATTGTCCTTGCAAGGAGTTGTTTTTTTTCCCTCCTGTTCGCTCTCTCTCATGGGAAAAGAGCCAAAGCTGATGAATCGTGACAAATGTACCTGGCTATGCTTTGTTAAGGAGAAGCTTCCAAAAAGATTGTCGGTAACGCCTTTGGGTGCTCTGCCAGGGTTTGCACAACACAGCACTCAACCAAATCCGTGCCTCGGCCTCATCTATTGGTTGGAGCATAATTAAAGTTGTTTCAAATGCACGCACATTTACACAGACTTTTCTTCGTTACGCCCATTTCCCTATAAGCTGTGGAAAAGAACATATGGGTGTAAGTGATAGTTTGACAGAGCGATGATGATAATTACTGCTTATGTTATAGTTTCCCATTAAGACACTGGCAGACAGCCTTACTGTAAGATAAGGCTTCCCTCTGCTCTTTGCATTTGATTTTTATGTGCTGTTCACTACCTGTTGCTTGTTTTGTTAAAAGCATCAGTCAGTGATCGATCAGATACAGGTTTCATTCTAGATTAGTCGAGGTTTTTGCATCATTTTCTTATTTATTTATCTGATCATTTGCATGTTTTTCTTGCATTTCCTGTCATTTCTTAACTCTTTTATGACCTCACAAAAAAAAAAAGTCCTATACTTTTTGTTTATTTGGGACAGCGATAGCAACTACAAAGCTTTTTTTTTTAAATATACCATTTTCTGAAAATGCAGTCATCTGCAAAGCAAATGTTTTGGTGCAATTTATTATTTTTAAAACAGGAAAAATATGGTCACAAACCAACTTGTGCTATATTATATTTATGTAACATTTTTCTTCACATATATAAGAAAATTTCATTAAACATATGATACATATGAATTTTAATATTTTTTTTAATTGTATAAAAATTTTGCATGTATTATCCGAGCTTCACAATCATGATGAGTCTCATCTTCACTAGCTCTAAATGTGAAAAAAAAATATCATGACAGAACTCATGTTATATTTTAAAAGCATATAAATGAAATTTGTTTTTAGACTGTTATCAGATCCCCAGTAGAGTGTTTTTGTATTTAGGTTGTATCAGTTATGATTAGTCAAACCTCTTAAACTAATCTGTCACAAACATGCTTAGACTTTGAGATTCCACTAAATCACAGTCATGGTTCTGTTGCTAAAATGGAGGAGATACATTTTTTTTTTTTTAAAAAAGAAAGAAAAACAGCTTTTCTTTTCAGTATCTATTAAACCAGGTGGTAGAAATGAGGATGTTAAAGGGTTTGTAGTTTGCCAATTTGGTCTGTACTTCTTAACTCCTGCAATGTTACATAGAACTTGTTAAATAAAAGGTTTTGTCAACAACAAAAAAAAAAGTTTCAGGCCTTTTTTTCCCACCTCATTAACACAACTGCACATCACATGGGTTTGATGCTGTCATCTGTGTTTGCATAGTGCCATCTTCTGGACAGAGGTGTTACTGCACATCACTGATTTTTGCATCAAATCACTGCTGTCATTCACACATTGTTTCACTGCATCTTCTCCTGTTCTGGGGTCTCCTCTCTGCTCCTCCTCCATCTGTGAGCCCTTATTTCTCCTCTCCTCTCTCTGGTTCCTTCCCTGCAGTCTGATTAAAACTCGTCTTGGTAGCCAGCTCCTGGAACCTGCAGGTGAACAGAGGCGGCGCTGCAGCTCGTCCTGAAACACTATCCCTCACAGCATTCCTCCACCTTCCTCCTCTGACTTACATGGACCTTCCTCTTTGACTTCGTTTCTCACCTGTTCTGACCTCCTTTACCCACCTGGGTCTGTGGCCTCTGCTCTGAGGATGTGACGCTGAACCTTTCAGCTTCAAGGAGAATCAGCTACAGACACAGTCAGACGTGTCGGTTGTAGCCGCTGGACTCATGACCACCTCACATGTGGTCTTTAAAACTATACTAGTCCTTTGTGCATGCGCCATTTTGGTATTTTGGACGGTTTCAATACTTTGTTCAGGTCACCTCTGGGTATTTTTTATGGTATTGTCATATGTTTATTTCACTGACCTTCATGGATCCCAGCTGACCTCTTCACCTTTTACTATGGCTGAAGTTGGACAGGAACCAAGCTTAATAGTTATTTTCTATGTCACTTGACTTACAGAGCTTCTAAATGTGTTTTGTCTTTTGTCTGTTAAGAGCTGGACTCAAAAAATCTTATGTTTGTGTTTTTTGGGAAGGAAGAGACTTTAATATTGAGATATTGTTGCTAATGCTGGTCATGTTTTGTAAAGTCACTGCAGGACAGTCTGAGTGTTTGGTTTTTAACATGTCTTTTAATAGGAAGCTGCAGATGTGCATTATGTTATGTACAGAGCAGATGTGAATGTTTCTGTTTGAAACAGATTTAATAACTGTTATTTTTGTGGCCGCTGCACTTTTGTGTTTTGGAGCATAATAAATGCCTTTTTTGCTTGAAGCTGTCATTTTAATGTCTTTTGCGACATCATTATTAAATGTTAAAGGTTTTGTGTGTGAGATTAAAATTCATCGAACTATATAAAAGCAACATGGTATTGATAATCCTTTAATTATTCAGTAGTCTTTAATCTTCTGAAAATAAGAATCACTTTTCTATATCCTCCTGGGACTCATTAAGTAAACATTTTCACCATTTTACCATTAATTGCTTTAATTACAAACTATATATGTATAGTGAACTTTTTAAAAGTAAAGATGTGAAATCCTTGTCCAGTACATGGGAAAACAATGCTGGTTCTCAGGAGGATATCTTAGAATGTGTTTTATATCAACACAGTCCAACGTAGTGAATCATTTTAGAATTTATAGTTAGTGACATCTAATGTTAATATACATTAATTCACATACTATATTGAATTATAAACAAGAGTGAATAAAACTATCACTAGCACCTACAAAGGCTTTCATGGCTACCATAGGAGAAGGTGAGGTGCTGCACCCTCAACCCAAGATACACTGACATCTAATCCACTAGATATTAAATAGGTTTTGGACAAGTGTGTTATCTGAAGTCAGTTTTTAATTTACCCTTTTGCATTTTTCCCTTATTTTAATTGTATTAGAATTAGTGCAGGCAGCTCATGGAATGTCTATGATACCACATTCCAACTGTTGTAGTTAGAATATAGCCGACATCTTCATACAGCAACAAACTAAAGCCAGTTTTCAGGGATAAATGTGAAGTACATAATATTTTCTTACTCTGATTCTGAAGATTCAAATATAATCATTGTAATATTCTGTCTATACAACACTGGAAACAAAGTGTTTAGACACCTTGAAATTTTACACAATCACAATTATTATTGTGAAATAATTGAAAATCTTTTTTTATGTTTCAAGAGGTGTGACACAAACAATGGGGTTTTTTTTGTTTGTTTATTGTTAAAATGAAAAAAAGCTAAATTCTTGACAGTTTCAACCTGCCCTGAATGTCTTTCATTATTTTGCTGAAACCTCCAGTTTTGACCTCGATGGAACAGAAAGCGCAGAAGGAAACGTGTGGGTTTGGAGAACGGAACAGTTCAGTCAATTACATGTGATTCTTAATGTCATTTATCACAAATGCATGGACAACAACAACTGTTTTCCATCACTGTATACTTCTGAACCCAAAAGCTATTGATAAATTCTTGTCACAGAGTAGCAAAAAAAGTAGAAAATACTCAACATTGCAGAGATGAAACATTTAGAAATAACACTGATTAAACACTTATACAGAAGCAGTGATTGTCTGAAGCTGTTGTCAGTGTTTTTCCCCCTGTATAGACGTCTTTGTGTTTACTTTTTGGGACGGCTCTGTCACTGCGGTAGTGCTGATGGGTGACTGTAACAGCTGTTCCCTCCTCTCTCCACCCTAGGACTTCCATGCCGTCTCAATCTTCCTTCGGCTCCAGCTCCCCGACCCACGGAAAAGTCAACAAGCTGCCCTCAGTGAGCCAGCTCATCAACCCACAGCAGCGTAACACACTCACCCCGTCCAGCATGTCCGGGGGGCTCACGGACAGTAAGTGTGCCCCTTTTGTCTTTTCTATCCCCCGCTTTCAACCCTGTTCCCGTCCCTTCTGGGCGTAGTATGTACGCATCGTGTCCCAGCAGGCAGCAGGGCCCTGAACACCTCTAACACAACGCTTCCTCCTTAAAACAAACATGATCCCTGTGAGACTCCCCCTTGTTTGTGCCCTTAGGAGCTGTTATGATGCATTATCTGTCATGTTGAGAGTAGCCCCTGCACCCCCACCCCCACCCCCCATCTTCCTTGTGCTTCACTCGACGTTACATCAGTTCAAATCCCAGAGCAGCCAAACCGACGCTCACAGTAGCTCCTTTTGTCTCTGCAGTGTCGCCAATGATGGGCACTCACATCCCTATGAACGCTGACATGAGTTCACTGAGCCCCACACACGCACTGCAGCCACAGCTCCCCCTGGTGCCTTCCTCCCACTGTACCCCCCCTCCTCCATACCCCATGGACAGCAGCATCTCCAGGTACCTGAACATCCCACAGACAGTTACATCTACCGTTTCCAAAGCAGGGTTTCTGCAGGTTTCGACAACTTCCGTTAAAAAAAAAAAGCGTCTTTAAGATCTGCTTCCGTTGTGGACTCAGATCTTCACGACCTTTAACCCACAGGAGATCAGAGACACTTTACACCTGTGTCCTCCAGTTTTTAGGTGCATGGTCCCAAACACTGTTCAGACCGGGCTGCAGTTTGCATCAGGACCTGTCACTTCTATCACGGGTTCATTATGTTAAAACTTGATCAAAACATCTTTGCCCCCTTAAAACGCTTTTAAAGTCAAACTGAAGTCAACGCAATTTAAATCCAATTAACTTTAATGTCACAATCCAATCCCACTGAAAGACATTTTTGGTCTAAAATTCATGGTAATTGGGATGTGACACTTAAAAGACCTGCAGAAACCCTGAAAAATACTGAAATAATGTTCAGTGTTAGAGTAAAAAAAACAAATATAGTTCAGTGTTAAACCAGTGGATGCTCCCGTTTGGCCACTGAATGTTCCCAAAGTTGCAGAACATTTAATACATTAGAAAAAAGCCATTTGGAAAAACAAAAAACACAGGACTTAAATATGACTTAACAGCCTTTTATTTTTATTTCAGCTGGGACTAAAAAAAAAAAAAAAACAACTTTACATACACCAACTTAAAATTATCCACAGCAGGGGTACTCAACTGACAGCCAAAATATAGTATTTTCACTATGAGAAAAAAAAAATTGTGTGTTTTTGAGACCTGATTAAAGCGACGTTGGGCCTGTCACATTGGTTGAGTATCCCTGAACTCCGTTATTTGTTTGTCACTGACCCGTTACCAGCACAGTTTGTCTCCGCTCCACACGTTTTTCATCTTAATTCATGAAATTCTTCCCAGTTTAGAGAAAAAAAAAAACACAGCCACCACACACTCATATATAATCTGTGCGCCGAGTGTCGGTGTGTTCTCCGGGTTCTAACGGTTTCCCTCTGGTTCTTCCTCAGCTTCCTTATTCGGCTGGGCTGCTCAGGCTGCTTGGACTACTTCACAGCACAGGGTCTAACCAACATCTACCAGATTGAGAACTATAACATGGAGGTGAGCCCTTGCCTATCCAACACCAGTCATATGATGGGTTAGAGAGAAGAGTGGCTGGGCCTGCGAGTACTAACGCTCCCCTGTGTACTGACCAATAGGACCTGTCCAGGCTGAAGATCCCCATCGAGTTCCAGCACATCATCTGGAAGGGCATCATGGAGCACCGGCAGGCCATGGATTTTTCCCCTCCGCCCCATATAGTGCGCACCACCAGTGGAGCCTCCACCGTCAGCATGGGCTCCTCTGAGGCCCGCGGCGAACGCGTCATCGATGCCGTGCGCTTCACTCTCCGTCAGACCATCTCCTTTCCGCCGCGTGACGAATGGTCCGACTTCTCTTTCGACCTGGATTCTCGCCGCAACAAACAGCAGCGCATCAAGGAGGAGGGGGAGTAGGACGAGCCCCACGTCGCCCTGTTTGTCATTTCACGCCTATTGGAACATTTCACCTGGAATCCTGGTATTAGAGCAAATACTACTGAACAGAATATACAAAATAGAAGTGCACTTATTTTCATTTGGGTTCTCGAGGACGAATAAAAGGTGCTCAGCAGAGGTGCATTTGATGTTTTAATTTCTTGAGAGCACTTAAGAAATGCTTAGGATTTCTAGACTGCTTTGAGTTTTAAGTGTTCATGATTCATTCCAATGTTAAAGCATGCCTGGAAACAAAACTTGCATTAGAGGGCTTATTAGGGCTTATATTTCAAATGTGTATTTAGTTTAAGTTTTAATCATTATGGCTGTACACGTTAGTCAAGTACACTGGTTTTCATTTGTGGCAGAAGTCAGCGTTGATTGTAAACATTTCAAACATTTCCTGTCAGAAGTATTATGTCAGTTTGATGGGCAATCCTTTTTTCTACTGTAGCTTCCATATTTTGCTTGATGTATGTTTGTTTTGAGACCAATGCATCACGTTTGTGCGTCAGGTTGTGAAGTATGTTCGTTGGTCGTTCATTTGATGTAGCCACGTATAGGCCTAATGCTCTTGATCCAGTGTTTTACAGTAAAAAGGTACTATGACTGATGTCGTTTTGTGTTTGTTCTTGTTTTACTGCTGTGCACAAGTGGCTGTGAGGGCTTTTTCTCATGCAGTGGATGCTGAGCACAAGTATTTTTTTTTCTTAAAGAACCATGTATTGCATTTGATAACAAACCAAAACCTTATGCTTTGACTGTATATAAATTTGTATAGTTTTTTTTTTTTTTTTCAAAGTCACCCATAGGAATATGCCTGATTTCCAAAGCATAGTGATGTGAATATTGTCTGGGTTTTTTCCAGCAAGAACATAGTTTGTACTCATTGAGTGTAGTATGTTATGAGTGTTTGCCAGCTCTACTGTAACCGAGAGCCCACAGTCAAACTTATTAAAATAGACAGCATTGCACACAGTCTGCATTTTCATATTTTTGTACAATGTGTTGTAAATATTTTTATATAAATTGAATAAATATCCATCCTGCTATATCGCATGGTAATCACTCCTCTGTGTCATTATTGTGAACAAGTGAAGCACACATAAAGCTACAAGACATCATCAGATGGTTTGATTTTGGAGGAGAAATGTTACAATTTCATTTGTTTGGATTTTTTTTCTAGTTTGTCTCTTTGTAAAAGCAAACATGAAATATTTTGGGCTTAGCATAATCACTGACCAATATTTGACATAAATCATTAAACCAACCAACCTCAATGATAATAATGATCAGTTGCTGTCATAGAATCAAATAGTTTGATTAGAGTAAATCAGAAAAGTCAACTTTTTGTTTCCATCCACTCATCCTTGGAGCTGACACCAGGAGTAAAGGAGCAACGTCTGAAGAAGTCAATGTTTCTACAAAAGTCAGTAATAAGAAGCTTTAACATAGAACCAATGAAATACAAGTATTCAAACCAAGTTCTATGTTTATTTATTCTGAGTGTCAGAAGTCATACATTTATTTTGTTTCTGTATAACTATTTACATGCGACTGTTTTCAAAACAGAAAGAAAAACACAGTTCTGGTCTTAAAGACTTACATTATGAAATGTATTGGTCTTTTTACATTGTTACACTTTTTAAGTTTTGGGGAAAAAGGCTCAAAACACATTGAAAAACATTGAAACACTCCTGGAAACATGTAGTTAAGACATAAATAATGATTTAAAGCACTTTAACCAGATTTGAAGATGGTCCAAAATGAGCCTTTTGGAGTCCATAATATTTGAACACCAGGGAGCGCTGATGAGTTTGATGATAAATCCTTTTTTCTACTGTAGCTTCTGTATTTTAGTATAGTAGAGTTAGTAAACACTAATATTCAATGTTAAAGTGAAAAGGTCAACAGCCTATCCTATAGCTGAAGTCTAAAAATCATTTAGGCTTCCTGCAGCCCACCTGTGGAGTTTTTACCCAGACCTAATATATACTTTAACATTACATTTATTCATATGTGGTCATATATATTATTCTGTTCTTCAGTTTCCTAACATACTGTAATATTGATCAAATAAAACAGACAAGGTGGGTCAACTCACACTAACTTTTAGTGAGAAAAAGTTAAACAGTTCACACAGACACAAAATCATACAACTCTACAAATATCATGAATGCAATTATAATGAAAGTAACATAAAATAAAGTCCAAAAGCTCTGCAGTGACTAAAATATGGGATCAATTAAAAAAATAAAAACACTTCCTAAAAATGTCAGCAGGTGGCACATTTTAGCCAAACATAGCTAAACTAAATAAATAAATTGAAATAATGCTACATAGCAAAAAAAAGTAACAATAAAAGCACAACATAAATCCAATATTCAACAGAAAGAAATATCAATTTTGACCCAAAAAATAAAGTGCTGTGATCTAAATTCTAAATATATAACATAAATAAACCAAATCCTAAATGCATGTGATGCTGTTGCTGTAGCAGAGCTAACAGTAGAGCTAACAGAAGAGGTAACAGAAGAGCTAACAATAGAGCTAACAGAAGAGGTAACAGAAGAGCTAACAGCAGAGCTAACAGAAGAGGTAACAGAAGAGCTAACAGCAGAGCTAACAGAAGAGCTAACAGCAGAGCTAACAGTAGAGCTAACAGAAGAGGTAACAGCAGAGCTAACAATAGAGCTAACAGAAGAAGTAACAGAAGAGCTAACAGAAGAGCTAACAGCAGAGCTAACAGTAGAGCTAACAGAAGAGGTAACAGCAGAGCTAACAGCAGACCTAACAGAACAGCTAACAGAACAGCTAACAATAGAGCTACTCTGGCTGCTGCTGGGTTTAATAAAGAGCTCAGTTAATTTCTAACATTTCGCCTCCTCCTCCTTGACCGACCTTCTTTTTTCTTTCCAAGTCTCGCGGGTGTTAACCTTTCCTTTTTTTCTTAGTGCCGTCATCCATTATTTACTTTTAGCACGTAGCCTACTGTGTATGATGGTCAGCGATCTGTCAATGCTACAGGGGTGGGTCCAGGGAGAATTGGATCATCATCAGATGGTTTGTTTTCAGAGAGAAAAGTTCCAATTTCATGCATTTCTTTCTACTTTGTCTGTAAAAGCAAACATGGAATACTTTGGATTTAGCAAAGACATTGATGAATATATGACATAAATGATTAAACCAACCAACCTCAATGATAATTAAAACTGCAAGCAGGTATAGACGTCGGATCAACTTTGAGCCAAATCTGTGTTCGTATGTCCGAACTAAAGCCATCTTAATAAAAGTACATAGTACAAAATCAGAATGTTCTCAGCTAAATGGATGTAGACCTGGGAGATAGACATCAGGTGTCAGATTTGAGCCAAATTGGTCTACGTATGTCCGAGCTGAAGCACTTTATATAGCGGTAATTTTCCCCCCTGGCTCATGGGTCCCTTGTCTGAGGAAGCCATTGCACATTATGTGCCATGGGCGGGTACCCAGAGGACCATCGGCCATTGGCCTCCCTCTAAATCTTTCAAATTACATAAAATTTCAATGGGCTCTTTCTTTTCCTTAACTCCCAGCATTCACCTCCTCAATTTTCAGAGGGGCAAAGTGATTGCAAAAACTCTCTCTCTAAAACAAAAAAAACATTTACACACCAGGGCCCCCCACTCTGCTCTGTGTGGGAGACCCTGGTGTGGGACCCAAGTGACCAAACCTGGAAGACGGTTGGTTATTTTTCTCTGGAGACAACTGACAGATCATCACACAATTAAATATTTACACTTTTCTAGGGGGCACTGTAGACACATTTTTTTACCGATGTTTACGAAACCTATAAATACTCACAATTTTTCACACTTCTGAAGTGTGTGCAAAATTTGGTGAGTTTTCATGCATGTTCAGGGGGTCAAATTAGAGCTCAAAGGGCTGAATCAGATCAAACTACAAGAAGTATCAATAGGCCTTGCGCCCTCCTAGGACAGAGATAGACGTCTGAGTCAAATTTCAACCCAATCCGTGTTCGTATGTCCAAACTACTGCCTTTTTACTAACAGTGTATTTGTCGAATCTGTAGGGGGCGCTATAGTGCGAAATAGCAATTTCGTGTGACAAACAGGTGTAGACCTGGGAGACAGACATCGGAGTCCTTTTTCAGCCAAATCGGTGTTCGTATGTGCGAACTACAGCCATTTTAATAAAAGTACATTTCTAGGGGGTGCTAGAGTACAAAATCAGAATATCTTTAGCTAAATGGATGTAGACCTGGGAGATAGACGTCTGTGTCAAATTTGAGCCAAATCGATGTTCATATGTCCGAGCTAAAGTAATTTATGTAGTGGCAATTTTCCCCGAAATCTTTGCAAAATTTGTGATACAGTAGCACAAAAACGATGCAACTTTTCCAAATAAATTGGATAACTTTTGAAGTCCCACTTGTCTAGATCGTGTTCCCCGATTTTGAGCACATTTGGCCCAATGGCCAAGGAGGAGTTGGATCCAATGACAGCGAAAATGGCGACTCAAAATAAAAAAAAAAAAAAATTCAATCCAAGATGGCGGACTTCCTGTTGTTTCATGGGCGTGGCCATCATTAGATTTTTTGTTCTTCATTATATGATGGATACGTGTACCGATTTTCATAGCTCTAACATTACTAGGGCGTGATCTGGCCTAATACAAACTATTTCACCTTTTCTAGGGGCAGCCATTGTAGTAAAAGTACATTTCTAGGGGGCGCTATAGTACAAAATCAGAATGTCTTTAGCTAAATGGATGTAGACCTGGAAGATAGACGTCTGTGCCAAATTTCAGCCAATTCAGTGTTCATATGTCCGAGCTGAAGCAATTTATGTAGTGGTCATTTTTCCCGAAAACTTTGCAAACTTTGCGACCGCGTAGCACAAAAACGATGCAACTTTTCTAAATAAATTGGATAACTTTTGATGTTCCACTTGTCTAGATCGCGTTCTCTCAATAAATTCCAATGACAGCGAAAACGACGACTGAAATTTTTTAAAATTTCAATCCAAGATGGTGGACTTCCTGTTGGTTTATGGGCGTGGTCATCATTAGGTTTTTTTGTTCATCATCATATGACAAACACGTGTCCCGATTTTCATAGCTCTAACTTCACTAGGGCGTGATCTGGCCTAATACAAACTATTTCACCTTTTCTAGGGGGTGCTGTAGACACATTTCTTTTCTGACTCATGAAACCTGTAAATACTTTTTACAAATTTTTCACACTTCTGAGGTGTGTGCAAAATTTGGTGAGTTTTCATGCATGTTCAGGGGTCAAATTAGAGCTCAAAGGGCTGAATCAGATTAAACAGCAAGCAGTATCAATAGGCCTTGCGCCCGACGTGGTACGCAGCAAAGGCCTAATAATAATCAGTTGCAATAATAGAATCAAATTAATTGGATTAGAGTGAATCACCAGAAAAGTAAACTTTTTGTTTCCATCCACTCACCCTTGGAGCTGACACCAGGAGGAGTAAAGGAGCAACGTCTGAAGAAATTAATGTTTCTACAAAAGTCAGTAATAAGAAGCTTTAACATAGAACCAATGAAATACAAGTATTCAAACCAAGTGTTAAGTTCTATGTTTATTTATCCTGAGTGTCAGAATTTATACATTTATTTTGTTTCTGTATAACTATTTACATGCGACTGTTTTCAAAACAGAAAGAAAAACACACAATTGTGGTCTTAAAGACTTACATTATGTACAAATACAGAAAAATATTGGTCTTTTTACATTGTTACACTTTCTACACACTCTGTGACCGCGGCTACTCGACCTCTGCCACATGAGCCACCTCCACCTCCATGGTCTGGATCACCTCGGGGCCTTCCTCCAGTTTGGTTCCTGTCAGAGCCTGTTGGGCCAAGACATAGTTCACAACCTGCATGATGCCCTGGTCCGAGAGCGTGGACACAGAGCCGTCGCTCACCCCCTGGACGGCCTGCACCGCCTCCACTGCTTCCACCGCCTCCACCGCCTCCACCGCCTGCATGGCCTCCACTGTCTCCTCGGTGATCAGCACTGTTTCGATCTCCTCGGAGGGTGGCTGCTGGGGCGGTCTGAGCTCGGGGGGCAGGTCTGAGGCCAGGATGCTGACGGCGTGCTCCACCTGTGTGCCCTGGTTGTGGAACTGCAGCGTATCCTTCTCCAGCATGATCTTCCCGGGCAGGTTGTCTACGTGGTACTTGGCCATGTGTTTGCGTAGCGTGCGCGCGTCGATGTGCGCCTCCTGACACATCGGGCACACGTACGGACGCTCCCCAGTGTGGGTTCGCACGTGACGCTTCAGGGAACGGGCGTCGGCCCAGGCCACGCCGCACGTCAGGCACTCGAACGGCTTCACTCCTGGAGGAAAGAAGAAGCAGACAAGAAAAATAAGAACAAGATGACTCCCACAGAACACAGCATTAGGATCACAGACGGAAAGGGTTTGTTCACTTCACGCATTTATGATTTATTACATTAACAATCTCTCCAAAGTCACTGAACTCCACTGTTCCATTCTCCAAACTTTCTTCTGCACATGCTCTGTTCCACCCAGGATATAACACGTTGAAACTGTCAGCAATTCAGTTGAACTTTTTCTTGTTTACAATTAATACAAAAAAATGATTTGCATTTGTTTATGTTACTCTTTTGGAAACATGAAAAAGGTTTGTCCAGAAATATTTAATAGTATTTGAGATTATGTCCAAAGACTTTTTTCCACTGTTGTGTAGAACAGAATACTTTAGTTACTATAGTTTAATCTTCAAAATAGGAGTGAGGAAACCGTAACTGTAGTCATTTTTCACAAATATTGTGCTCAAAAATGTCTATACCAATGCTGTTATAATTATAGTTACACAAGAGGGAAACTGCATATTAATCAAATGACTGGCAATCTCAGTCTAAAATATAACATGAAATTTGAGTTTTTTAGTTGTATCACCAAAACTAAACTAATATATACAGAATAATAAAGATTACAATATTAAAGTATGTCAATAACCAGATGTTGAAAAAATATCACAAATCCTCCCCTGTCCATTCACATATTATATCAGACTAAAAATCACTGCTCCCCTTTTCCTTCTAATATCATTTTCTGAAGCAGTTTCTATTTATTTTCTAACAGAAACATTCTACTTCTATTTTCATTCATAACAGAGCATAAAGCATAATCAAGTGCTTCCATTTCCATTCTTTCAGGGACTGTTGCCGACGGTAACACTAAGCTTCAATGAATCGAGGCTATCCTCATGATACCTGACCGCCCTAAGTGAAACCTGAGCTGAAGTCAGTGCTGCTGTGACTGTGCGTACCCTGGTGGTTGTTGATGTGGCGTCTGTACTCCCTCAGCTGAGTGAACTTCCTCCCACACTGCTCACACTCTCTCTCCAGGTTCTGCTTGACTCGGCCTTTCTTCCCGTGCGTGGCCTTCTTGACGTGTCTCCTGAACAGCGCCTTCTCGAAGAACTCCTTCCCACAGACGTTGCACCTGTACAGACACACACCCACATCATGAGCACTGCGGACTGACGCCATGACGCCGTGAGCTCAACGTGCACACACTTACTTGTAAGGCTCGGCCACGCTGTGCGACTTGACGTGGGAGTACCAGTCCTTCTTCCAGCTGTAACACTTCCCACACACCTGACACTGGAACGGCTTCAGGCCCATGTGTTTGTTCATGTGCTGCTGCAGATCTTTGGCTTCGTAGAACCTCTTATCACAGCTGTAGGACAGAAGAGGCCAGGATCGGGGTTTGCATGGATTTTTCAAAGTCAAATTCAAAACCTTTTAAGGGTCATTTTCAATTTTTCCAATGAAATGAAGTGACTGCTACTGTTTAATTTTTAAAAGTCTTCTTAAAACCCACCTCTTTTCTTTGGCTTTTTCACACCACGTATGATTTTATGTGTATGAATATTTTATCTAGGGTGGACAGTCTATTTTGTTTCATTATGTTTTATGGAACTATTTTATCTTTTTATCATGTTTTATTGCATTTGTTTTATTATACAGCATTTTGAACACCGTTCTGTTTGTTGACATTTGTGCTTTATAAATAGAAATAGACTGGATTGGATTTTCCAGCACAGATACCATATATACTCAACATTATTTTTTGTCACTTATTATCATAATAACGTACATTGTATTTTGCTATAAATATCTAACAATATATAATATCTAACATAATAAGTATCTAATAATATCTAATCATAAAAAGAAGGCCCTTTGGTGTTCTTCAGTCACACTCAAGCCGAGACAAAGATTAAGACAAAAATATCCCTGGAGTCGACCTGAAAATACCCAGAAATGTCCTATTTGTACATAAAGTTTTATTTTTCAACATCTATCACTTCTGTAAGTAGCGTTGGCTTGACGTCTAACCTAGCAGAGTTCATATCAAATCAAATGAAATCTAATGTTATTTATATAGCGCCAAATCATAGCACAAGTTATCGCAAGACATTTTACACATAGATCCGGCTGAAACCAGACTCTAATTTACAGAAACCCAACAGAATAAAAACTAAATCAAACAAGTAATGCCAGGGACAACAAACCTGCCCCACTTGCACACATTTTACCCAATTTGCCCCATCACTCATTTCTATGAAAAACCCATTTTTGGCAACTGTGACCTTTGACCTACATTCACCAAAATTTTATGGAATCTATTCTGGAGCACCGCACCCCATTCCTGAAAATTTGATAGAAACTGGCCCAGTAGTTTTTGTGTAAAGATCCTTAAAAACAAACAAACAGACTCCAAAACAATATCCCTCTCCCCTTCAAGGGGCGGGCTAATAACTCAATAAATAAAACAGGGTTCAAATTTGAAGTATTTAAACTAAAATTCAAGCACTTTTCAAACCTTGAAAACACAATATTGAAATCCAAGCCTTTTCAAGGATTTTGCGCAGCTGTACAGAGCCTACCAGGACAAATGGACTTTAACTTCAGTTCAGTTGGACGTGTGTCAGAACAGAGACGACTTAAAACAGACAGAAGAGGAAAAACTCACTGTGCACAAGGAAACGGTCGGACGTCGGGTTTAGGCTGGTGCTTCTTCAGGTGTTTGCTTAAAGCAGAGGCTCGGTGAAACGTAGCTCCACATGTGTTACAAAGATACTTGGACTCACCTAGATGTTTTTCAGAACAAACAGTGGAAATATTAGTCAGTTTTCAGTGAGACAGCTGGAGGGGCACTGGAATAAATTACCTCTGGCACAGTGATTCATGTGGAGTACTAATTAAAAACATCAGTTTCATTATTACCTCATCATTATTTCAAAGTCATTCGTGCTCAGGAAGGAAATCACATCTGTTACAGTATACGTTCGTCCTGTTTTTACACAAATGTATTTTCTGTCTCTAAAAGCCCAAGCAAGAACAGCAGATGTAAATGAGCAAAATGCTTTAAACAGGGTGTTTACCTTGTATCCAAATTAAAATTCCAGACTTTTTTCAAAACTTTCCCCAGACCTCGGCTCCATGTACTTTTATAATTTGTAACTATTTTTGGTGTACCTGTTGTGTAATTTTAATAAATTTTGGAATAAATGAATGCATGATTAGCAGAAAATGATGTTGTACTGATAGAAACATTTTTAAAACATATGAAAATCACAAAGGTCCCTGGGTATCACACAAACTAGTTCCAGTACTGTCCAGTGAGTGAAATCCTATTTTTTTTATACATTTTTCTCATGTATTTGTTACCTCACCAGATTAATGTTCCTTTGAACATTCTTTAAAATTTGACTATGAGAGAGATGATTTCCATATGTTATTAAGACTGTCATACAAAATTCCAGACATTTATCAAGGTCTGGTAAACAGTGTTTCAAAATTCCCTTTTGAAGTATCCTGTTTATACATTTGTGCTGAACACAAAGTGATCTATGTGTCGACTATGTTTCATTGCAAGGTCCCTGATGAATAAATAAATATGTACAAAAATAAATAGGAAAGCAACACAACAGACAGGTCCAGGATGGGAATCATCCATATTATCTTATGGTCATCCTAAACAAGGTCATTCTGAAACACTCACTTTGTACCTGAAGGAGAAGCGAGAAGTCATTAAACAATCATGTAGTAAATGGTTTCATTCACATTGTAACGGTCCCAGATTTTTTATTTTATGTTTCTCATAATTAATTTTTTGAGTTTATAAGTCATTTAAACTAATTCAAAATATTAAAAAACATCAGAACGAAGATCCTAAAAGGTAATGTGTTGAAAACATCATATGACAGCATAACATATGGATGTCACTAAGGCATCATAGGTCAAAACAACAGATTAGAGTCACAAATTCAATGACTCAAAGATGATGTTAGTACTGCACATGGCACAAAATGGTAATTGTGTTTGTCTTGTCTCGTCATCTGAACCCGCTTTATCCTCAATAGGGTCACGGGGGTCACTGGGGCCTAATCCAGCTACAATGGGTGAAGGCGGGGGTACACCCTGTATGAGTCTCCAGTTCATCTCAGGGCTGAACATATATAGACAAACAATCACTGTCACATTCACACCTATGGGCAATTTAGATTAACCAATTAACCTATCAGTGCATGTGTTTGGATGGTGGGAGGAAACTGGAGTACCTGGCACGAGTGCTAACCACTGCACCACCGCTCCACCCTAATTGTGTTTGTGTTGGATTTAATATTTATGTGTGTACTTGGACACTGACTTTGCTGTGGATTTCTGGCATTTTATCTGACATTTATTGCATACATCTGCTGGTATGCTAGCATAATGGGACCCGTCTATTCCTGGAATCAGCACAATATACTGAAAGATTCAATCCAACCTTTTTCTTCTGTCTTTTTTTATATATCTGTGTAAGTTCCCATATGTCATAGTCATCATTTATCCAGGTTTTTACTCTGGCCCGTGCTGCAGAGTATTGTCATCAGTTCATTATCCATCCGTCTATTTGTATGCGGAGACACTTTGACCGTGGACAGAAAGCCAAGGATTTTGAAGTACGGGCAACTTTTGTTTGTTCTTAAAAACATTTTGTGTCTCATTCAAGAGATTTAATCAGATGTGAATTAGGTATTTCTTACCAGTTGTCATTGTTTACATTGGTATTGAACAAAAGTCAGTATGCAGTGCTTTGTCTGGACTATTATTATTCCAAAGACATGCACTGATAGGGCAGGTCTCCCTTGAAAAAGACTATTGATCTCAATGGGACACACCCAGGTAAGTAGAAGTTAAAACAAAAAAAGAGAAAGAAATAGACCAGTGAAGCATCAAAAATTTTAAATACCTGTAAAACCCCTAAAATTATAGATAACTTTTTTATCTCAGTTACCTCTGACACTTCTGTCTGTATGTGGAGAATCTGTAGTGACATTGTATTTAAGTATTTTCATTGTGATTCAGTCCATTGAACTCTGTCTGGTCAGAAACGTGTTCGACTGCTTTGTGTTACTGACCTGTGTGAAGGCTCGTGTGCTCCTCCATGCTCCTCTTGCTCACAAAGGTCTTCTTGCAGTACTCACATTGGAACTGCTTTGTGACGTCGTGCAGCGCTCGGTGCATCTTCAGACTGTGTTTATGTGCAAACGTTTTGCCGCAGACTTTGCAGGAGTGCGGTCGCACGCCGGTATGGTTCAGCATGTGAATACGCAGGGAGTAGAGCTTTGGTAAAGTCTTGCCACATATGTCGCAGACAAATTCTCTTTTGGTGAGTAATGACATGGTCTTTTCGTCCTTATCGCTGTCCCCTTTACCGTCAGCGCTTTGGTTCGTTGAGGGTTTGGCGAGGGGGGCGCGTTGGCTGCTCTGCTGTTTGTGTCGGGCCAGATGAGCGCGTAGAGAGGCGGCGTACTGAAACTCTTTACTACACATCTACAGAAAGAACACGACACGGGTCAGAATGTGACAATATCAGCTCAGAAGTGAGACAGACTCACACGTACACTTACATGACATTTGTATCCACGAGCTTTCTCATGTTTCAACGTGTGCATGATGAGAGAGTAACGCCTCGGGAAGGACATGCCACACTCTGAGCAGGTGTGCTCTCCGTCCACAGCAGTTGGCTCTACTTTGGGACCAGATTCAGGTCCTGCTGCAGTGGTCTCAGCCTCCTCTGGTACGGGTTCTCCAACTGCCTCGCTCTCTGTTATCACAGCCTTTGGATCAGCCACAGATTCAGATATAAACGATCCTTCTCCAGGATTCTCCACCAGCTGCTTTGGTGGTCGGCCCTTCTTCTAAAACATCAAGCAGAAAAACAGGACCTTACAGTTCAGGAGGTGAACACTTTCACATCCAGACACGGTTTTGTGATTGGGCACTATATAGTTGCATACCCATCAAATTTAATGGCCAGAACAAACTCTTCCTTCAATTTATACTTCAAGTAAGAAACTAAGAAATAGCATCAAGAGGATGGAGAACAGTTGTTATAAAGGAAGAGCACAACATGGACAAAATGACTGATACAATTTGCACATACTGACAAGAAATCAAACAAATTTTCGAAGTAAAAATGTTCTAAAATTTATAACAAATAAATAAATTCAGCCATTAAAGCAGCATATGACTTCTATTTTTCTTTTCAAATTTGTGAAACCACCTCAATCACTTCCCACACAGTGAACAACTTCATAGATGACTTCATCATGAACACAGTCCACTTGCTTACAAAACAAACTGAAACATCACTTGTGCCTTTTCACAGTATAGGTTAGGGCAACAACAAACGGAGTGTGTTTATGATGGAGTCATCTTCAAAGCTGCACACTGTGACATAAGCATGGACAGATTCATTTTTACAAATGTGAAAAAAAATTGTGATGAAAGTCATATGCTGGTTCAAAGCCAAGTTTCCTAGTTGGTAAAGAGCATGTGTTACATTTGAAATGAATGGAGTAAATAGTCAGAGAAACCAGTTGGACAAAAATTGAAGACAAAAAGAAAGACTGACAGAATCTATAAACATGATGTTTTGATTTTATGGCTCTGGTAACATATGAATTCAGTTTTACTACTAGTTTATGTGCACCAGCTTAAATAAAAAATACACAAATATAGAATCTAAATCAACATAAACCACAGAATCATTTACCAAGCATTGCGAAAACACATTCAGTGAAAAAAATGGACTTCTATTCAAAGCCTGTTGTAAAAAAAATACCTTGGGTGAGATCACACGTGGAGGGAGCAGGCCTTTCTTCGCCTCCTCTTCATCTTCCAGTCCCATGTGCAGACGGGCATAACCTCCTTCAGCGATGGAGCGCTGTCGCAGTCGTCTTTTAGAGGGATCATCTGATGTCATTTCCAGTTTGTCCACATGACCTTCATCCACAGAGGGGTCCTCCCCTAGTGGTGTGAATTCCCCCAACCCCTCCTTTTTCACCTTGGGCGGACGCCCTCTTTTCCGTTTTTTGAGGGAAGATATGGACTGGGTGGCTCCTGAGTCTTCCTCCCTTTGCTGTGCTTTGTCATCCTCAGTGGGCGGCACTGCAGTAGACTCTGCTTTGACAACCCCTGGAGAACGCACTTTGTCTGGATCCACACTGATCACAAAGGCCTCGGCGACCTCAGCAACTTCAGCAACCTCAGTGACCTCAGTGACCTGTGGCTGCTCCATTGCCAAGCAGGCCGAAACCACGGCGAGGGACTCCCTGGCCCCGGCCTGTCCACTGTGGGTGACCACCGTCATGGTCTCCTCCCCTAGTCCTTCTGCACTGCCTGCGATCAGAGTCACTGTCTCTTCTGGTTCAGTCTGACCACCATGAGTGATCAGTGTCACAGTTTCACTTGATTGGGCCTCTTCAAGATGTCCGCTGTCCCCCACGGTATGGGCGATGACAGTCATCGACTCTCCCATGTCCGGAGGTGACACGAATGACAGGTGTTCACCAGTCATAGCCACACTGCCCTGTGTGACCACCGTTCTGCCATCACTCTCTATGGTCACCATGTATGTACCACCAGTGTCCACCTTTGACCCCTCCTGAATGACTGGTTGGCTCGACACCACCGTGTGTACATCTCCCCTTTGGTACACTGTCAGCTTCTGCTCCTCCACCTGTTTATGCACAGATTCACAGAGGTGAAGGACCTCAGTCATTAGCAGATGCCGGGCCAGGTTGGCGAGATCAGCCATTATACAGAAGTTAAAGGTAAGCCTGGAGGTGTAAGCGAAATCCAGCAGTGGCAAAAAGCTGGATTTGTTGAAACCTAGGTGGAGAAATTTATAATGAAAATAATAAATGAGCATTATTTATTTTATCCTTTTAAACCAAAACATAACAGGACACAATATAAAATGACATTAAATACTATATATTTGCAAAAGAAGAGTAATAAAACTAAAAAAACACAATGTTTAGTTTGAGTTTATTTGAAAGGGGACAATGCAATTTAATAAAACACGATTAAACATGGTTAAAAAAGTCAGAATTAGCCAGAAAGCTAGATTTCATCTGTCGTCCCCAGTGCTCTGCACTTTTATTCCTGCTCAGAAAAGTATAGTGTAAGATTCTGTTGAAGTTGCTGTCCTATAAATTAAGATTAGATTGTCTCTGGATACTTTATTATATACATTTTTAGATTTCAAAGCACTCATATTATAATTCCACAAGGCCATTTGAAATTGGATAAGTATGTGATAGTCACCTATTTTCAACAGGCTTCTGTTTTAGGGCCAAAAAATTTATGAAAGTTGAACATTCAGACAACATGATTTTGGGATTGTAAAAGCCACATTTTTTGCAGTGCTTTGAACTGACTCAGGTTTTGTTTCATCAACTATTTTACACATAAATGCCACCTCCCTTCGATCCTGCCAAGCTAACCAATGAGAAGTGGCATACTGTGCAAGGACAGGTCACATGTTCTCAAGTCTAATCAGTGTAAAAGCTGGTCATGAACTTAAGAAAAGGCTTCAGCGGGCTGAGAAGGTGAGTCAGGGGGTTTGAGCCCAGGTTAAGACACAGATGGTTATTTTAGTTCTTTAGTTAAAATAACTGTCATTGCTCAAGCACTAAATGTAGCCTATGTATAACATGTTTCTTGTTAATAAACAGGACTACATTTGAAATGAATTCTTGACTTTAGTTTTTATTCTTGCAGTAGTTATGGAATTTATTGTTTGAATGGTATGAAGTAAGTTTCTGTGATTTTCGCCAGAAGAGTCGCAATTCAATCTTTTCTTAAAATCGTTCTGCCCTACTCTGCTCCATGCCAAGATGCATCTGCAGTAAAAATGAAATTCAGGTATGTCAATGCATTCTTCAGATAATGATTATGTCATTAAATGGACAAACATATAAACAAAAAGATTAAAAAAAACATGACAGTATCTCTCAGCCAAAGGATAATACGTTAGAAAAGTTATTTTAATTACTTAAACATTATGAATATTAGATTTTTAAAAAATCATACATGTATATTTTAACTTCCCCGAAAGCAAATCAATATTTTTTCATACATTATTTTACATTGCATGAATACAGACTGAAAATGTGCACGGGGACAAAATGAACACAATGAAAAGTGAACATGTTTCATCTGGATATGAAATGGCTATTATCAGGATGTGATTCATCCTGGCAGGCAAAAGGCTATGACAGTTTGCAGAAAATGTTTAATATTTCATTGATTTGAGGAAAAGTACTGAAAAGAACAGCTCACATTCAAAGTGGAAAAACTGAACAACTCTGATTCAACAATGGAGTTAAAGGCTCACCAGAGAGGTCAACCACAGCCTCGTGTGTGGACATGGCACCTTTCTCAAAGAACAGCTCCTTGAAGTATTCACTGCATGCTGCCAGAATGGATTTGTGTGCACGGTGCTCCTCTCCTTCAATCAGCAGTGTGATGTCACAGAAGTGATTACTGAGACGCTGCTGGTTCAATTTGTCCAAAATGGTTTGGCTGTGTTTGGGCAGGAACTGATTCACTTCTCCTTTGCTGTCCACCTTTAACAAAGAACACATCGAATAAACAAGTATTCAGAGAATGCCTAATCTCACCCCTATTTTGTGCCAATCTCAAATTTCTATGACAACCCGTTCTTGAATTAGAGCCAATAATGTGATTTTGATCTTTCTTCTAAATGTGACCTTGACCATTGACCTTTTGCAATATAGATAATATTGTTATATGTATATATGTGTCAGTGTGTGTAATATTATGATAATATATCCAGTATTGATGAAGTTATAGCATGATATGTCTATGCTTGACACACACACAGTGTTACAGAAGTTAATTTTGTAACATGTCACATTTGACCTCCAGAGATCTCAAAAATTATTGGTCGTAGGTGACAACACCAATAATGAGAATTGTAGAAATTTTCATTCTGCATCGTTTGGTACCAATCTGAAAGTTCTGTGACCCTCTGTTCTCGAGTTATAACTGATAATGTGATTTCTTGAGTTATAACTGATAATGTGATTTTGATCTTTTAGTTAGTTGTGACCTTGACCTTTGACCTTTACTCAAATGGTTCATTGCATCTCATATGCATTAGCTATATGTATATATGCCCGTGTAATTTCATAGTAATATCTCAAGCATTCATTGACTTATAGCTTGATATGTCTCCGCAGACAGACAGACACACAGATTACAATAATCTCTCCCAATTAATGTTGGGCGAAATTAAAAAGAAACAAACAAAAAAACAGCCAAACAAACACATTACACCATATGTAAGTCCAGTCTGTCACACTTACAAAGACGACCTCATGTTTGGCTGCTGTCTTGGCAAGCTTTGATCTCGAGGTTGCGTCATTGAAAAATAATCCATCATCTCCCTCTTCTTCCTCTTCCTCATAATCATCATCATCATCATTCATGTTAGCAGCCCTGCATCTTCCTGGCCGGCCCAGCGGTCGAGATACAGAACCGTCATCAGAGATCCGCCTGCTTTGACATGATCCACACTCTCTGATGTGGTCTTTGACATGCTTCAGAATACCTATGGAAAAAAACAAAAAAACAACAACAGTGTTAAGATCAAATCTAAGAATCATATGAATTGCACAAGTCATCAAAATGTGAATACAGACAGAAAATTATTAATATCATTGTAATACCTGTCGATGTCTTATACATCTATATCAGAAAACACTAAAATTTAAGTGACAATGAAGGGAAAACTACGTTGAAAATATAGCTGATATTTATACTCATTCTATGTGACATTTTAGATACTGTCAGTGTTCCTTCATCACTGACAGGATTGTTAATATTCATTTTTATTGTACATAACTATTACTATAGAATCACTGGTACACATGTATCCCTCATAAAGTGTTTTATTCGCTTAGTCTTTTATCCCTGATAGTGTTTTTAGCTTGGTCTTTTATTTCTGACTTACTATTTTATCTTATTTGTTTTTATTTTATGTTCCTCTATGTAACACTGAGATTCCACTGAATGACAGTGCATTATAAATTCAATGCATTGTTAATTATTATTATTATTATGTGGAGAGGCTAATTTCTTTTTACAGTATCAGAGTTAAAGAACCCAGACAGTTACTAATGGTTTAAAATAATTATTTATGGTCATAACATATAAAAAAAACCCTCATAAACCCTGAGGCAGGACATTAAAAATAATAAAAATTCATGACTGAGTAAAATGAGCTACAAACAAACTCACAAGCCTTTTGTAAACATACATAACTAAGAAGACAACATGGTGCAATAACTTTGTCCACATATTCTTCAATCAAGGTTATTTACAAAAATAAAAAGTGTACAACCTGCATGTTGTCAAACTTATCACTAAAAGTTTTGATGTAATACAACCAAATCTCTAAACCTTAATGGCATATGAAAGCACTATGAGTACATATAATTTCCACTTTAACCAAATCCCACTGAACTATACCAAATATTTATGTATTTTCCTTCCTTCGTGAATATTTTAGGGCTTTGGTTGGAAAATGTTTTTAAGATATATATGTGTTCATATTCACCTCAAAAGTGTGACATATTACAAATATAAGATGAAAAACATATTGAGAACATATTAATATGAATATAATGAGCTCAGATTCAGCTTTACTTAAGTCTTCTTTGTTTTGCGTTTCTAAAGAGTGTTTGTTGATATACATCTTTTCTTTAACATCATATGTTACCAATGTATGTAGTGTTATTTTATCAATGTAAAAGTAAAATATAAACAGGTTGAATAATAGCCCAGTGCAACAAATAGTTTAGCCTTCACAGAAAGACACATAATAAGTTAAGTCAGTTCCTAACACGAGTACAGTTCTATACTGAGTGGCTGATTATGAATGATAACCTAGACAAGCTAGCAGACTGAACATGTATAAACTGACCACTAGATGGAGACACAGAGCAGCTGTAACTGGTGGCGTACATTAGCATTTTTTTTGACAGATTATACAGGGTCCTTTAACCACCAGTATTGTGAAATTGACTGCTGTATCTTTGATTGTTTTTCCATAATCGTACCTCTCCACCAGTACTTCTGTGAGATGGTTTCCCAGGTGAGCTGCTGATTCAGGTGCTCCCCTCCTTCGGTAACGTGCGCCTGGTTGATAAGTTCCTTCCTGCGGCCGTCCTGCAGGACAACCTCCAGCTCTGTAAAATCATCCTGACCCTTCCGGCGACGCTGATAAAACAAAGTCCCATTCCGCACAACGTAACAAGTAGCTGCTTTTCGTATTTTTCTCTTGGTGTTGCCAGGCGTCCCCGGCGCATATGGCTCCCTTTCATCAGTCAGATAGCGTATGATGGCCAAGTAGCTTTCTTCACACGACATGTCTTAGCTGAACCACGGTTCTCACACCAATTTTCAGATTAATTTCGAAGAGGATGGCCTCTTCGGACTCTTTTAATTGAGGCAGAAATTTTAGGCGCCGTATAAATAGAGGGTAACGTAAAACAGAAAAATCACAACAACATTTCAAATTGTTTTCTAGGGTGGAACTGCAGTTCGTTACCGTCAGGGTAGACTTGCCCGAACAGACAAAATGGCTGCTGCACAACCGGATGTTGCGTAGTAATGCGGAAGCGTGTCGTGAACACAATTCACCGCTAGAGGGAGCCATGCCCAAACTTATTTTAGAAAATACAGGCATTGCAGTTTTATTCTTTGTTTTGTTGTTGTTGTTGTTGTTGTTGTTTACTTCTACAACATATTTACACTTAAAGTGAGATGATAAACACACTCTACTCCTTTAACCTGGAATAGGTTACAGTGGTATTCCAAAGATGAACACCATGATTTTAAGGTAATCTATAATTAAGTGATGTTTTATGTCTGTCCAAAACAGCTGTCTCCTGTAATTAAACCTGACCTTGTAAATTAGACTATGTCTCCGGGGACCTACCTGTGCAAATAACGGATAAATGCATTTTTTTACTTTTCTTAAGTGCTCACCATTTATTATTTATTTGCATTTTTCAGTGGAAATTAGGTATTTTATGATATGTAATTTACTGATCATGTTGATGTTCATAAAAGCTAAGAATAAATTCAAATGCGATTATATCAAAACAAAGAAAACTGAAGAAAATGTTTTTGTTTTTTTTTTCAGCAAAGTATACAATTAACTGAACATAAATACAGGTCTTCAATCATTGTAATTTGTTGTAATTACATGGGTTTTACTGATGAGTCAATATTGCAGAACATGAAAGAGTTTCCACATTCACTACAAAGCCAATGAATGTCCAAACGGGTCAAATCACATCTAATGCTGCTGAAAAGCTGATAAACTGCATTTTAACTAAATTATTACCTCTGCCAAGGAGGTATTAAATTTGGGTCCGTTCGTCTGTCTGTCTGTCTTTCTGTATGTCTGCCTGTCTGTCTGTCATCAGGATTATGTAAAAAAAGTTCTGAACGGATTATGATGAAACTTTCAAGAATGATAGATAATGGGTCAAGGAAGAACCCATTAGATTTTGAGCAATGAAGATCAAAGGTCAAGGTCACACTAAAGGTTAACAGCTAAAACACATCAGTGGTAATATCTCAGGATTCAAACAAAATGGAATCTGACAGTTTTTTGCATTCACATCGTCTCAGCTTCGGACATCAGATGGGTCAACAACGACGTCATATCACCTTTTGACATCACATGGCAGCATATCAAGCCCTGGCGGAGGTCTGCTGTCTCTGACTGCCTTGTTTACATGTAGTGTACTGATCATATGTGGTTCAGAACTTCAAAAGTTCAAAAGGAATTTTGGTCAGTATATGCTTTTACCAGCAGCTGTTTATGTCTTTGAGGGTTTAACTTTTACATATTAGCTTATGTCAAATATAATGGTAGAATATAAACATGTGCTGTTGCATTGTTATGTACTGTAAAGTCTGCTGTCAAATGTGAGGATATAGAACTTTATATTTTGAAGACAGTTGTAGTACCTCGATTCTTGCCCAGGTTGTGGACAAAAATCTGTGTTAACTCAATTAGAAACAGTTATAAATACACATGTGTATTTTAATTCTATCTATGGTATAGACACCTCACAATTTGTTAGTTGGGCCTTGTGTGCCATTTTAATCCCAAAAGCAGCTGTGTATACTGTTAGTTACCTCCAATATGCAGCATTGTAGACACCCATAGGGTCTAACAACATATATTAGGGATCATCACTGATTCTGAGGTGAGTTCACTTAAAAGGTTTGTTTTTGATTTTTAGCTTTTTTTTCTGCTGGGTTTTGATACTGACAGTGAAGAGAGGGCCAATAAATATAGGGGAGAGGGAGGGAATGACATGCAGTACAGCACACAGCCTTGTAGATGTCACATGCTCTGCCAACCACCAGAATACAGTTATAGGTTTTAATTTATATCTCTGACCTCCCATTGTCCCCCAATCCATCTCCAGAATCACCATATTTTTGTCCCTCATCATTTTTACTGTCTCTTTTCAATTCCAGGGTTGGCACTGACCTGACATTTCTTGTTGGATGGGTTCTAAGTATCCCACTGTTGCCTTCATGTTCAGAGAAAAACAGAAAATCAGCATTACACCAGTGTAGGTGCTATAGATATAAGTCATGGCATATATCTGTACATATGGAATATGATGTGTAAAATCTTATTTGACATATTTGTAACCCATGAGATTTATTGGCATTTCAAAAGGTTGACCTTCATCTTTTCTCATACAGTTAAGGGGAATTTATCTTTTTTTCTCTCCATCCTTCACAGTGCAGTCAGAATCTACTGTAAGTGGGTGGAGGGTTTTTCCCAACACAAGGGCTTTAGAAAACAGCCCATTAAAGCTGCCGCCTCTGCACACTAAGTACCTGCAGAGAGACCTTTCTTAGATGTAAGTGGAGATAAAATCAAATCAATGTCTATTGAAGACTGTAAATAGTTAATTTAAGCACTCATTTTGTGGTGTGAGTGTATTTGTCATTTAACGGGTCAAGATAAAAGACTGGCACATTTGATGACTGTCGCTCAGCTAATGGGTCTGTATGTATGTATGTATGTATGTATGTATGTATGTATGTATGTATGTATGTATGTATGTATGTATGTATGTATGTATGTATGTATGTATGTATGTATGTATGTATGTATGTATGTATGTGTATGTATGTATGTGTATGTATGTATGTGTGTGTATGTATGTATGTATGTATGTATGTATGTATGTATGTATGTATGTATGTATGTATGTATGTATGTATGTATGTATGTATGTATGTATGTATGTATATGTATGTATGTATGTATGTATGTATGTATGTATGTATGTGTATGTATGTATGTGTGTGTATGTATGTATGTATGCATGTATGTATGTATGTATGTATGTATGTATGTATGTATGTATGTATATGTATTTGATATAACAAGTGCTGCTCGATTTCTTGACCCGTTTGTCCTTCTTTATGCACCTTAGAAGTAAGCAAAGTTATTTTATTTAAACCCACTCTCAAAACAGCCTCCAACACAAACTTAATGTAACATTGGAATTACATATTAAACCTTTAATTTCTGCAATCTCTCCAAGGAGGGTTTGGTTGGCCAACAAAGTAAACTGAAGGATATATTCCATTATTTCATCATCATAACACAAAAAAATACAGTTTTTAAACCAATGAAGCTGAATTCAGCAAATGTTTGATGAAACAATTCATCAGTTTTTACATGCTGTACAAACTGATGAATTGTTTGTGTGTTTTATCATCATATAATGAACATTCCTTTCACATGTTTTCACATCTCTGTTGTTTTGTTCGGAACAAGTTTTCTATGCATTAGTCATAGATGTCTCATGACTTGACAGGAACCAAGCATCATCACCGCTACACTGCTGCATCATGGGAGTTCCTTAATTTACCCACGTGTGACATCACATTAGTTCTCTCGTACAGTCTGCACATCATATAAAAGTTTAGATACCTTCAGAGCTTTCAAAGCCACACTAACAATCCTTAAGGGGGCACTGTAGAGTTTGTATGTGTTAGAGTTTGCCAGAAGGAATTATTCATTTCAGCACCTCACTGCACTCTCACATTTTCACTGAATTGCACTGACCCAGAAGGGAGGGGCGGCACATAATTTGTTGCTCATCCATGTGTCACATACCAAACCTGACATCAAACACCAGTCATTGAAGTGTCTGGCCACTGCATTCCAGCTTTCAGATTTTGACAGTGACTGGACCAAAGACACATGCACAGGTCTGATGGGACGTTTGCCTGTGATTGGCTCAGGACTTGTTCCTTTGTTGTTGCCTGGTTAAAAAAAAAAAAAAAAAGAGAGAAAAAGAAAGAAACACCCACACAGTCAGGGTGCTGGACTCTGTGGACGTATGCACCTCTGCATTCATATATAATCTAGCGTCTCAGAGGTCACTGAGGTTGTGTCGGCTGTTATGCCGTGTCACACTGTTTCTCTTGCTCTTTTCAGCTGGTTGACAGTCTACTTCTGTGGCCGCGCCAACACTGACCACAAATTCCCGACTTTTAATGAGTAAACCCTTGGCTACAGACCCACATCACTCAACAGGGACAAAGAGTGAACCTGTAACTCAGCTTTTCCTGCTTCACTTACACCCTCATCTGCCTTTAAATTAAGTGCATGCGTCATCCTGGGACACAAAGAGGAAATAAAATGAAGCAAATATTGGAAAATTAGATTATTTCAACTCCTCTATGAGTGCTGGCCTTGTATTTATCATGCTCCTCTTGTTTAACTTCCCCTACAGAGCTGATTTGATGTACTCCGCTCTCTCTCCAAAGATGCAGAGACCTAATATGTTTATTCCCAGTTGCTGCTGGCAGACAGTTCAACTTGTGTCACTAAGTGTTTATGTGAACACTGGGATGGAGTTTATTTGCATTCTGCCTTTGCTTTTCTGTGTCATAGGACATTTGTTTGTACCACAGTTTTGTTACTTGAGGTTTAATGGCGTATCTCATTTTGCTTGTTGATGTATCTCATGTGTTCTAAAATGTACTTTCATACTTCCTAACAAAGCTACCTCTGTTTAGTTTCACCATTTAATCCACTGTCACCAGTTGGCATACAAGTTGCTCTGCATACTGTACCACTTCCTTTTGACATGTTTTTTTGTTCCATTGTTTGTATCCCGCACTCTAGAGGTACTGTTTGGTTTTTTGAACTGGTTTACTGGTATTCAAACAAAGAGGTGTTCATGACTCAAAACAGGAAGCATCATCGGTCATGCTGGGTAAAAAAAAAAAAAAAAAAGGCACATTCTCTCATCACAGAAGGTTTCAAAGGGTTTTTAGACATAGCTATGGGGGGAAATGCAGCAAAAGTTAGAGCAAAATGTAATCAAAACAATAAAAAGTAAAAGCATTTTCATGGTTACCATATCATTGAATGTTAGACTATATTAATTTGACTTGATGTAAAGCCTGCAACTAGATAGCAGCAGTATTAGAATTAGAAAAAGTTCAAGTGCTTCAATATTTCCTTTTGAGATATAGTGGAATATAGGTATAAAGTAGAAGAAATAGTATTATTTAGTAAGTCCTTACAACACTGTTAGAGTAAAAAATACTTAGTTCCATTCACCATTCATTGCTTTTTCAGCAGGTGTTAGAAGTGATAATAGTAATAATCTGCACATTAGTCGATGTAGAGTAAATATGATGCTAGAGCCAAGAGCTAAACTGAGCATAAAGACTGTAAACAATGAGTACAGGTAGCATATTGGTAAAAATGCAACTAGCTTATGTTGTTATTATGGGGTATTTGAGGATGTGGAACATGTTGTCATTCACTGCTCACAGTATCAGCCCTGGAGGAATATTCTCAAAAGACAAACTAAGCTATGAGGGGAAAATGTGACCCACTTTGCAAGACATCTTACAGTGAAATGTACTATATTAGGGGCTTTTTTTTTTTTTTAATAAGACTAAAAGGTAGATGACACTCTAATTAACGCTCAAATTGGTGGTGATAATGGTAAAAAAAAAAAAGTAATAGAATAATACAATAGAAGATGAGGAAGCAGATAAAAATCTTTTTAATAATTTTAATTTTAATCAATCAATTCTAACAAAGCAAATATATCATGTTTACAATACAGAATAATGCTGAGTAACACTGGAAATATAATAAAATATAAAAATGGAAGCCAGAAAGAAAGAAAAAAAGGACAAACTAAAGCAAAATAAAAGAAGAATGGTAAAAATCTACTTTTATCATACTTTATTTGTAAAGGGAAAAGAGGAAGAGGAAGAAGAAGAAGATAAGACCAGTTATTCTAATTAGTGCTTTGCTAATGTCATGAAATTTCTTTTCTGATAGTAACTGTGAAGTTGCTATGGTAACCTTGAAACTTGACAAAACCAGGAAGTAATTGGGCTTAGTTAAACACCAAGTTATTATTATTATTATTATTATGTGGATTTATAAGTAACATATAGGAAGTTAATTAGTAAACTTCCATGTTGCTTTGGATAAGTTTTATTATCTTTGGACAGAGCTCAGTCTTTATGCTAAGCTACGTAGCATTTTGGCTCTGTAGCTGTGTGGAGGTTTTAACTTCTGAATGTATTTTTTTCAGTTGGGGGGGGGGTATTGCTTCAGAATACACACTGAAAGTCTTTAAGGTGTGATTTACTACACAGACTCACCACTGAGGATACCTGGGGTTTCCCCACTGTTGCACCTGACCTAGATCAGGTTTGAGCTGTGTTCCTTCACTGGAGCAGGGCTTACATATGCTCACTACACAAACCTCAGACTCAGACTTTTCTATTTTAATTACATATTGAGCGCTGGCCTGACCTGTAAGACCTTAACATCTAGGTTAACATGTCTCTTTGCATTCACTTCACCAAAAAAATGTTTTATGCTTCTGTACTAATAACAAAACTGCCTCTTATCTCTGTAGTTTGTGTTTTATCTGTAACTTTTCCTTTGACCAAATACTTTTTGATCTGTATGCTTCACCTATTTTTGATTATCTCACCATGAACATTCATCACTTTTGTTTTCTTGTGCACACGCTGTAACTGATAAGCTTTTATGAACTCCCTCTATCCTGTATTTTGGCACTGTATTATTTATTAGTGACTTTTAAAAAAAAATACATTTAGCTCTCCAACCATAATCCACATGTTGATCTAATAGTGCAAATTGAATCACTTCTTTCGGTATCTTGTTTCAAATTTCCTGTTTATCCTCTGTAGATATACAATATTCTGCTACAAATATAGATACATTTGAGTGCTTTCTCTTTAATTCACATCACATGACACACATTTCAGTGTAAACCAAAGAAAGTCATTATAATGTTGTCCTTGCACTATAACCTTGATATGACAGAGTAAACATGGCCTCTTTTGGCACAGATCAGAGTAACAGTACTACTGAACAGCCCTTACTACCCACATGGCACCCCATTTGGTTGTATATTTGCTGTTGAATCTTTTTCCACTCATTGTTTAAGCCAGTATTGACTGTACACACACATTTTCCAACAATAAAGACTTTTACTTCTCTTCAGTTCATATGGTAGCAGCAGTATTGACCTTGATGTTTAATAGACTGAATCACAGTCTCAATTTAGACATATGAACTGAAGTGACATGTATATAAACAACTGAGGTATGATGCTTTTCCTGTCTTTCACAAATCATATTTAAATACACATTTCTGTAATTTCTTGCATGCTATTATATCTATTTATGCTGCAACCAGGGCCTTTTAAGTTTGTCCTAAACATACATTTTAAATGTATGCATGTTGTTTTGCTTACACTGGTATTAAGTTGTGTGTATTTATTTACACATTCTGCATGAAATACTATGATACCAGAGGACAACCTCCTTCTACCATGAAATGCATCGATGTTAACCTCACCACTGTTGCCCTTCTGTAGAAATATTTGCAGATCTGATAAGAGTGTGAAGTCAGGTCGATAAGTATTTCGACAGTGATACACATTTTGAATCCAGATGTGAATGAAGTGCAGACATTCAGCTTCAATTCAAGGTGCCAGACACAACAAACCCCTCAACTCGCAAATGTTTTACCTGATTTGTCCTATCTCTAATTATAAAACACATTTTCAGTGACCTTGACCATTAACCTACATTCACCGAAATTTTATGAGATCTATGCTGGACTACCTCGCACCTTTCCTGAAAATTGGAATGGGTCCAGGAATTTATGTGTAAAGTTGCTGACCAAAACATTGAAAATTGACACTACACATTTTCTTTGCTTCATTACTAATCCTCTACGGTGGTGAACAGAGGAAAAAATGACACTGTAAAAACATTCCTATAAAATCTACTCAATAAAAGTGAGGTAACAACTCATTTTAGTTGAGTAGATTTTACCCCGTATTTTGAATAAAACCTATGTAATTTTAACAGCTATAATGCACTAAAAGAAATGAGGTAAAGCCATATCCCATTAGATTACACTACAAATTACTTAGAAAAATGAGATGATAGTCACAAATTAATTGTTAATATGAATACATTTGAGTATTTAATTTGGGGTTGGGCATATCACACTTAATGTCAATACTAAAAATACCAAAGTGAGTACTGTTTTTGCCAGAATATAAATATATATATCTCAGAATTATAATCTAAATGTAAGATCTTTTGAAAGCAGATTTATAATCTACAGTCCTCACATTGCACTAATGGCTCTGAAGCCTAAAGGCAGTCACAGAGATCTTGAGTCTGACCCAGACTCTGCACGAGATAAAGGTGTCTGACTGACTAAGGACAAACACAGCTGGGAAAGTGAACAAGAGGAGACTACCTTATCTTTCACTGTCTTGCTCGTGCTGAGCTCAAGGCCAGATGAAGTGATGCTTACTATGGCTATTCTGGCACTGGAGTACTTTTCCATTACATACTGCCTGTAGAGAATCTCAGCACTCACAGTAACTATGCCAGAGAAAGGCAAGGACCATGTCCTGTAGTTTCACCTGACGTATGTAAAGATTTTCTCCATTTCATGGATGTGACAGACAATTGTACCAACGAGGTGATGACTGCCATTCAGCTCCATTTGTCAGTGTTGCAGAGTCCAAACCACAAAGGAGGACTATGATGTAATAGCTCACAATCACTGCTCTGCTCATGTCACCACTTTCACTTATCCTTCAGTGCTTTGTTGTCTGGCTGGCGAGAAGTGACTGGCATTTTACGGGTATTTACAGCCAATTGGCAGTGATGTCGCCACTGAGCTAAAAACACCCTGTGTATTTTGGTGCTGGGGGAACAGCAGATCACAGTTGTTGACCTGGGAGAAAAAGAGTTTAGTGTAGTACAAATGATAACATCTGCCAGTTCCACAGTCATCAACACAAATGGACACTAAAGAAAGGGGAGACAGAAATCCAATCAGTAATTGTGCTGAATGTCTAGCAGTGACAGCTGTGGTAAGGAGTGGCATGGGATTGGTCTATTGGTCAGCGGTAAAATGTAGATAAATATTAACTCAATGTAAAAGTCATTAATTGAGTAATGTCAGTTACACAATATTATCTGAGGTTTGGAAGGATTAATGAACTGACTATAGCTGCTATTTCTGACTGCATGTTTGGGAGGAGACCAGAATGTTTTTTCCGTCCTTGTGCAGTGTTTGTTCCTTGTGTAAAACTGTCAAATAAAATTAATTAGCCTCTGGTTTATTAAAAATCTTGTATGTTCATTCTACTACTTTACAGCAAAGATCCTCTATTTATGGAGATGGCACAATATATAATGATATAACATATAATGATATAAAAGGCTTTACTTCCTGCTTCCAAAGTGGGCGTGAAAAGGACTGGACATCCGGTTGTTAACTTGTAATGACAGATCTTACTTTTGGGTCAAATTCATTGTTTTGCATTCAATCTGCTCCTGTGCTGTGTTCTTGAGTACAAAAAAAAAACATATCCAGATGTCAGTCTAACACTTTGCATGTGATGAACAGAACAGAAGAACAGAGGATGTAGATGAAGCTGATCAGTAATCTTACACAATTAAAATGAATGAAAATGAAATTAAGTATAATATAGGCTAATGTTAGTATTCACATTAATCCAGAGCATTTCTGCTCAACTAAATTGTCATTCTTCTGATACAGAATAAGGCTTTTATGAGGTATTTCATATTTCATGTTTCATTTGCCAGTCCTCTAACTGTGCTGTTTAGTTCAGATGAAGGTAAATAAAGTAACAGTCATTCATTTTCTGAACCCACTTTAGCCTCACTAGGGAATAAAGTAACAATTTTTAATACATTTACAAATGAGCAAAGCAGTGTACTGGTGCTAAATGACATTTAATACACTTAAAATCAAGTGCAGGTAAAACACTGACAATGGAAAATAGCACCAATGTCTGCATTTGATGAAATAAATAAATAAATGCTATGCTATGCTATGCTATGCTATGCTATGTTAATTTAGTTTCTTCTGAACCCTAACTGATACCTCACTAAAGAAAGTTGTTTTGACAAACATGCTGTTACATATCAGGTTTTATGACCATGGCATCAGATTTAACAAGTGGATAAACAGGAAAAAAGGAAATCTGACCTTCCTGTTGTTTTACACCTGTTTTGAGTTGTGCCATCATTAGATGTTTGTCAAATTAAGGATTCATTTTACATATAGAAAAGTCACAAGAAAGTCACAGTTTGTGTAAAATGGTTGAGGGATCATATAATGAAAATACAAAGACTATACATTTCAAAGTTGCAGTGACGTAACTTCCTCTATCTGTTCAGATAGAGGAAGTTATCTATTCAGAGTCACTGCAGTTTCAACGTGTATGTAATAAGTTGTGCCTTTTTTAATCTAATACTAGAATACTTTGCTGTCAAAGAATGAGGTGAAATATGCTTATTTAACAGTTGTCTTGGTGTATGAACTGTTCAAAACAAAGGTAAGTGTTACTGTCCTTACAACTGGGAATTGGACTCAACATTGTCATTTAAATTGACAAAAATCATATGTGTAAATGGTGGCACAACTCAAATGGGACTTAAAACTTATTTGTCTTGCATCACTGATCACTGCTCATATTTCTTCTGTTGTTCAGTTTAACGGGGCATAACAAATGGTACATGTGATTGTATAAAAGTAGATTAATAAAAATGAACACTTCACTAGTCACAGTTTTAACATTGGTAACTGACATTATTTTGTTAAAATTATAATTTGTTGTCAAATCTTGTGAGACTCAGATAGAGTCATACATTTGAAAAATGTCAGCATGTTCAGATTACACGTGACTGGTAAAAAATTGATTTATTATTTATTCAGGTGACTCTAGGACAAATCAATGAGACATGATCTTCCTCTTGTTGTCTGAAAGGGGGTGGGGGGCAGTGGTGGATCCTTGTGACACTGAAACAGTAAATTATTCTACAGTGAACCATCATGTTCTTCATCATCACTGTTTAAAGTTTGTTAATAATATTTAACATTAGCACAGTAGTGCCTGAGAGCCTTTCATTAAAAGATTTAGCCTATGAAATAGCTTTAGGTGTAATTCACAGCACATTTTCTTTCCCTACACTGTTCCTTGTAATATGGTCTTGGAGAGCACATCTGATCTTGTCACATGACCATACCATCTGAGCTTTTTCTTCCTAACTGTGGTCAGTAGGTCCTCATAGTTCTTTCCTCCCAGTGCGAAAAGCACTCAGCACAAAACCAAACTGTGGTGCTGTTTAAAACCCCCCAAAAATAATGTTAAAATAACAGCCTATTTGTTTTTTTTTTTGTTTTTTTTAATTATTAAAAAGTAACAAAGAAGTAAACATTAAAGAATTTACGTAAAAAAAAAAAAAAACGTAAAATAACAAGTGACTGGATTAATAGGTCATGCAATGTCAGTTTGAATCCTAGCTCTGACTCTTCACATGTTGAAGTGTCCTTTCAAAAGACTGAACCCTAAATCTTTCCCAGTTTACACCTGGTGGATTTAAAATACACTGTGGGCTCCTGCAGGTCTATGTAAGGTACAGTCCATTCACATTCAATCTTAAATATACATGTTTAAAATGTTAAAACTACACATTTAAAATTTAAAATGTTAAAAGTACATATTTAAAATGTTAAATCGACATGTTTGAAATGTTACATCCACATATTAATCTGTAGGCCTCTAGTTTCCGGCCGGTGCAGAACAGTGTGGTAGTTTGATAGACTACGGAACAGAGATGGAAAGGAGGTGGAGTTGCACCAGTCTGCACAGTGGGCCAAACTTGGACAAGTCCTTTGGACACACCCTGTTGGCGCAACGCAGATCAGCTGCACCACGCTTGCACCAGGTCTGCAAAACTAGAGCCCAAATTTAAATATGTTTACGGGAAACAGGTTGTGTTTTTTATGGCATTGTTCTGGCAACCACAGCTGCATGTTTTTTTTTTTCACTTATAGATATTTTATGAAATGCTTTAAATTTTTCATTTAAATACTGGGAACTTGTGTAGAAACAAAGATGACAGTTTGAAGTGTAGCTGTGGTTTCTAAAATTGAGCCATAATGCATATTGTGTATAAAACAACATAAATCACTGCTGAGGTTTTAAACTAAGTGCCTCTGGGACAAAGAAATTGAAGAATTAAAAATAAGAAGAAAGTTACATGGTCCTTTTGTTTATCTACTGTCTGTATTCAGGAAATCATTCTCATCATCTTCCAAATAAATTAATGTGTTTAATTATATTATCATATTTACATGTATATAATCTGTTAATAACATATGGTTTCTTACTTCAGTCTTATATGTTAAATAATAGTAAAATGTATCCCCTGCTCTGCTGACTTTACAAGTAATAGAAAATTACTTAAATTTCATAAATTTTCAGCCACTACAATAAGCATTAACGTATATAGTTAAAAAGCCATTTATGTCCTTCCAAGTCATGTACAAGTTGATCATACACACCAATAATGTCATGTATGTCATACATTTCTATATATGGGATAATTTCATCCTTGATATAAATGTATTTATTATAATAGATGTATCTATTATATGTGAATATGGGAAATCTGGCAAAGTGTATATTTGTTCCAGACATGAAAATATAATTCTAATATATTCACATTAATATTCACATCCAAAAATAAAGCAGTTGGAGTTTCCAGTTGAGTCATTGTTTCTTGATAAACACCAGTTTATGTGACCACTGGCAGCTGCTCAACAGTCTGATTCAAAGTTACTGTTTCAAAGATTGAATATGTAATATTTATATGTGAAATGATCAAAAACAACTACAGGACTATATATAGACAGATTTTTTTTATTCAAAATTTTATTTTGTTGAATTATATATTAAATTGTTCAGAAAGAAATTCTCAGAAATCTGTCATTTTATTTAAAGCAGTTAATTTCTTTCAGTTCCCTGTTACCATACTTCACTAATGTTAACATTTAACACTATTTGCATATATATTAAATTAAGAGAATGGGCGGCCATAGCTCAGGAGGTAGAGTAGGCCGTCCAATAACTGAAGGTTTGGCAGTTCAAATCCCATTGTTTCCTTGGACAAGGCACTACACATAGAAATATATTATTAATGGCATTAATATACATTAGCAAATGTTGCATTAAGTGTTTGGTTATGGTGTTGAAAACATTAACTCCTATGGTTCCACACTCTTTCACAACATCAGAGAAACTAGTATGTGTTTAAGTATGTTATTACATTTACATTTATGTAATCTGTTAATAGCCTACTGTTTCTTCCTTCCATTAAATGGTACAGTTTATTCCCTGCTCTGCTAAGTCATATCATACTCCACTTCTACTCTACTCTGATTTTATTGTATCATGTTCCATTTGTCTTGTATGAGAAACGTTGTCATGTCATGCACGTCAACATGTGTCATGCAGAGTATTTTCTATATCTTAAGAAACTCTAGGAGTGTATCTTAACTGTGGTTCGCAGCTGGGGTCCATACAAATAGGACACAAGCATGTGCTGAATAGTGTGAGAAGGGCCTGTTTTGTGAAACACAGTACTGTTAACGTTGTGTTCCTCTCTCTGCCTGGGCCTCCAGCCAACTCACAGATTAACAAGCCTCAGTACATCTTTGACACTCACAGCCTTGACCTTTCACCTGTAGGACAATTTGGTAAACTTACAGAATAAGATTTGACACCTTTTAAAAACAAAGATTTTATTTGTCACGGCACCATTTGTTTATTTGTTAAGCTTCCAGGAAATGCAGCCACAAGATCATCATGGCTAATGAGAAGAATAAGAATCTGAATGACTGGAAACACCAGATGCTGACCTACTTTTCATGGATTCATTCAAGTTTCTCCATCACAGGCCATAAAGTGTCTAATTTATTCTGTCCTGCTTCACCACCAAGAATTCACCAGTGAAGAATCCAAGAGTACTAATAATGCTTTTGTCTGGAGGTGCGCTGCGAGCACAGAAAATGAGACCAGAAAGGCCGAGAGCCAGCAGGTCTCACTTTACTCCTCTTGTTCCCACAATGCATTGGCTGCTTCCCAAATCACACACCTTTTGCTCCATAGACCCAGAGGGGAAAAAGTGAGTAAGCTGTTATTCTTAACTTAAAATCTCAACTAGCTTCCATTATCTGACACCATAATTTTGTGATCACAGGACGAACACGAGTTGCCTGTGTAAACATAAGTGCAGAGCTCCCTCCTGAGTCCTCAATGCAAAGAATCTTTCCCAAGAACAGAAACAATCTGGAAGTAGAGGATTCCCATCAGTTTATTGCTCTTGTTTATTCCCATAAAATGATTGTTTGTGAGCTGAAAGTGAACATCAATGATCTGCTTATGGTGGCATTTTTTTACAGATTCTAATGGGCTGAGGATTTTGTTTCTATAGAGCAGGTGTTTCAAGCTCAACTTAACTGGGGTCTTCTGAAGGTAGAGTCTGAGTCAGGCTGGGCCACACTTGACTATTCCACAAAAATAAGGGGTCTTTACTTTACTTACATTAAGTAACATGTACTCGCCTTCTTTGAATGGTCTTCTGTCCTTAACAATCATCTCATTCACCAATAGCTGCTTCATTCTCTTTACTTGCTCTTTTTTTTTTGCCTCAATTGCCTTTTTTTTTTTTTTTTAAATGGCGACCTGATCATTTGATCTCATTTCCCTGTTATTTTGTAAACTCCTCAGCATGTCTAGTTGAGAAATGATGTCAGACATTGTATTTCTTTAACATTGCAACTTTCTCTGTGCATACGAGATACGTAGTGGTGCCCCTGTGCTCGAAAGAAAAATATTCTGTCTTCCACTTTTCCTGAAATTGCCTGTGCTCATTACCAACCTTTCTCTTTGTTTTGAGAGAAACACGACTGTAACTGGGTGATGGGGGGGGGGGGCATATACTGTACAGGGGCGCCCATGGCTAACTTGGTAGAGTGGGTGATTCAATATTCAAAGGGTTTGTGGTCAAATCCAGTCTGTTGTGTCCTTGGGCAAAAACACTCCACCCTCCTCGCCCCCAGTGCCACTCACACTAGTGTATGAATGTATGATAGTAGTCAGGGGGGCTGTGGGTACAAAATGTCAGCCATGCTCCTGCCAGTCTGCCCCAGGGCAACTGTGGATACAAGTGTAGTTTACAACCTCCAGAGTGAATGAATAATGGATCACAAATGTAAAGCACTTTGAGTGGCCAAAAAGACACTATATAAATCCATTATTATTATTATTATTATTATTATTATTATTATTATTATTATTATTATTATTATTATTATTATTATTATTATTATTATTATTATTATTATTATTATTATTATTATTATTATTATTATTATCCTTCCCCAGGTAGTTCACGTTTGTCTAGCTTGGCATCTGTTGACAACAAATGCCCCCTGTAAGTGACCGCTTAAGGTGTTGGTCTTTTATTTTGAAACCACCAGGGATGTGCACCTGGGCAGATGAGTGTACCAATATGGCCGCCTCCTAGAAATAAGCATTGGTGTTTCTTGGCTGTTGTTTTTGCACAACACGCACATTGACCAGCATGCACATACTGGAGGTGTTATTTCCACCCTTATGAGGTGGCTTTTATAAACTATGACTTGACAAAGTTATATGCCAACATGAAGAACTCTCATATGGACAGCTAGCTTTGCACCTTTGGAAAGTGGAGAGAGGTATTCACTGTTCATGTTTTAGTGATGGTATACAATTATGAAATGTTAATATGTCTGCCTGTTGATGTGTATAAGTGTTTATTTTTAATGTGTAACCCACAAATAATCACTGACTAAATTATGCTTTGTATATGGACTTAATATTTTATATTACAATTGTTTTTGCATGTTTTTAACCACATTGTTTGTGTATTAAACTAAGTTTCACGGTGCTGAGGGAACTACAATAAAGGAAGATGCACCCATTTGGAGACTCCAAACACTTTTTATTCCAAGGGTTGCTACACCTCCAAAAGGTATTACAAGACTATGGTAGCCCATAAGTGATTAAAATAAATGCAATAAAAGCATGGTGAGACTCAGGAAAAAGGTGCATTTGAGAACTATGTGCAGGCCGCAGTAACAGTGAACTTTCATTTGAAGCAGGGGGGCAAAAAATATCAACCTGTGGTGGGCCACAATTCCCAGGCTATGAGTTTGAGACCTCTGCAACATAGAGACAGAATGAACGTGACGAAGCCTTTAATGCAATGTTAAAGATATTTCTGTCATCAAGAAAACAGGGTTTGAGAATACATACCAGGCCAGGCTAAACTGAAGCAGGTTGTCATTGATGCAACGATGAACCCTTTTAAAATGTTTGATAGAATGATGCATTTTTGCTTCCACTGTTATTCAAATAACTTTTAACTCCTGAACTGTTTGTGCTATTGAGAAAATCAGAACATAATTATTCTTAACCTGAGATTGTGTTCTTTCTATTGGTCTGTAACACTTTAGGGTAAAGGTCTGCATTGGGTGAGAGGGAGGGTTGATACTGGGCAGAGCAGAAAGCAGCAGTCAGAGAGAGAGATTGAAGATTTGCTTTTAATTATTGTATTTTTAGCAGTGTTTTAGCAAGGTTTTATTAGTATTTTTGTACAGAATTCTTGTAAATAATTGTATATACTAGTGGTATTGTTGTTTTAAAATGTTCTGCTAGTGTGTTTCACTGTGTTTTTGTTGAATTTTGCTGATTTTTTTTCCCACTGTTGTTACCAGTACTTTTACAGTTTGTATGGTTCATTGATAAATGACTAGAAATAAGTAAAAGTAAGACGTGGGAATATGGAAACAGAATGTTGTAGGCAAAATAACTAACTAACTAACTAAGTAACTTAACAAACAAACAAATAAATAAATATATGCCTCACACCGACTCTGTTCGATTCCCACACCAATCAAGTCTCAAAGAAATAAAAATAGAAGTACTATTATTGTTTTCACCACTGGACAAAATTCTAACCCAAAAGAATGGAGTTGGATACTGAGATCAGAGTTTTTCTGCTACTGAAGTTTGATTATGATGCCTGTGAATTTATAAAGTAAGTATGTTATCTTGTTATGTTTGCTGTCATTTGTTGATCACAGTTCAGACTAAACTATGACACTTCTGTCCTTGATTCAATTCAGAGTTGATCTTTAGTACAAGGATTTATTTACGACATAAACTACATAGAAAATGTAAGCAATTTGTGGGTTTAGCAGAGTTAAGCTAGCAGAACTATAATGTAAACTATCAGCTGGTGCAATATGTAGTTGCAGGATTGTAAAAAACAATGTTAGTTTGACTAAATCTCAAAGAAAACCCAATGATACTATAATACAAATGTACACAAATAATGAGTATCAAACATTGTTCAGTGAGTGACAAGTCTGTGAATACGTAGCTTTGATTCATTGGTGGTTTTAGTAGTTGTGAGTGTTATCTGAATGCACGACTGATATTAATTTGGAATGTCAATACTACATATAATCTGAAAAAGACATTGAATTGAATTTGATCAACAAGCCCTCATGAAATAAAGGCTTTGTAAATTGTCCAACCAAGTTAGTGCCTGGATTTGGGTCTTTTTCCAATTGGTCATACCCTCTCAGTGAACACTTTTGGTTTGCTGAATACCAGTAGCTTTCTGTTAAATGCTTTGTTTTTTGTCTTTTACTACATCTAATCTGTTTTAGGAATGGATATACAAACTGTGGTAATCCCATCATTTTATATATACACACACACACACACACACATATATATATATATATATATATATATATATATATATATATATATATATATTATGAGTTATCAACACACTTTTCATGTTTGTACAGGAAAATAAAGTGCCGTCCACACTGAGCTCTGGTGCGCCCTCCCCTCATTGTCAGACATGAAACGAAGCAGCTGTTTTTGTCCTCAAGTGAGAGCTGTGAGAGCGGGCAGAGGCTCCCTTAAATAAACAGGCTATCTGTGAAGCCCTGGGGCTGGGTCAGGGTCACACCCCACGGTGCTCACTCAGTTGGGCTCTCCCTGCAGAACCTCACTCCTTTACTGAACGCAACACTTGACTTGAGTTACGTAGAGGGCTGTACGTTAAAATAACGACAAGTAAAACCGCAAAACTCTCACTTTACTCTGACTGTGACAAAGCTAATACCTCTGAAATTATATTAAGATCGAAAGATTAATTTCATTGTTTGATAATTGAATTGACTAGTGAATAATCTATTATATGTACTGCAAGAATCATTAGAAATCATAGAGCAATCATTCTTGAATGCTAACATAATAAAGGTATTGCTTAATACTGTCAGTTTCCGTACAGTGCACCTTCTTTGTAGCTTAACCAACATATTTGTGTGTAGCAGGCTTAAGTATTACAAAATCCTCTTGAACACTTTATGGACATGCTGATACATGTGATATCCTACACTGTAAAAAATAAATCCTGTTTTATTCTAAAAAAAAAAAAAACCCACATCAAAGTGTAACATATAGATTTAACATTAATGTAAACAGTGAATGCACCTCACACAGACCTGCAGGTGCCCACACTGATTTCTAAATCCAACAATTCTAAACTGGGAGATATTTATGATTCAGCGTCTTCAGAGATTTTTAATGACACTTCAACATGTGAACACTCAGCACTAGGATTCAAACTGCCAACCCGTTGGTCATTAGACGACCTGCTCTACTGAATGAATTACAGCCACTGGTTAGTTTACATATTTAAAATATTAAATTGTTAAATGTTTGTCTTCATTACTTTTTATTAAAAAAAAAAAGAAAAGAAAAGAAAGAAAATGTAAACAGCACCACATTGTTTTTCAATTTACAGTTTTATTTTCTCTCAATGTATTTTTGAAATACATAACTTCTACATACAAATCTGCGTATGTTAACATACTCTTTCTGTAAAAAAAATACAGCTATATTTGATTTCATTATTAGCGCAAAAATCTTCTCAAGTAAACAAGTTTGTATTGTATTTTCATTTACCATTTTGTAAGGTTACAATTTTACAACTTTGTGTTGTTAATTCTACGATAATTTTTCACAGTGTAGGACAGACCCCCGTGACCCTAGTGAGGATAAAGCGGGTTCAGATGATGAGACGAGACAGCTACTACGTCTAAATAAAATATAGTATCTGTAGGTTATGGTTATCAATGTCTTGATCTTGGACATGATCAAATAAATAAATCAAAATAAGTCACTTATATTAACTGATGTAGTCATTACATCAATTATTGGTCAAATAACAGTAGATATTCAACCATTTTCACATTATTAGTACATGACTTTTGCTGTCAAAGTTGAAGTTCAACATCAGATATGTCAGGAGTACTGTGTCGTCATATTACTCAGACATACTGAGCATACCTAGCTGTAAAATTAGCTGCAGAAAGTAGACTAATGTCACAGAAAGGCTAGAATAATAACAAATAAAGCTATATTTTATCTTAAAATGTGATTCAAACATGTAATATCACAAGCTACTATGCATTGGTGCATTGGATAATATTGTTTTGTGGAAGTTAATTACATATTTTCTTAGGAGCTATATTCAGCCCAATTTGTTCTCCAGTAAAATAATAGCCTACAAATAATGACAACTCCAAATGTTTGTCTTTGTTTTTAATGAAAAAAGCTTTCAATTATGAAAATATTGAGTTTTATAAATTACCCAAATGACAAATATGTGAATAACCTGAAAAAAATGAAATTTCTTAAGAAAACTAAGTGCAGTTTTATTAATACTATGGTTCAATTTATAATTTATATTTGTGCATTATAGATCAGAAAGACACTAAATACTTACTAACAGGCAGAAATTTAAATTTTCTTTAGAAATTTCAGGTTGGTCATATTTATTCATGTTATTCACATTTTATTGTTACAGGATAGTTTATAAATGTGAATACTTTCAGAATGCAATATTATTCTTTGCACTAAAACAAAGACAAAAATTGAAGTTGCCCTTATTTATATACAGAGTCCGCCTGGTAACATGTGAAAAAACAAAAAAAATAGGTACATGCTATACTTATCTTGTACGCATGAGATAATATCTCGTGAGAATGACATATTAACTCATGACACCAGATAATAAAGTTTGTGCACAAGCTGTCATTTTCCTTAATTGAGTGCTGGCTTTGTTTAATGGTAATATAAACCATTCCTGCAGAAACAATCCAGTCACAAAGACTCAAAAAACATAAGTTTCCTTTCCAGTCAGTTGATACTGTGCTTGTACAGTAGGAAACACAAAAATCTATCTAGTCTGTGTTTAAAGGCAGGCACATGCAGAGAAGGGGGGCTACAGGGGCTCTGGTACCTGCCCTTTTTTTTGGGGGGGGGGGAGGGGGGTTTGTTGCTTTTTTTTTGTATTTAAAAAAAAAAAAAAAGATTTCCAACAGCAAAGTTCTCCAGAATGTGTCCTTGATCATATGTGAAATTATACATTTGGAAAATAATGTTTTACACATAAATACCTTACATGACATCATGACATCACATGTTCAGTGAGAAAGCACATGCAGGCAGCTGCCAGCTGCCAGCTTCCCCTGCAAGAGGGGAAGCACATGGTAAGGTCGTCTTGTTTGGAAAAATTAGTTCGACGTGCCCTTTTTTTTTTATATATATAAATGAGGCCCCTGCCCCACCAAAGGTCTCTGCACGGCCCTGCTTAAAGGATTTGATTAGACAGTGACAGTGGAGTGCTTTTAAAGCCCCTTAATGCAGGACCATTGCCCTCACTGGAGCCCAGCTTAAAGTTGCCGCTGAGTCCATAAAGACTGTGGGAAGTCAGGTTCTGCTCCTCTGGACCACAGGACACACATTCCAAATGTATAGATTAAATAATTACATAAAATAATTGAGTCATTGACTGACGCATGTCACACTTGTACACATCCACACAGACACTGGAACAGCTGGATGTACAGTAACTGTCATCAGTGTTACCTCGGATCCAATGTGTAATGTGTCATTTAGTAAACATTTCCTCATCTCCTGGATGTATAGAGACAGAACCTTCCTGCAATTGAGAAATACAAAGAGGACAAAAGGAGGTTGCAACACACCATAGACATTGTGACTTGTAATAACAGGAAATGTACAAGTAAAATACTACCAGTGTCTGTTGTTTTAAATACCTGAGCATTTCCTCATATGTAAGAATCTCTGCAGTTGGTTTACGTGCTTATCGATAATAAGCTTGTTTTGGAATGTTTCAAATATAAACTGCAGTTCTTAACAATACCAAACTATTCCACCAAACTACTCTGTCACCCTGGTCCTTTTTTTTTATTTCATACTCACTGAATGGTTAATGAACAGTTGCTGGTTTCATGTTCTATATCCAGATCATACACATTTTAATGCAGAGATGATGAATGGCTTTTTCAGAGTAGTTTTGTAAAGACTATCCATTTATTGGTTTATTTACACACATCAGTTTATAAACTTTGTGGAAGATTTTTTTTCACTTAATTGTTTACACTTTGAGTTTTTATTATTACTTGTTTTTTTTTTTTTTATCATTTTGCCAGGGGTGTCAAATTAATTTTAGTTCAGGGGTAACGTTCACCCAAATATCAATTCAAGTGGGCAGGACCAGTAAAAAAAAAATTGTGAAAATTGTGTCATTTAATTCTAATATTGTTACATCTACAAAGTCTCCTTTATAATTTGAATAACAGGAAACACTTTAAATGTCTTAAGAAAAATAAGTACAATTTAAAAAAAAAGCTCTGTCTCATTTTATCGGTTTATCTTACAGATCACTGTGAATCTATAAATATATAAAATGGACAGAATATTAATAAAATTGCATATATTTTTCTTCAGGCATTTCAAGTTGCTCATCTTTGTTCCAGTTTTTGAAATTCTTTTTTTTTTTTTGCAAAAAGATAGTTTGTAAATGTAAAAAAAAATCATGTAATTTTAGCTTTTACACAAAAACAAAGGGAACATTTGGGGTTGTCGTTATTTTTATATTATGATAACATTTTACTATTCTGACTCATTTAAGAACTACTCATTCTGTATGTGGAACCTGAACTAAACAGGTTTTGACATAGATAGATAGATAGATAGATAGATAGATAGATAGATAGATAGATAGATAGATAGATAGATAGATAGATAGATAGATAGATAGATAGATAGATAGATAGATAGATAGATAGATAGATAGATAGATAGATAGATAGATAGATAGATAGATAGATAGATAGATAGATAGATAGATAGATAGATAGATAGATAGATAGATAGATAGATAGATAGATAGATAGATAGATAGATAGATAGATAGATAGATAGATAGATAGATAGATAGATAGATAGATAGATAGATAGATAGATAGATAGATAGATAGATAGATAGATAGATAGATAGATAGATAGATAGATAGATAGATAGATAGATAGATAGATAGATAGATAGATAGATAGATAGATAGATAGATAGATAGATAGATAGATAGATAGATAGATAGATAGATAGATAGATAGATAGATAGATAGATAGATAGATAGATAGATAGATAGATAGATAGATAGATAGATAGATAGATAGATAGATAGATAGATAGATAGATAGATAGATAGATAGATATTACAGCACAGGCTTTACTGGACCTTTTGACAGGTCAGATTTGGCCCCCAGGCCACATGTTTAATACCTGTGCATTTTATAAATAAATAAATGCTCATCCAACTATATTATTATTATTATTATTATTATTTAAAGCATGGATTCCCAGACTTGTTCAGCTCAAGACCCAAAAGATAAACGTTGGGTTCTAGATTTACATCATGAGTTATCTTATTTGCATTGTTCTTTTTTGCATCTTATACATCAAGTGTACCATTTACATTGGCTTAATTTTTGTTATGTTGTGTATTTTATATCATTGCATATTTAAGTCATTTTCATTTAGTTAGTTCTTATCTAGGTCTCTCCTCTATATTTTTCATGGCTTTGTTTGTAATTTTCTATTCAAAGTTTATTTCTGTTCTTTACATAGTGACTGTAAATGCAGATTTTCAGGCATGTGATGACATGATTTTTCTGACATATTTACATGTTAATACTCTTGGTAAAATTCTGCTGCTTGTTGCTCCACTACGTAGTTTTCATCACAACTTTAATCCTTTTTTTCTACGCTGCTTTGTTACCATAAATGTATACTTAGCACTTAATTATACGGTGGCTAACTACAGATTCCAGAAGTGATTGCATGAAAGAGACTTTAATAGCCTTGTGGCTCCTCCTTTAAACTTTAATTACAGATAGTTTCAGTATTGTTTTGAAAGGATCGTTTTTCATCCAGCTGTAATGAAAATGTGTTGGAGGGAGGCGAGGACAGAGCTGGACAATTTACTTCCCCTGCCGTTTCCCAGCCCAGGAAGGAGGTCTCCACCGCAGGGACCGTGGGTCTCTGAGGGCAGAAGGCCTCTGCAGGCGTGTGGCTCGCCACCGGCCACTGGCTCGGAGGACAGCTGTGACACGCTGCAGCGTTTGGCCCACTGCCCCAAGACAGCAGTTGCCATAAACAAACAGCACTGAAAGCTACTGGCCCTGTCCCCAGCTCTTTTCAAGATGGTGCATTGAGCCTGCTGACCTTTACCCAACTCACTCCATTAACTTCCAATAGGTCTTAACAACACTTGAGTTTACTCGGTAAAGAAAAGTCACTTGTCTTGTTCCAAACAAATTACACGAGAAGGACGGCAAAGGGGCTGAGGTTTACTCAAAGTTTCCAAATCTACTCTTTCCTTTCAACTCACCTGTTGTTTCATGCAGTGGAAAAACACATTTTGCACTTGGAATGTTCATAAAAACACCATTCATACCATTAAGATGTTTAATAAGGTTGGAAAATCAGGGAAAACTTTCCATATGTCTTGATTGATTTAGAGCTTATGTTAGTCAGTGGTATATACTTAATGTAAACACTTGTATTTCAGTGTTCATATAGTTTGATTTAACATTATAGGTTCAATATGTAAGATTCACATGTGTGCGTATGTGACGTCTTTGCTATTCTGGGGGGGTTTGTTGTTTGTTGATAGAAGTTGGTTTTTAGCAAAGGGTAGCTCATGTTGTAAATGTTTCCACTGAAAACAGGGCAGAGAAAAGACACTTAAGAACTTTGAAGTGAGTGTGGAAAAAAACAACAACTCTGTATTGAAGTAAATAAACAGACTGTTATCATTGCTGTTGACAACTGAGACACTCATTGGCAAACATCAACAGACGACCTGCTCTAAGTCATAAACTGTACTGTAAAGAGACATGGGAGAATGAGACGTGTTGAAAATGTATTATTTATTTAGTATTTTGTGAGAAACTATAAATGTTCCACAAGCAAAGGCACAAAATTTAACCTTTGTGATATTTAGATTTGTGGAAGTACTGGTTTGAAAGAGTGAGTTTGTGTTTTGGCTGCCACCATCTTGTTTTTTTGGAGTCATATACAGTATGGCCATTGTTACTATGAATCAGTTCACATGTGAAAATGACTACTTATTCTCTCTCATATTTTGAAATAAAATGTTCTAGATTTTATATTGTTTATGAATGGACAAATAGAAGATCACCTTATTTCAAAAATAACTAATATACAATAGAAAACAGACTGGAACAAAACTCATAGCCATTGTCATGAAACATAAAAAAAACACTTCTTCAGTGTTCACTTCACTTAATTTCAGATTCAAACCTTCATCAGGAACTCTGCATATGACCATGCAAGAATAATAAAAGCATTTTAATGTTTAAAGAGCGTGCCTTGGAGTTTTCTTCCAATCTGTTTTCCTACATTGTATTCCTTTTTCCAAACAGCACCTCAAACAAACTCTCTTTTTTGGTCCTAAATAAATTCCTTTCCATGAAATGTTTTAACTAATATACATTTGTGAAAATGTGCAATGTATTTCTTCTTTATTAAAATCAGAAATATGATAGACAAAAAGATTAAATTCCACATTTACATATTCCAATGAAGTTCACTGAACATGTTTATCATTTTTATTTTAATAAATCAGATTTTTTTTTTTTTTAAATTCAGATGATTTTGTTATGATATTACTGTAAGTTTGGGCCCAATATATTAGAAAATGGAGGTGAATGTGAAAAAAATAATGATCAGATCATATATCTGAATTTGAACACCAAACATGGGTATGGTAAATATTTTAACGGTATATACAGCACATACAGAAACTATTCAGATCACCTTACATTCTTACTCTTGGTTATATTGCAGCTATTTGCTGAAATTATTTAAGTAAATTTTTTTCACATTAATGCACACCATTTTGTCAGAGCACTACAGAATTGTAGAAATGTATGCAGATTTATTAACAAACAAAGTCTACATTGGGCCATAAGTATTCACAAGCTCTGATATTTAACTCATGTACTATCAGGCCATTTCTTCTGATCATCCTTGAGTGGGTTCTACACCTTCATTGTCCAGCTGTGTTTAATTAAGTGACTGGACTTAATTAGGAAATGGTAAATGGACTGTATTTATATAGCACATTTTATACACCAGTGGGTGCCCAAAGCACATAACAGACAGCTGCTGCCAATATACAGGCGCTGCCTGACCCAACTGGGAGACACTTAGGGTTCAGAGTCTTGCCCAAGGACACTTCAACATGTGGACAGCCAGAGCCAGGAACCGCCAACCCTTCAATCATTACACGACTCACTCTACCAAAACACACCTATACATGTACAGGTGTGCGTCTGTTCATGTCAGAGCAAATGAGAACCATGAGGTTGAAAGAATGTCCCAAACAGCACAGAGACACAATTATGGCAAGACACAGAACTGGCCAAGGTTACAAAATAACTTCTGCTGCACTTAAGGTACTAAGGAGCACAGTGGCCTCCATAATCCTTAAATGAAAGATGTTTAGGAGGACCAGATCTCTTCCTAAGATATATATATATATATGTATATGCCAATATACAGGCGCTGCCTGACCCAACTGGGAGACACTTAGGGTTCAGAGTCTTGCCCAAGGACACTTCAACATGTGGACAGCCAGAGCCAGGAACCACCAACCCTTCAATCATTACACGACTCACTCTACCAAAACAGAATTACTAGATGCCTTTTCTTGTTTTAAGGATTAATTCCTTATTTTAAGTGTTCATTCATTTGTATACATTCTTTTTTTTTCTAGATTTCTTAAATGAACAAATCATGTTTAGTGGAATTATTGTGCTGCATAGATAGTTGTTTAAAGTACATTTTACAGTTTACATTTACAGTTTTTTATTTTTATACACCCCTTTTTGCAGCAAACCCAAACATGACTGTGGCTGTGCTCCAGAGATGCAGTGGGAAGATGGGAGAAAGTTGTCAGAAGTCAACCATCACTGCAGCCCTCCATCAGTCGGGACTTTATGGCAGAGTGGAGAGGCAGACGCCTTTCGTCAGTGCCAGACACATGAAAGCCCACTTAGTTTGCCAAAAAACACATGAAAGATTCCCAGACGATGAGAAATAAGATTCTCTGTTCTGGTGAGGCCAAGGTGGAACTTTTTGGCCTTAATTCAAAGCGGTAGCCATGTGTGGAGAAAACCAAGCACTACCAATTACCTGCCCAGTCCAATCCCAACAGTGAGAATGGTGGTGGTGGTGGTGGTGGTGGTATCATCATGCTGTAGGGGTGTTTTCAGCTGAAGGGACAGAAGGACTGCATGACTAAACACACAACTAAATTAACAAAGGAGTGGCTCCCGACAACTCTGTGATTATTGTTGAACTGAGCAACTCTGCAGAGCTAAAAATGACTTTCCACCAACATTCACCATCCAACCTGACACAACTGGAGAGGGTCTGTAAGGAGAGTGGCAGAGGATTCCCAAATCAAGGAGTGGAATATTAGTTGAATCATTCCCAAGAAGACTCATGGGTGCATTAGCTCAGAGGGGTAGTTCTACTCAAATTTCAGCAAAAAGGGTCCGAAAACTTGTGACCCTCTGATAGTTAAGCTTTTCTTTTTTAATAAATCTGCAAAAATGTCTACAGTTCTGTTTTTCTGTCAAAATAGGGGTGCTGTGTATACAATGAGGGAAAAATGAACTTAAGTTATTTTAACAAATGGCTCCAATGTAACAAAGATTGAACAAATTAAGTGGGTCTGAATACAGTCACTGCAAAATAGGCTAATACTGCTGGTGGTTAATTATTACCTCCACCAAGTAGGTATTACATGTAGGTCTGTCTGTTTGCTTGCTTGTTTGTTTGTCTGTCAGCAGGATTATGCAATGAAGGTCAAAGGTGAAGGTCACACTAAAGGTCAACAACTAAGACACATCAGTGGTAATATCTCAGCCTTCACTGTGTCCACTAATATTTACATTGCATAGCGGGTGGGGATTTATGACAATTAATGCAATGGTGGCGGACAATTGTATGACAGGCGGACAAAATGTGAAAAAGCCGGACACTTGACAGACCGCCGGACAGATGGCTCTAAAACCGGACTGTACGGATGAAATTAGGACGAATGGTCACCCTAATGGTGGACTGTATGGGTTTATGCTGATTTATAATCATTTCTATGGTCAGAGGTACTTCTTGCTTATTTGACGGAAACAGAGGAGACACATAAGGCGAGAGAAGCTGTTATACCCTTCAGTTTATGCTACTTGAACATGTATTTTATATTAATTCATTCTTGCACTCAATGTACTGAAAACTAGCTAATGTCGGAGTACTGTCCGTCTGATATGTATATCATTGTGTTTTAAAAATCTGTAAAAGTGCTGACACTATTTACTTATTTATTTATCCTTCTTTGTTCTATTTATTTGATATTGTGACTTCTAACTCCTAATTGTTAATTATATGGTTTTATCCAGTGTTTTTATTTCTTGAGGATTGTAATCATGGTTCATTGCAGCTTGTTTTTTATTGACCTTGATTTTTTTTTTTTTTTAATCTTTTTAATTATCCATGGTGCTATATTAATGAATGCTGGAACACTGAGTACTTTTTTGCATTTGGTCTTGACATTTGATCAGGCTCGGTGGTGCAGTGGTTAGCCTCACAGCGAGAAGGATCCTGGTTCGAATCCCACATCAGACCTTTCTGTGTGGAGTTTGCATGTTCTCCTCATGTCTGCGTGGGTTTTCTCCAGGTACCTTTGACCTTCATTGCTCAAAGTCTAATGGGTTCTTCCTTGACCCATTATCTATTATTCCTGAAAGTTTCATCAAAATTCGATCAGAACTTTTTGCGTAATCCTGCTGACAGACAGACAAACAAACAAATTGATTAGAATTGAATACCTCCTTGGCAGAGGTAACAAATTAGTTCCCAATGGAGCACAGCAGTATGGGTAGCATCTCTTGTCTAACCTATTTGTAGATCGGGTAGTGCCATCTCTATCTGGACAAGAGAGTAGAGGAATTATACCGTGTCACCAATTCCAAATCAGATTTCATGACTCAGTAAATTAATGAAACTATTGTGTAAAAAAAAAAAAAAAAAAAAAATCATATTTTATAGAATGTCATAACCACAACTAGAAGGCATTTAAAACGTATTGTTGAAGTAAAAAGAAGCTCAGAAAGTCAGACTTGGCATCATGTGAGCAGTTATGGTGTTATTAGTGTGTAACACTAGATTTCATTAACGTAAAAATGGAGTTAGTCAACGTCAGCACATGACACACTTCCAGATCAACATAGACTCCAACACAAACGTCATATAAGAATGCAATCATGAGCTGCAGAATGAACCTTTCTCAAGTTCTGTTCAAAAAACAACAAAAAACCCTTAAGATTGTGTTTGACCCACTTCATCGTATTTCTCCTCTGATAATAATATCAGAATTTTTTGTGGACATAACACTGATAAGGACATCCAGATGTCAAAAGCATGTGTGAACACAAACAGACCCTGCCTTGGTGCTTTGTGTTATGGCAATAGAAAGTAGTTCTGAGTTTACCCTCAGCCAAGTTAAGCCCAAAAGAAAAGATGAGATGAGATGGTCGTGGCTGAGTTCATCCTTTCAGTGCTTTTGGAAGGATTATCTTCACATAGCTCAATCATCTTTCACCAGAGAGTAATATATATATATATATATATATATATTTTATCTAGTTAGAATCGATTCTTTTTTAATAGATAGTTTTGCTGGTGTTGCAAGTCAAAATATATTTTTGCATCATGCTTGAAAGTGAAAAAACAAAACAAAAAACAGAGGAATCCCATGTTCAATGTAGGGCTGTGATCTGCACATAAAGACACTTTAATGAAAGAAATGCAAATGCATATGAAAGTTGGTGGGACATATTTCATTGTGTGTAAACTTCATGCTTTGGCCATAATTTTCCAGACTTCCAACACATACACATTTCAAAGTACACATTCATTTAAAATAGCTGCTTCCAAGACACTATCCCAACCCATCACACCCCACAGCCCAACGATTACTTTTATGAGTGTGAAAATGATCTGTTTTGTCTGACTGTCCCTGTCACATGGTCTTACCCAAAAGATCCTGGAGCAGATTCTGATGCAATGTTTTCCACCACCATGAACACAGCAACAAATAATTGTGTTTGTGTTGGAAAATTACTTTCATATGCTGCCAGAGAACATTTATCTCCATTCTCAACTAAAATGAAACATTAAGCTGGCCAAAGTCTGAGCTCAGTCCTCTGCAGACCTTCTGTGCGTATGATTATTTTAACAGTTACCTTTCTATAAACAGGTAATTTGCATGCTAGAATAGAACAAACAATCATGATTATACACATATATATTATAGACATTTGGTTTATGTATTGACTATAACATGAACCATATCAGTTTTGTACAAAGCCAGTATTATTGTTTAATCTGAATGTTAGAGTAGATAGATATTTCAGATAGAACTGTGTATGAAATAAGAAAACAAAAAAACCCCCACTGCTTAGTGGTTTATAAATTGTCAAATTCACAGTCAAACTCTGTCATCCTGCACAGGATATATTTCCACTGCCGATCTCTGAAACACAATGAAAAAAGAAAACCCTGTCAGTCCATCATTTATAAATGCATAAACAGATTTTACTGTGTGTTTTTCTCTCTCTCTATATCGGTCCCAAAGGCCTCGCTTCAGAGACTTCCAACAAGGACATGAGGGAATTTCAGTGATATTTGGGAAAATCTGAGGACTGGATCCAAACGGCTGTTTCACTAACTCATATGTCATCATACCTTAGCACTCCACTGAAGGTGGTCTGGGCACCTCGGATGAAGTAACCGTAACTAGGGACAACCAGCTCGCCCTCCTCTCTGTAGTATTCTGGGATGTCTGTGGTCTTCCTGCAGAAAACACCATACAGAATGTTGTGTTTGAAGTATAATTGTATTTCTTGTGCGACACTTGATGATGTTCATAGGTATGAGAGGACGTACATGCAGGAGTAGGGACAGCGGCGTTTGTAGTAGCAGCAGTAGAACTGCCACTCACGGTCAAGAACAGACTCAAAGTACTTGCTCTGGACTCCAGCTACCAGACCGTTTCGAGAACATGTTGACGTCCTGTCAGTGACAAGAAAAAAAATCTATTATTTTGTGACAGTGAGTTTACATTTGAAAGGTTCTAACATAACACACAGTTGCATCAGTTATCTTTCCACATTTCATGCCTTCACTCAAACATAAAATATATGTGAAATAGGTGTGAAAATAAATACACCCTCTTTTATACTAAATATGATGCTCAAATCAGCAGCCAGCTTTATTTAGTCTATCCCAGCAGATTATGGAACTAGGATATAGGTTATAGGATATAACTGTATGTATCCTTGAGGCCCAGATTTACAAAGCAATATCATGAGTTGCTGTAATGTCTACATTTTTACTACCTCTTCCACTGTCATAATAATTCTGAGGTAAATGCATGTTGAGTTTTCTGACATCTTTAATATCTGTTTTTGTTGCATTGCAATAATTTTGTCGTCTGTTCATTTGTCTGCCATTCAACTACGTAATTATTACAAGTATGTAATTATACATGATCTGAAGAATACATTGACATATTTACATCAAATTTATACTGTGGATGCATCTTAGCATGGAGCAGAAGGCTATTGAAAATGTGTCACTTATAGAGCAGCAACTTTCAACAGAATCTAATACGTTATCTGGCTTAAGGGAAGTAAAAGTGTTCAGCACATTATGTATTTATGTTGTTTTTGCCTCATGTTTTATACATTTTTTAGCTTTTTACATCTCTTGTTTACATTTTGATTTGTCTTGATTAAAATTATTTTTGTGTTTACAACAGGGGGATTTCGCATTGGATTTTTGGATTCATTTTTAGAATCGCTTTCCTTCTATTTAAATTGTCTGTTATATATTATTTCATATAATTATCATGTTTTGTGATCTGCCAACAACAATCCAATGAAAACACTGTCCTAATCCTAAGTTTGGTAAAGGTGGATCAGAGTAATGTTAGACTTGCGTGTTTGGTCCTCAAATAGAACCAAGCTAATCATTGCCAGTACTTCCAGTCTTTGTGATAAGCTACATTAACCAGTTGACTCTAAAGTAACTCTGATCAAAATCAGGTATTTTTAAGAAATGGCAGAATAGAATTTGTGACAAGATAGATTTTGCATTAGTTATTACCTACTGCTTTAAGTAACTACAACAGGTACAATATATAAGTTGTCTCTGCTAATAAACAAAATAAACTGAATAACCAATAGTTTTATAGGGTGAGGTACAGATACATTTCTGAAAATAAAGTCTACATTTATGGTTGAATGGTGAAACACACCTTCTTTTAAATATTACGAAAAACTCAATTATCAACACATTGTTGAATTTGAGCAAACATTGCAAAATAGCTTTATTCAGTAGGGTTCGCAAAAGTATAGAGAGGAAGGTTGTGTTTGTAAAGTTAGACAATGATATTAAATGGCACAAGGAGGTTTTAGCCATATAACTTTCCACTATATTTGATGTAATAAATTATATGTTGTAGTCATGGCTACAAATTGCATTACAGAACGTGATTTTGTTTTAATTATAGGGTCATTGGACTTATATGTGGACTTTTTTCTAATTGAATGATTTGTATTATGTGAATTGATAAGGGATTTTCCATGCACATATTCACAGGGAACTTGTGCAGTTCATTTATGAACAGTGAAATATGGCAAATAGCAAATTATTCTACAAGCAATTTCATTGTGAATTACACCTGTAAAAAGACAAAAAAAAAACCCATGAAAATATATGCTTTTAGAGTTAAATGTAAATACTACTTAGTTGACAGTATGTGTTGTTTATTGCCCATACACTGTGTTGTCACCACAACATTTCTAAGAATACCAAGTCACAGCAGCAGGAGTTCCAGCCTGTGTAGACATTTGTCATGGCAACATGGGCACAGCCTTCAGCCATTTAGCCAATGGGGACAGTTTGCCTGCGGGGTAATGTCTCAGCCATTGTAATTCAGATAGACAGCTACATTAAAGGGTAGGTGTGGTGGTGATAGAGAGTGCTCAGTGTTTGTCTTTGAATCAGAGGTGGGTGCAGTTAAACTCAACTCCAAATAAATCCAAAGAGCACAAATATGTCCTGCTCTCCCACCTAGAAAAGATAATCTGAAGTACATATAACTGACTATGGGATCAGTGGAGTAGTGTGACTCAAGCTGCTGTTTACAAAGGGATGTCAGGCTACAATTCTTCCTCCAGAGAGATTTTCTAAAAGGTGATCCTATCCCTTTAATTAACTTAGGCTTTCTGGGGGTTTGACAGTGATGGATGCTAGAACATGTTTATGTGAGGTTTGCCATTCTAGAATGAAACAAATTAAAAGAATGGAAGACTGTATGTATGAATGAATGAATGAATCCTTATGGAGGATGATGAGAATGCAAGTATTTTTTCCCTCAGTTTTTAAGTTGTTAAAAGTCCAGTTTTTGAGTTATACTCTGTTCTAATGTGAATTACATGTTGCAAAAGTTCCAGGAAATGAAATGTATTGTTAGATCTCTGAAGGGCTGTTGACACAGGCTGCTGAATAAGGCCTGTTAAAATTCACCGGACACAGTCATATCCCAAGGAAAGGTCAGCTCAAGACACATATGGCTGGTTTTGGAGTCAGATAGTGATAGTTCAAACAGGCCCTCAAGGACCTGGCCTTGTTCCTATGAATGAAAAAAAAAAGAGCTTGTGGATTTGATGAAAGAAAAAAAGCAACACATGTTCACAGTCTGGAGTGGAAATCTTTTTTTTATTTATGACTGTTGTTTTGCAGAACCAAGTACAAATTTTCGCAGTCGTTTAGGTCTTCATAGGCCATAACATCCTTTGGTTGCAGCTGGACTTGTGTACGATCCAGATGAGGGCTGGCACACCCCCAGCTGGATGTCCGTCACCTTCACACTAACAACATAGTGGTTTTTCTGTTCATGCAACAGTGTCTGCGGTGGTGGCTTCTAAGGGCCTTTGTTGTCTGCTGACCTTTAGGATCACGTGTTGTTGGTCAGACAATGTCCTTTTTGGACATGAATGATCATGCATGTCTTGTTAATCAGTTTGTGCTGTACTTCATCTGAATTGATTGAAACTATTTCATGATGTGCTGCTCATATGGTGGTCATATTTCTAATATAATCAGAACTTGTTTTGAGTATTTCCATAGTTTCCTATATCTCTCTCTCATCCAAACCACCAGCCAACTTTAAACATTTGTCTTCCACAGCTATCTATTTATCGGCTCCACCCAGATGAACCTGCTGGTTTTATTCATCTTTCAAAGCTTTTCCTACGACACAAGCTGTACAAATATCTTAATGCTTATTTCGGGAACAATGCAAAAGTGATTTTGACTCAATTCTCATGTAAGATGCATCACTGGAAAATAAAGAGACCTTCTGAGTGTCCCCATGAGTAATTATCTCATGTCCCATAGTGAATGTTAAAACGACTGCGGTCATTTCTTATTTCTACTGCTTTAACAAATCTTAGTAAAATCATGCGAGAAAATGTTATTTGACTAAAAGTATAGAAAACATATGCATCCTCCTAGGAACTTTAGATTGAACTCCATCATCTCTTTACACTAAACTTTTGTATATGATCAGTTTTAGATTACAGTCACACTACAAGCCCAAAATGAATGAATTAATGTGAATATATTAGAGAGGTTTTAATTAGTTTTTACCATATGAGTAAAACCAACCTAAACTACATCAGTTGAAACGTGGCTGAAGAGGAAACCTAACCTGACCCTACATGGGTCTCTGGTGAGCAAGTGGATTATTAAGGTTGAAAATGAACAAAATATCTTTGGTTTAATTCACATTATATCCAAACTATTTAAGCAAATGTAAATTTTTTCCAACCTTATAGAACTGTCATAAGAAAAGTTTGATAACGAGGGACATAAAACCATGATAGAAGACAGAGGACCTACCATTCCATCCCAGCACGGTTGATGTCATCCCACCAGCAGTCAGTGGGCTCCCCTAGACCCTCAGGTGTGGGCTGGCACTCAAAAGACCACAGACGATCTGAGCCATCACTTGTGCTAAAATAGCTTCTGATGGCCACGAGAACTTCCCCATGGGGACACTGGAAGTTGAAGCCCTGCCGGTAACCGTTGACCCAGTCCATGTCTTGCATGTCGTGCTGGTCATAGTACTGGGCTGCCACCGTGGCCAGTAGAGACAATGCCAACACGAGCAGAACACGATTCATGTTGAAGGAATCAGACAGTCTGCTGCGCTCACTCACAGCTGCCTCAGTGTAAACTCCTACAAGCCTTTTGTTGTCCAGATGTTTTATATCCAGGAGTGATGTGTAATTTGCTGCTTATGGGACAAACCCAAAAGTGTTCCTCGCTTGACAGTTTAAGGTAGACTCTGGGACAGCCAATGTCAGAATCCCTCTGTGGATTAGGGTGTACCTTAAAAGACAACACCTTCATGTAACAGGTAATTAAGACATTTATGTGACATTTTATTAGAGTCTAGAGAGGGTGGTTTATAAAAAAACAAAAACAAAAAAACATTCTTTCTCCTAACTTTGAACAAAACCCGCAGTAACTCATTATGTTAAAGCTTTGATATATAGTGTGGGCAAAAACACATAGTTTTGTGATGAATGTCTTCATTTGGACGATGAAACCATATGGATATGGAGCTATACTTGAAACAAAAAGATATAATCAGGGCTTTTCTTTTTCTCAGATGGAGGTGATATGCCACAAGGCTGTAGCAATAATGGTGACAGTTCTGTGTTGGAAAAACAGAGATGTGTTCAAGATGCAAGAAAAAGACTTGATATAAAAGCCAATGTGTTGGTGTCTAATGTGTAATACCACTGATAATGTTGGCCTGAAAAAGCCCTGGAGAATTAACTTAGCTTTAGAAATATACAGTAATTTTTTTCAGGACTGATTGTGGTCAGATTTTCTTCATAATGAGCCTCTAATGAATGTACTTGTGGATTTTTGATTTTAAAATTGAATAGTTAATAGAAGGTTTGATGAGACTGCAATTGACTTTCAGAACATTTGTTAATCAAACAAACTAATCACACTAAAATTACTGCCACTGTTCACCCTTCAATCCACCCGAGCTCAATAATATTGTCCGAAAATAATCACTTCTTGCTTTAAAAAGCCAATATGGTGACTCAAGTCTATGGCATGTTTATTTACAGAGACTCAAGACTCCAGTTATATTATTTCCTGTATACTTAGACTGCCAGTTTTCTTTCATAAATACGATAGAATAATGGTAAAAAAAAAAACAAAAAAAAAAACCAAATCATCTGGTTAAGACTTAAAATAACTAAACTGTCAACATCCAACATAACATCCCTTTGTAAATGGAGGGCAACTCTAAAATTAAACATTTAATGGGTTTAGCATTGTCTGTCAAGGAGAAAATTGATGATCATTTATGCATTTCCTGTTAACACATTCCCAAAAGACTAGTGCATGCCATATTCTTCCACTGGTGTCCAGAAATAAAAGAGTGACGCATGCTTTTGCACCATGACCTTAGCATCTTAATCCCACATAGACTAACCTGCTGTTGTAAATGCTCCATATGTGGCATGCCAAATATACTTTAATCCACTAGTGAAACAATCTGAGGTGCCCTTGAGGCCCCTAAAGGAAAAATAAGGCCTTATTTACCGCATGTATTGATTAGAAATTCTGTCAAAATAATTGCAAATAACATGAAAATCCAATCATTTGTCAAGATAGTTTGTTTTTTGATGATTTTTTTTTACAACTCAATACACTTCATAATAAAAATAAACACTTTCTATTCAAAAATAAGTCAATTTGAGAAAAAGATTCAAGCTAAAAATCTAGCCAACGTCTCCATCAATATCATCGTCTGATATTAAATAGACTGGATATAATATGAAATGGCTATAATTTTCTCCCAATGGCAACAGAGGAGTCTGCGTTAAACAGTAGCTCACTCTGTACAGTAGATAAAGTCCTTCTACACAGTTAAACCACTCAGGGTAAACTTATTGAGTAGAAAGTTCACATAAATACATTAGCGCAGAATCGCAAATCAGTTTCACTGTTTCATAGAATCACAACCATTTATTTCTCAACACTTTCTTTCCATGTTCGTGTGAAACAGCTGACTGAGATTATTTATGGGGTGATGTGTTAGAATCATCTGTGCAGGTGTTGGTGCTTTGTCATGCTTACGTATTTAATGTTGTAATGATAGATTTAGTAAAATACCCCAGTGGTGAGACAAGTGAACAGATATCAGTTGAGTTTTTTAATACAAGAAGTGTGTTTCATATTACACTTGGAGTCATAACACATTATTTATTCGAGTGGAAATGACAAAAAAAAAAAATCTGAATCAGTGATATTGCCATGTATGTGTACACATACAGAATTTGCTTCCAGTTACAAGTGGTGCCCTCACGTACCAATAATAAGAGAAACATAGACTAGACATAACAAGACATAATTTACATAACATAAATAACAGCATAAAATAACAACAAATAACATACTAGAGTGTCAATGTGGTTATGTGCAATGGTTGGTTGCTATGCTATGCACTTTAAATATAAGACAGTATACGTTATGGTTGGTCAGGTGATTTATTTATTTTTCTTTTTATTAATAAATGGTGCATGTTTCTCAGCTTCCTTAAACACAAAACGGAATATTTTGAAGCACAAAATGTGTAATCCCTTGGAAAGTGTTATTGTCTATTATGATTCAGGTTGATAAAGGATAAAGTATTCATATTTAAAGTACCAACAGAATATTTGTATTATTTCTAACCCAGGAGACAGAAATCAATTCAATGCCAGTAAATATGACAGTAAATATGCCAGTGGAAAACTTGAACATCTAGTGATACTGCAGTATGCTGTGGCCTTCTGAGTTATTTTTAGAGACCTCTGAGAAGAGCAAGAAGCTTTTATTTAAAACGTTTCCGTAAATATTTTTAGGTGTAACCTTATTCCAGCATTCATAAAGCATACTTGCTTTCAAATGGGAAATGTTTGCATTTTCTGGCCATTAAGACAAGCTAATGGGTCATTTTGTTGTGATTCAAGAAGAGGTCTGCATGCATGCCTGAGAATCTGATCCCATACGAGAGATCATCCTCAAAGCATCTAAAAATAAATAACAGCACATGTTTGGGAGTCGAGTGTGAGTCACTGTAAGAGGAGTTCCACAAAAGTCAAAATGGAGCAGAACTGGGAATTATTTATAGGCACTATTGTCTATTTAAAAATCTCTATTTAGAGCAGATCTGATGGCATGAACAGAATGTGGGACTCCATTCATGACACTTTGATGTGACTGTGACATCCACAGTGCAGTTTAGCAAAGATCACACAGAGGAGGCACCCTGATTGAAGTCCGGTTCACACAATACCTTTAGAGGAGAGGATTTAAAGTGTAATATGATTTTGTAAAATTAGCATCTGTTGGATCACAGACCTAATAAAGCTCATAACTAAACAACAGTGAGTGTTAGTGTCTAAAAGATGACACGTGCACAAACGCATGCCATGTCATTTCTAAAGTAAATATTTGGGTGTTTCAGTGCACATCTGCTTTTCATTGCCTCCAGTCCCAGCTTTCAACCAGTCCCGGTCCTGGGCTCCCTCTAGTAGGACACAGCTCAGTCATTTTCATACTGCTGCTCAGTGTCCAACATGACCCAGTATGTATCACAGCAATTGACAGAAACAGAACTGCAAACTGTTTACTCTAATCAACAATTTCAACCCCTGTAATATGTGTCTCTTAACATTATACACTTATGACTGAATAATAAACACTTAAATATCTTTGTCATGTATTTATGCTGACAAAGAGCATCCATGTGAGGTAACTAAATAATCTACTAAGTGTCATAAATTTCTGAATCATCCTTCACTCAAGCAGATATGTGACATCACCTTTTACAATAAGATCTATGACTGTGCCTGCACAGGAGGCAGCAACACTGAATTAGCTTCAAATATAAAAATCCATGACAGCTATTGTAGCTGTATGGCTAAAAAAAAAAAACCTAGCTCCACTTAAAACCCAATTATCCTACATTGCTGACTAGTTTTGCTTTTATATTAAAAAAATTTGTGTTCATGGTTAATTTTTGCCAATTTAGATGATATCAGTTTAGCCACCTCACTTTCAGAGAGTTGAATTATGGGTAACATATGTGTGATGTGTGTGACTTAAGTCCATTTATTGTGGGTCAGAGGTCATTCCCGGTTGTTGTTGTGAAGTGAGTGCCAAGGAGGTAACACATCACCACCTGTCACAGCTATGTACATTACTTGCAGCCTCTGTTAAGTCTCAGCTGACAACAGTGTTTAAATTATATTAGTGCAGCTACACAGATATGTTGTTCCTTTTCCATTGCTTCTTAAGATGAAATAAAAGCTCAGTTTGTGTCGTCTCACCACAGTGCTTCTGTCTCTAATCACCTTTATAGGATAATGCCAGATAGCAAACCGTATTGCTAGCAGTACAGCAAGGAACCAGAATAAAGTAAGAACATCAGACCCTAAAACTAGAGGTACAATTGATCCATAGATCTGTGAAGGTCACAACAGTCGGATATGATTGACAGGTCACTTGAATGGCGAGTTGAATTCTGGAGATGTGTATATATTTTGTGAAATCTTTTTCTCCCATGTCATACTACTTTACTGTAGTTATAGCTGTAAATCTACATTAACAACAATTTTAAAACAACGAGCAATCTCGCCAAATTACATCTTGCTAGATCTCGTCACACCCCTACTGTTCAACAATGTTGGACATACATTTCGAAGTAAAATACTGAAAAGGACAACTCGTTACCATTGTATGCATAACCCAAAACACTGACTTATTTTTTTAAAAACACCCAGATTTAATCACAACACTGTCTTTAAAGATGTGTTTCACTTTCATTACCAATTTTTCATTAAATCTGTTAAACTCAAGAAATCCATTACGCCTTTTTCCATGATTACTCACCTGAATCTCTTCCATCACGGTGAACACCTCACAACAGCCCATTTCTTTTCAGACAGAGGTACTAGGCCACTTGGGCATTTTCAGAAATGTATCACAATGTGGAGCTACACACAGCCACATTATGACCACTGCAGAAACAAACACAGAAACAGCTTCATTGTTTGTGTGTAGCTCCTCTTCCCACGGTGCACATCATGACAAATTTCAGAAAATGCCCAACGTGACTTACCAGCTCTGTCTGTAAAAGAAATTAACTGTTTATGGTGGTGGTTGTTATGGTTGTTCACCGCAAGGGAATGGATTCAGGTGACTAATCACAGAAAAAGTTGTGGCTTTGTCAGACTTTACAGATTTGATGAAAAACTTGTGATGGAAGTCATACACTGCTTTAATATATTTAATGTGCATGTGGCCAGGGCCTTTTAAGCAACTCACAAATGTTCAAATTTATTTATATTAATAATATTCAAAAAATAATGAAAATCTAATACTTGACACTGAACAATCATCTATATAATCAACAGATTAAATACATTTTAAAATTTTTTTAAGAGATATTTTTAGCATCAGGTTTGAGCTATGGTGTTGGTGTAAAAAGTACAATCCATTAAATTGGTTGTAATTTTCTTTTTACGTGTGGTATTTTAGATAAGAGTTCCATAAAATAACACTCTTTAGCTAAAAATTAAGTCCACATGATAAATGACGTGCATATTTACTTTTTCATGTTGATGTTCACTTTTGCTTGACCTGACCCACTTGTCTCTTTACCCACAATTTTAACACAATCAGAAAATACTGTTGTGTATTGGGCTACCAGATAATTTCATAATTGACAAACTACACAAAAATAACTAGAATAGCACTTGGACAGTACAAACGTCCACTAATTTTATATATTGAGTTAGAATCATTTCTATCAAAACCAGCCCTATCTCCCAGCAATAAAGAATCCTTAAAAAAATATCCTGGATCCAGATGTTTATCTGGATCTCCCCCAAAATGTAATCACTTATTGCTTTTGCTATTCCAGACAATCTGTGAAAAATTTGTTGAAACACATTGATACCTTTTTGAGTTATGTAGCTAAAAGACAGACAAACAGACAGACGGACAAACAGACGAACTAACAAACCCTGATGATTACATAAACTCATTGGGCATTAGCTAGAAATGACTCAGCCAAGACAGATCAGTTCTCACCCCCCCTTTTATTTCTGTGAGCAGTGATCTGTCCCAACCAACCAAATGAAATGAAACACACATGCCCCCCCACCAACACACACACACCCCTTCACTGATCACCACCTAAATTTAATCATGTGTTCCTTGTAAGTATCAACATTTCCTGAAAATGTCAGTCCAATCTGTCCATATCTTTTTGAGTTATCTTGTTCAGAGACAGACAGACAAATGGATAAAGGCTCTCAAAAACATAATTCCCTGGCAGAGTAAATATTGGTATGATTTTCCATTCTTTTGAGACTGGCTGAATGTGGCTTTGGTCACACCCTTTGACAAAATGAGTTGCTCCATCACATCTCATTGTCATTGTTGGTGCTGCTGTCGCTGAACCTGTCAAAAAGCAACTTCTGTCCCATGAGCTTGTCTTACACCGAGCCTGAACGCCTCTAAAGTGAAGAGAACAAACAATACTAGACTCATGCAGATCTTAATTCTATTCAAATGTTAGTTAATTGTTTGGGGATGTGGCTTCACTGAGCAGAGCGGTTTGTAACATGACTGTATAAATCACATACAGCTGTCCTTTACTTTCTAAATGTTCAAACTATGTACCGTAATACTGTGGTATTCAATGTGGTTGGAAAAATTACTGAAATTAATGCCAGTGACTTGTTTGATTATTGAATTTAATTGTGACATATTAAGAATATTATAAATAGATAAACAGGAAGGGAGAATCTTTATGTTTAAGTAGTCTTTAATGCCATCTCCCAGTTAAAACCACCATATTTTATCTACATTATGCTGCATTGGAGAAGCTTGAATAGACTACTGGGATATAGATGAACTCTATTTTAATTGCTCTTAAAAAAAAGCTGCGTGAGTAGGAGTCTCTATTATGAGTAAGCCCTCTAGCCACAATATTTCCAATTATCCAGTTACGTATGATGTCATGATGCCATAAAACTAATTTCCAGCTCCCAACAGTCAACAACAGTGGAGCCTTGATGCTCCTCTCCTATAGCTTCTTTCTTTTATCAGGCATTAATTAAGTTGCAGAAGGGACTTAATCCATTTATTTAAATCAAATATAATAGTTTGTTTCCATGGTCAGTGTTTTCTCTGCAGTAGATCATTGTTTTAAGTTAAAGCTCCTCTTTTTACGTTGAACTGCACGACACAGATGAAGGCTGACAGATGAAACACAAAGTATGAAGACATGGAACACTTCATCAAAGGTGTATTCAACACCAGGAGAATCCTTCAATACCTATTAAAGGTGATCAAAGAACAACAACTCCCAAACAATCCAGCATCTATGTGATCAGAGCATATTGATAACCTGTCTAATATTGTGTAAGTTCCCCTTTTCCACTTAACCACCTGAGGCCTAGACTCCACCAGACCTCTGAAAGTGGGCTATGCTATCTGGACCAGCAGATCTCAGAAGTCCTGGAAGTAGTGATGTGGACCTCCATGGATCAGATTAACACCTTTGGAAAAAAAATAAGAGACCGCTGAAAAATTATTAATTATTATTATTATTAATTTGACCATTTACAGGTATGTGTTTGAGTAAAATAAACTTTTTATTTTCTTAACCACCGACAATATTTCTCCCAAATTGCAAATTAAAATATTCTTATTTAGAGCATAGACACACGATACATAGTCGAAATAAAAAGATGCAGGTGTTTTCAGACCTCACATAATACAAGTAAATTTGTGTTATTTCTAAATAACACAAAACTAATAATGAAACTCGGTAAACGTTCAGACATCAGTATTTGGTGGAATAATCGATGACATTGATTTTCAATGACAGTTTTCATTTGTCTTGGATATTCTCCGTTGCTGTTGGACGACTTCATGCAGCTTCTGGTAAAGAAATTTAAGAAGCTCAGTAATGTTTTATGGCCTGTGATCATCGATCTTCTTCCAGAACTTTTCAAAGTGGGTTCAGGTCTGGAAATTGGGCTGGTCATGATAGTCTACATCTGATGGTCTGTCGTCTACACTTTTATTGATCTAGCTGAGGCCAGGATCATTGTCCTGATAGAAGAATCAGTCCTCAGACATTGGGAGCATTGTCAGAGCACAAGTCCAATACATTTCAATAGCTGTGTTTTGATTCCAATTACTTTTATGGTACTAATAGTACTGTGTTTGATATTGATGAATACAGTGGTGGTTTTTATACTTCTTCTTAAATAAGACATGGGTCAGGTGTTTATTCAATAGTAGAAGGCATGTTTGTGTTGGAATTCAACACACAGAAATGGAATGGCTTTCATACATGCTGATTTCACAGGTAATTTCAGTGGTCTCTTAACTTTTTCTAGAGCTATATTTATAAAACACCTCCCATTGACGATCACCTGACCTGAGACTGATGTTCTTCCATAGTCCACTTTTGTTTGGTACTAACCACTAATGATGGGCATTACAATTCTTTGTTGGGAACTACCACTGTCCATGCAGCCCAGTGAAAGGTCCCATTACAATGAATGCATATTATTACCACTTCTTCTGTCAGTGGTCTGAATGTTATAGCTGATCAGTGCATCTATTGCTCAACTGATTCTCAATAGACCTTATAAGTTGTGACATACTTCATGAAATCATAACTTTTCTCTTACAGGTTGTTAATACTGGTTTAGTTGTTTCGATTCTTGATGTTGCTATTTTAATGGTTACTTGCTCCCTGGTGAAGTCATATCATATTCTGGAGTTTCAATTTGTTTTGATTGCCATCATAGATAACCCCAGTTGAAGTTAACTGGGTCATATTTACCTCAGAACCAATACAGTAAACTTAGTCTGTCACTTCTCAATCATATTTTGCTGTTACCATGGAAACAGCCTACAGGAAACCTTTCCATACAGTTATCAAAATAAGAGTCTGACAGGCAGGTATTATATTATTTACCATATATGCATGATTTGATTTAACTTTTCAGAATGAATCTTGTCACTGGTAACCCCATGTGTAGCTGCGACAAAAGGATTCTACTGTCAGTGAGGTTTCATCTTAGAGCTGAATTTCTAATGATAACCCTCCCCCACCACCACCGCCTAAACACAGACAATGACACCCTATGTTGTAAAAGAACTTATTTTCTTTGTTTGTTATGATGGGAAATAGAAAAATACAAAGGCTCCGTCCAAACAGCCAAAGGATTATACAGCAGATAAACACAGAGACACTTATAATCGGCCATATCCTCTCTACAACGCTTGTCAGAGTAGCTCAGCGCTCCCAGACATTCATTGTTCCGATCGCCAGAACGAGGTTTGTATTGAAATCAAAGGGCATTAGACGCTGCCAAGAAGATCCCATTCAGAAAGAAAGAGGACGTCTCTAGACTGACAGCACAGGAGCAGAGCAGGCTGTTATTTGCCACAAAGTCTGAGGAAATAAAGGAACCATGATTGAACACCTGCAGAAAACTCTTATTAACCCTTGTGCGGTCCTTCGTAAAAGGCACACTGGCTGTGTCCTACAATCGGGTCTTAAAAACCCAGATTCCAAAGTTCAGTTCCATAGACTCATCACCCCACCCCCCAAGGATATATTACTGTTTTCAGTAGTAAGCAATGGCATCCTACAGTACGTATAAAAAGGTACATTTGTGAGCCACCGGGTCTCTTAGACCCGAAGGACCGCACAAGGGTTAAACACATAGGCCACGTTCATACTGCAGGAAAATGTGGCCTAAATAGTTTTTTTTTGTTGTTTTTTGTGCTCATATGTAACCTGTATCTGATCTGTTAAGACGACCAGGTCATATTTATCCGACTTTTACATTATTGAAATGTGACAAATATATTGACATATTTTTACTTCCGGAAACAGTGTTTGCCTGTGTGGTTGCACATTATGTTAGGATCTCATTTGCGCATGTAGGTCACTTCAGGGTCACATTCAGTTCATACTCAAAACTAATAGAAGTTGCATTTAATGTGTAATATGAATGAGAACAAAAAAAAAAAAAATCAAACATCAAGTTTCAACAAAAAAATCTTAATTGTGCCTTAAGACCTGCTGTCTGGACATCACCTTAGACTCTTTTGTTAGTGTTTAGCTTGAAATGATCATGTTGTGTCAGTATCAAAATGCAAAAAGTAACAAGTGGTCCCTGAGACAACAAACCCCGCCCCCTTGCACACATTTTACCCGATTTGCCCTCTCACTTATCATTGCGAAAACAAATTTTTTTGGTGCGTGACCTTTGACCTACATTCACCAAAATGTAATGGGTTCTCTTCTGGACCATCTCACACCTTTCCTGGAAATCTGGTCCAGTAGTTTTTGCGTAAAGTTACTGACAGACAAACAACCAAACTAGAAAGCCACGCAGAGCATGGTAACTTTGCGAATCATATGAAATCTGCAATCTTGTCCAATCACAAATACATCATTATCATGCATTACCATCTTAAAACACCAATATATCATTATCAACATGTTGAAAACAGCAAATTCAATATAGCGTCAGCCTAGAAGTAGTGAGACGATTCAGCTGAAATTCGGTCTGTTTCATACTCATACCCATCTTACACCCACACAATCTTGTACATGCCAATTCTTGACAGATCGTTCTGAAAATTTGGCAATGCTAGAGTGTGAACAAAAGAAATATGTACTCACACAAACAGACAGATAGACAGACAATCCATTAAACCAACATAACTTTGCAAATCTCACATTCGCAAAGTTAAAAAAAAAAAAAAAAGAACAACCCCCCCCCCCCCCAGAAACAATAACTCTCTCCCCTTTTTGAGAGGCAGGGTAATAATGAAGTGATAAAAATGACATTTTAACCACAATAAAAGGGCAGGGAAAGTACTAAATAACTTTAAAAGCAAACAGATGTATAATGTTTTCACAGGAACATCAACAAATTTATCAGAACTCTGGACGACAAAAAAACATTTTTATCTGATACTGAAAAAACCCCATCTGATTTAAATGAGTAAATAATAATGACAAAGCTTATTCTCCAACACATCAAGGTTTTCATTGATGCTGTGAGCATGTAAAAAACACATGATCTTGTATCATTTTCTGTTATTGTGGTTCTATAACATGACAATAAATGTTAAATCAAGTCAAATTTACTTCTAGATATGAATATATAGTCTAATGACAAATGAATCTGAGTATCAGAACTTGTCAGCTCGGCTTTAAATTATTCCAAACTGTTTCAGACACTTGCTCTTGATCTTGTTATCACCATCATATTTGAGTTTAATGTGCAGGTACATGGCTTCCCTTGATGGAACTAGTGTTTTACCTGCTCAACCTAAACTGGGTAAAAATAAATAAATAAAATTAATTAATTAATTAATTAAACAAAATATAAATCAATTAGAAAATGTGGTCTGAAGACTCAAACATCTACTGATCTAAATCATATATTACCTGTTGATCCAATAATCCTTTCAATACATTGAATACATTTGTGTAAAATATATTTTGTTATATTTTCCTGGTCATCAGATATGACCCTTTTGGATGTTCAGAGGCTCTGTAGTTACCATGGAAACACTGTCGTCTACCTTGTTTCGCTAGTAAAACCCTTGAAGTTGGATCAATGACAGTGGAAGTCAAAGAACCTGGGTTTATGTTCAGTTAAGTCATGACACTTTTTGTTCTGTTTTCTGTTTCTGATGTGAGAATCCTCAACTTTAATCTGAGATTTTAGGAACCATTAACACAATTCACAAAAGTGAATTTAATCTTGAAAAAAATAAATTACGCAAGGAATGCAATATGAAGAGGATAATATTACAAATCACTTAGGAAATTGGTCATGGAGAGAAAAACAAATTTGTGAACTGCCACAAAAGTAGCATTGGGTCCTTATGAGATAAATTCAGTTTTGTTAATTCAAAAGATCTGAGTTTTGAAAGAAATACAGAATCAACACTAAATTCTAAAATCTGATATTCAATGAAAATTCCAGAATTTACATTATTTCACTTTAGACTCCTAAAACAAATGTATTTTGGGTATTGAAAATATCTGAACTTTGATCACTTAGAACTCATTGAACTTTAATACACTGGTGTCACATAAAATCCAAACATGTTTTAGAAATTCTGATTTCAGAGTTGACATCAGTGACCCGAGTTAAATTAATCAGTGGTACATCTACTTATGAAATTAATGCATTCCAGAAGCATTTTCATACCATGAAATTTTTGTAAATAGTCACATTTTACATGTAAAAGGTCTAATTTGTTCCAAGGCCCCCCAATACTACCCTTCAAACCCTTTAAAAATTATCAAAATTTACCGATTTTGTATGAAAGATGTGTTAAAAGAAAATGTAGACAAGTCTTTTTTTCTCTCTTTTTTAGTGTAATGGTTCATAGACAGAATCACAAACCCACAGAAGATACAGTAATATAATATAATATGTGGTGAATATGACACTTTATCTACAGCTCTAAGATTGAACGATCTTCTTACATGAACTTCTGCCAATAAATTAATGGAGATTCTATTTTTGTTCCCAAGACAAACTCAAGACCAAATATTCAGACTTTCCGAATTTTCATAAACTTATCTATAATTCATATCTAGTATTTCACCTAAAACCCTGAACATGCACCCGTTTCTTCCTTTTACCCTCCTTTTCTCTAACACACTCATGTGTTTCCTGAATACAAAAAATATTTCTGACTCACTGCATTGAAAAGGACTTAGGGTGATGAAAAATGTCATTTTTGGTGGCATGACAAAGTACAAAATGCATTTACATGAACAAATGTACTTTGTGTGGGATGGGTTTCACCATCTGAATTACAAGTACAAGGGTCTGGAATCCCATTCTGTTTACTACAAACATGATATCTGTACTAATAATTACCACCATAATCCACAAACATTAGTCCAAATCACTGCAAATCAATGTTTTTAATACCTGACATGAAAGGTGACAATATATTTGGAGCCATTATGTTGTAATTTTAGAAATTACACATGGTGATTGAGCACCAGGGCAGAAGAGTCATTGACAAAAAATAAAAGGAGTGTTTTCATTTTATCAAAACAAACAACCAAATCTAATTCAAGACATCTTAGCCCATAATTATGAATGAATAGTGTGATTCATCACTTCTAAAAACTCTGGTATGCAAGGTTGCAGAACAGCCACTGTGAGGATGTCAAGAGGTCCCTCAGCATGGTGCATTTTCCCAAAAGACCTTTGCTGGTTAATAGTGCTTCACTGATGAAATTAAGGGGCCAGCCAAAAGGCCACCATAATAACGTCTACAAAACAAATCACTCTGCTTCAGGCTGTAACCTCATTAGAACAATGCGTCGTGTTGCTTGGAGGATGTGTCTGAGCCATGGCTGGGGGAGTCAGGCAGTCCGAGATAAGCTTCACTGACAGTAGTGATAATAGGAGAGCAGGAATGATTGCCTGGAAAATAATCACGCCCCAAGTATTTCAGGCACATGATACCCTGCTCTCGTTTTATTTGACTATGTTGATGCAACAACTTCCCTTTCAGACTTAAAGGAGATGGGGTCAAACATTTTGACCCTTTTTTCTTAAAACAAATTGTCATTAACCAACAAGTACATGACTGAAGCGCCCCAGTGATGCCGATAGCTACAATGTTATTTCTGCAGATCTATCTATATTTTGGCATTGTCCTGGCCAAATTTAATGAAGGTATTACTTCTGCTTGGAAAACCAGAGCAGTTCCATAACTGGGCCTCATCTCCTCTGACAGATCCTGAAAAAGCTGAGCAGCGAGGATGAGAACACAACTCTGATGCTGAAACAGTTTGTACTAAAAGTTTAGAAACAAAGACATTGAAATGGAAAAAGCCTTGAATGTGGGGATATCGACTGAGTGGAATCTGAGAGCAGACACACAGTTTGATTGACGAAAATTATGATTTCTAAAGGCACTTTAAGATGACTTAAATACCAGTGTCACATCCAGCTAACCTCTGTTCCATTAGCTTCACTATAATGTAATCTCAGAATGGCATTCACTGATCATAGACTATGACACACACGTTCATGCACCACTCAAAACGTAGAGGAGAGTTTGCATAGTTAACGCAACTGTTTACATTTCTGACTCTTTGGAGGCACCAAGATATTGACTGATTTTTTTTCTGCATTGTAGAAAAAGGGATGTCGATTATTGTTATTGTATGTCTCTACCATTGTTCCAGGTGTGATGATGTTTAATAATGAAACCAACCTCAGACAAAAGTGGGTACAGTTTATATGCTGCACATCTTGTATTTGTGGTGTCATGGCATTGAAGAGATAGGTAGGGGGTGTTTAACTTCCTGAGATTCCAAAACACACTTATCATCATGCTTAAGGTGAACATAGTATTGTTATCAATCACGTCTGTTCATGTTTCAGAAGAATAGTGCATCAGTCTTTTTCTACACCTCGCAATGAGAAATGAAAACCCAATGAGTGTTGTAACCTTGTCAAACTCATTCATAACTCTCAATATTGAAAAGTTTTTTGGATGAATATGTAAAACAAGTGCAGATTTTAAACTTTTTTTTAACTGATCTACCATCCAGAATTACTCTTGAACTCACTGGGCTTGGATTTCTGGCGGTTTCAGTCACTAACGATCCCTCACAGCTCTGTTTCACTGAACACTTCAGGGAACAGACATCCATCATTTCCTTGCAGTGTGAATCTCTACACTCACCTCTCATACAGACTAACATTTTAACTTTGCGTTCATTGCCAAATTCTGGTGCAAAAATAGAAAAAAACATTTATGTAGGTCTGGGGTAACGATTTTAATACCAACAGAAAAAAAGCCTAAATTTGCTTAAATATTAAGAATTTGTTTTACAAGGCAAGGCAAGGCAAGGCAAGGCAAGTTTATTTGTATAGCACATTTCATGTACAGGACAACTCAAGGTGCTTTACACAAAAACAGAAACAGAAGACAAATCAAGATTTTGAGTAATGTCCAAGGTACCCCAAACCCAGTGCTTTTACGACAGCTTCCAAATGAATTTTCCTCTAGATTTTTGTGTTTTTTTTTGTGTAGTATTATTATTATTGTTGTTGTATTGATTATTGTTGCATTCTGCACATGTTCGAAATAAATAATTCAAATCAAATCTTTCTTAAAATACTTATTACAGTTTATTAAAATGCTATCCTTTGTATTTAGTATTTGTTTTCAATTAAAATCACATATTTTTCTGCGTTTAATTCACTGTTCATATAGATGTTCATAGAAACCCAGATTAAAATTGAGGGTTAGTATCTTTTAGAAACAAAGAAAACTTACAAAAATTACAACAATAACAGTAATTGAAAACAAAAATATGCATCCACAACTACTGTCAATTATCCAACTCCATGAGTGTTACTGGTGAATCAATGTTGTAGAAGATTATTACAGTGTTTCCATGTTCCCCTGAATGTCCAAATGGGTCACATCTAATGACCACAAAAAGATGAATAATTAAATTTTACATTAATTATTTACATGTTTTGATGGGGTTAATGGAACAGAAGTTAATAACCATTTTAGATTAGTAGATGATTTTAGTCGTATGACGTCGGTACCATTGCCATTCCAGTGTTTTAGTTCTTAAAATTCTAGGAGAAATTCCAAAGTGATTTGGCCTCTACAATCAGAAAACATACATTTAGTGCAACACAAAACTAGAATTTGCATTGTTTGCTTGTTTATTTTTTAATCCAGTCTTCAAGTCTTTCTAAGTTCTATGTAACCAATATTCAGATGTTTTCAATACCTGAAAGAATATTTTTTTAATGAGTCTAAAGTGATACAACATGAAGTTCTGTCATTTTAATTAAACCTCAGATTGTAGAACTCATTGTTGATCCTGTTTCTTTCACAGTTCAGCTATTTGGAATTGACAGCTTGGATTTCCAAGTGAAAGTGGGGGATTATTTTCTGGGTAACCACAGAGCCTTGAATCATGATCAACTAGTTGAGAACATGTTAAAAACAAATGATGTGATGAGTTGCAGGATGTCAATCAAAAGTAATTTCTTCCACTTGCACCTTGTTTTTTTTCTCCACTCAGTCTGAGTGATATAATAATGAGCATGTGAACAATTCAACATATTTCTAAAATGGAAACCAGGCATTAGGAGACTTCAACCTAAACATGATGGTGATAGCTGATGCAGCAGGAAACTAACAACCAAGAAAAACAAGAGCAAGTGTATGAAGCAGTTTAGAATAATTTAGAGTCAAGCTATAACTCAATGAATACTTGAGATATCACCATGAAATTACATGGGACTATATATATATATATATATATATATATATATATATATATATATATATATATATATATATAGAGCTAATAAACATCAGATCACAGTATTGTTTTATATGCTTCAGTCAGTCAGCCAAAGGAAGTCAATAATGTTCAAACTTTTTTAATGGACATGCTTGTTGAGTATTTTGTTTCCCACATGGTACAATAAACATCTTTATTAATGTGGCTTCATCAAATATCAGAACAAACAGGCTGAGCATCTGGAATCTAATCCGCAGCAGAGAGAAGTGGGTTGGCAGTGTTCATTAATCACACAGTCGAGAGGACAGACTCAAGAGTGACAGACTCGATTATTGTTCTGTATTTTTCAGCCTGTGATGTTTCTCAAATGGTTGTGAGGAAATCAGAGGACAGTAGCTACATGTATTTCACTAATCACCAATTTTATTTTCTGCCTCAGGCTCAGCTCCAGCTACAAAGTGCATGTGAAATTGTGATCAAAACTTTACAATATTTGCTTCAAATGTGAACTTTCTTTTTTTTAAGCTACCATTTCATGTAGATTGTAGAATGTGTGCACAGGGTGGTGTATTGATTATACTTGGATATGATCTTATATCACTTCATTTTATCTTTGCCCCCAAATATCCACAACTTCCTGCTAACTTGTCTTGACTGACCCCATAAACATGATCGAATCCTGTGGTGTATGTTCATTATTACATATATTTGGGTTGACCCAAACACTTTTTCCATCTCAAAATTACACACCTACTCTGTACACTTATTTCTCTACTGAATTTCAAGAAGTGGGTCAGTGAATACTGGCTGCGAGTAGGTCATGGAGCTGCATGTTAACAGCTACTACTGCTGTGGAGCTTCACCATACACGATGATGAGCTTTTGATCATAAATTCTGCTCTGTTTTCTTCGCTTTTTAATATTTTATAATACTATATTTAGATAAGATACCCAAACATGAAACTAGATTTCAACATTACTAGTATATGCTTCCATGTGGTACATGCATGGCTTACATCTTGCAGTAAATGGCATAATGTAGTGAACTGTGTGTAGAATTCATCACAACTCTTTTTACCAACTGCAAACCAAACAAAAAAATACATTAATCAAACCCAGCTTCAGTCACTATGTGGAAAATACTGTGACGTGCTGTTTATTGATTTTTGCTATGTAAGTCTACAACTACTCCCCCATTAAGCTGCAGGGCATACTCTACATCACTGTCCATAAAAAAAAACGCCCCCTACTTCCCCCTGTAGCCTCTGTGTCATTTAATGGTGAGCGTATCTGGAGCAAATGCACAGGAGCCGGATAGTCAAATGGGAATTCTATTCTTCTATTCCACTCTGAATAAATTTAGGATATGGAATTTGATGGATTATTATGGAGTTTTATTATTGTTTTTTAAGAAAATGCAAGATGTGCTTTAGACTAATACCTGATAATCACTTGATGTCCTATTTATAAAGATAATTCTTGCAACAGTCTTGTATTCTTGACTAAATACATCACATTTTTTTCTCATACAATCAGCTTGTTAAAATATATATCTGATTTGATATTTACTTAAGTGTCTGTTTTCAGGTGCAATCAGTCATATAGCAGAGATTCAGCCATATACAATGTATAATTTAAGCTTCCTAGACATCCATGACATCAAAAGTAAAAAGGTGTGTTACAACATTCTCACATGATGAACTTTACAAATTCAAGTTTTACAGAGTCTTCTGTATTGCCAGATGTATATATTTTTACAGTCGGGACAATTTGGCCTCTATGTCTGACCTATTTTACCCTAATACACACAGCACCTAATATTAGCAATTAGCACATTTGGAGCTGTCATTCAAGACCCTTTGGACAAACTTTCAATTTCCATCAGTACTTCAGTCAACACACTGACACTAGAACTAATCTATATGTACCCGTTTTTGACATTGGGGAAAATAGAGGACCTGAAGGAATTCATATGGCATAGAGAAAGTAGGCTAACTCAAACTGGTCTAACTGTGAGGCAGAGGTGCTTACCACCATGACGACTGTACATGTAGGAAAGCTGCAGTCTTCTGGATTAACGTGGCATGTAGAATGGAATCTAAATTATTTTTAAGTTTCCATGGTTGCAGTTTGACATCACATCTACACACCAAAACTACTTGGCTAAGAATTAAAAACTAGTGTGTTAGACTTAGGAAAAAATGATGGCTTGGGTTAAAACTTATTTTTTCACACCATTGCTATGTCAGTGAATTATGGTCAGTATTATGTAATTGGATGTATATTATGACTAAGAGCCTACCAACATCAAAATAAGATATCCTATTTATTTATCAGTGCTTGTTCTTTATAATCCCTCCACTTCAATGTAAAAATTAATAATAAATACTGTTGAAAAATAAAAAATTTTCCCCTGATATAATTATATTAAAAGACATTTCATTTTGTGCTCTATTTGATCTAGAATTTAACAGAAAGATTTTCATTTTTACTGCAAATGTGTGTTGGTTCCAAATATCAGAGTTCTGTTTCATTGAGTACTAATAGTATCATCCCTGAAGAGTAGTTTGGTAAAGCTGCGATAAATGCAGGGTTTGCTGTGGCACATACCACTGTTCCACACTCAGCTGTGGCAGGTTGTGTTTGTTCAGATCCTCCTTTACAATATGTGACTGGAATCAGCAGTGATCAGCTTGTACACAGTGTGAACACTCAGTAAGTTCTGCTTATTCACCTGTGTCAGTGCATTGAGGGGCAGGGCCACACTCACAGGGGGGGCTGGCCCATAAAAGCAAAGGTCAAACAAAGGTCAAACAGACCCTCAGAGGTCACAGTCCATGTGATGTTCAGGCAGTTTAAAAACAGCAAAGGAAGTACAGACCCTTCCAGGAAAAACCCTTGTAAATAGAAGAAAAACATTCACTTTACTTTGAGCTTAGTGACATTTCACAGAATTCAAACCCTCACAACATTTTTTGAAAAATAACTTAAGTAAATGCACAGCGAGTGAGGCAATAACTGATATCTTTTATTATCTTAAAACTAAATTAAAACAAGTGGTGCCAAGCACAAAAAATCTTAATTCGCCCTATCTCTTATCACTGGGAAAACACATTTTTGGTGACCTTGACCGACATTCAGAGGCGATTCTAAGGTCGAGTGGGGCCCCAAGCAGAAAGACCCCTGCACCCCAGCCCACACAACCGTCTGTAGATGTCCATAGACATCAATACGATTCAGTTTGTAAATCAGACGTCATACACAAATTCCAGATCCAAAAAAACATTCGCTCAAAATGACAGAGCTGGTAACCATATTCACCATCACTTCCTTTTTCAGTGAGGTGGAAAGGCTCTGAACTCCTTCAACTAATACCGTGTTGTTAGTGTCAGTGTCACTGGCTCCTCCATGTTGAGAGGAGCCAGTTGAGGTGGCTCAGGCACCTCGTGTGGATGCCTCCTGGACGCCTCCCTGGGGAGGTGTTCCGGGCATGTCCTTTCGGGAGGAGACCTCGGGGTCGACCCAGGACACGCTGGAGGGATTATATCTCTCGGCTGGCCTGGGAATGCCTTGGGATTCCCCTGGAGGAGCTGGCTGAGGTAGCTAGGGTGAGGGAAGTCTGGCCTACTTTGATGAGGCTACTGCCCCCACAACCCGCACCCGGTTGAAGTGGGAGACGACGAGTACGAGTAGTGTCGGTGTGCTTCAGGGTGGTATTATAAAGAGAAAGGTCCAGGCATCCTGGGCAAAGAAAAAAGTTTATGAAGTTGAGGTGAGTTAGTGTTAGCAGCTAGCTAGCCAGTCTAACCAGAAATGATAAGTTGGCTGGTAATTTCTAAGTGAATACAGCATTTTGAGTGTTTTTTGAGATATGTCTTGTTGATGGGTGTGAAGAGAGACAGGAAGAGAACGGCGTCTCGTCATTCTCGTCTTGTGAGTGGACCGCTAATATTAATGGGCATTTGTTTAACTTACTTGACCAACCACAAGTTTTCTACAGTCTACTATAGACTATTTCAGTAATCCAGTCCCTCTCATTTACGTTACTCATTTATTCACAGACTCATCCACACTCACTAATGATATTCAGTTTTCAAGAGCTGGTTTGTTTTTGACAGCTAGCTAACCAGCAGGCTCTTTTGTACTGCTCACGTTATTACAAAGAAAATAATGCAAACCCACTTACCTTATTAATTTCAGCCATCTCCTCTTCTCTTTCGCATCAACTGGAAAACAAAAGAATGACAGTTTCTACTCGCCATTTGTATTGGTTTCTGATCTGTTTAAACAGCGGGGTACACAACACTGAAGCATTTTTACATGTAGATCAGTTGGGGCAAATTGAGCTCAGCTGTGGCTTGGAACCAGATATAGACTTATGACGTAGCGATGTACAAGTCGAATTGACTTGATGAAGATATGGATAAATTAATTGCTCATATCGCGGATTTAAAATAGCTTATTTTTCACCCCACAAACACTAAAAATCCTATTTGAACATTAAATGTATCACTAAAATACCCTTAACATTAGGGTCTAAACTCTTGATTCTCGACTCGCAAATCTCAACTCTTTCACCATCTAGTGGATCGGGGGTCTCAAGCAACTGCTTGCCTTGACTGGTGACAAGATCTGCTTCTGGCTACATTCACCAAAACTTAATGACATCTATTCTGGACCATATCGCACCTTTCCTGAAAATTTCATGGAAATTGCTCTAGTAATTTTTGTTTCAAATTGCTGACAAACACACACACACACAGAAAAAAATATTACCCCAAAACAATATCCTTGCCTCCCTGTTACAGGGCAGGGTAAAAAGAAAAAGGTTTTCAGAATGTGAGGAGTGAAATGAAGGCAGTGAAATACTGAGAATCTTCTGCTACTGATATGACATCATTCTTATGTCGTTTAAAGGTCATTTATGGATTGAAACAAAAGGTAGGTAAACAGTAGTGAGGTCATTTAGTGAAATAAAAGAATAGAACCATTAAATATAAAAGGTAATTAACATGAAACACTAAAAGCTACAGGTGAAAAATAGTGAAGTAAAATAATTATCCATATTATGACCTACTGTCTATCTCCATATTGGAGCCATTTTAGGACTAAAAAATAAATAAAACAAAACAAAAAAATTATTAAGTAGGAACAGACAGTTAATTTAAAAAAAAAAAAAAAATATATATATATATATATATATATATATATATATATATATATATAATTTATTTATTTATTTTTTAATTGTTCATTTACAATAAAAACATCTTGGATGTTTTGAGATATAAAATCATACATTAAGGAAAATGTGAAATAAGAAAAAAAATTACAATTCTCACAGATTAGTCATACATTCCTGAAGAAAAAAACCTCAGATATTTTATAAGATTAAAACTTAAACTTTTTAAAACCCATGTTGATGGTATTTTGTTGTTGTTGTTTTTTTTCCCCCACAGGTCCTAAAAAAGCAGTTTATGCCCCCGATTGAAAATCGGGATCTTATGATATTCAAAATTTGAAATGATTATTCTTATGTGGAGACATTCTGAAGACAGAAGGAGAGTCACAATTTGTTTCATGTGTTCTCAGTATCTTTGGTTACACATTTTGTAACCAAAGATAACCAACACTCTTTGGTTATCTTTAGTCTCCACACTCCTGCAAGACCAGGCTGTAAATTGCTTTCATTCATTATTGTTTCCACGGTGAAAATGGTAAATGGTCAGTACTTGCATAGCTCTTTTCCACACTTCTGTGGTGCCCAAAACACTATACAAAGCCTCACATTCACCCATTCACTCACACACACGCGGCTGTAAGGTAACGTAAGGTTCTGCCAGACTCTATTGGGAGTAATTTAGGGTTCAGTCAGTGTCATACTCAACAACACTTTATAGTCCAGGCAATCTACGACATATAGGGGTCAACCCAGGACAAATTACAACAGTTACAAAATGTGGTTTATTTGGTAGCTAAACATATCCAGAATGACATACTAAAAGTCTAGAAAAAATTAATGTGGATTAAAATGTACGGCTGTATTTACTGTCAACTTCTGCATCTGCAGTTTGTAAAACAGATGCAGGACTGCAAATGACGTAATAGGTCATGAAGTATTGTCCAATTTCTTTAGGGGGATACTTCAACCCCTACCTCTTGCAACTCATTTTCACAGGGTAAGGATAGGACTGAGGGGTAGGGAAAAGGGAAGGATTGGGATTGGGCCTATGTCCAGCTCCAGCCACAGGTGAGGCAGGTGCTTTTCAGTTCTGAAATAAGTAATAAATTGCATTGACAGAACTGATCGCAGGTTTATGGAGCTTCTATGGTCATCATCCTACTGTAGGTGAGCGTCACACATGAACACAGCTTTGAACAGGAAAGCTATCATTTTCACTAAGGTGTCATCTAAGGAGCAGTGAATGTAGCGTTAAGATTTACTGCATATCCCCTCTTTACAGACCATTCCACCAGCTTCTCATGTCTGTTTCCATTTTTTCAAACTCAAATTACATTGTGGTGAAAAGCAGAACAGGAAAGAATGCTACAAATATTCTTGAAGGAGGCAGATATCATGACTTCTGATTTACACTTTGTTATATTTTTAAGTCCTGTAGAAAAAAGTTAACACCTAAATGACTTCACCAGGGGTGTCTTTGTATTTTATTATAGTTCATCCCATTAGCCTTGTCCTCTCTGCAAGATTTGCTGTGTTATATGCTCTGTTTTCTGGGGAAAAACTAGTTTAGAACAGAATTTCTAAAGGACAATGTAAAATATATCACATTTAATGTATTGCAAGAATGCTCAAATTCTATCTATCTATCTATATAATATATATATATATATATATATATATATATATATATATATATAAAAATCGTTGGACATCACCGTTAGGGTCGTGCGGTCTATGAGTCTTTCTGATGGTGTGAACACAAAATGCCTGAAAGAGGAACTTCTCATACACACATTCAAGGAGGTAAATATCTGCCAATCCAGCGATAGAAATCAGCAGAGGACAGGTGCATTCTGGGAGCTTTACCTCACTGACAGACAATGTAAAGAGCAGATTCAATGACAGTGGTGTGATTGGCGCATGTGCTGTGCCCCTCAAGTTGCCAAAGGATGAGGTAACGGTGTTTGGTGATGACAAACTCGTCAGCATTCAAAAAACTCTTGGTGCTAAGGGGGGGCCCCGTGTACGTGGTGGCCATTTCATTTCTGTTTTCAAATCAGTGGATAATGGGCCATCTCCTGTCTCAGAGTTGGAGAATGGGAAACAAGGAATGAACCCTCAGCCGGGGGTCCAGGTGCACGCGGGCGGTAAATTCGGTGATGAAAATCTGCCCCGGTTTATATTTCCCCCAATTCACATTTATGAGCAAATGAACTGCAGAAAAGGACCTGATTTGAAATCAGAAATGGGTTCGTTGCTCGTTTCTCATTGTTTTCCACTTCCTGATTTGAAAACAGAAATTGAATGGCCACTGAATACATGGACCCATAACATTCAATGCCAACTTTTTCGATGGGGAGAAGCCCCTGAACCCCCCCCCCTTTGGATAAATCGTATGTCAATATATATATATATATATATATATATATATATATATATATATATATATATATATATACACACACGTACACACACAGACATACAAAATAACCATTAACTTTGCTATAATGTGCAGATCCATTTTGTCAGTACCAGAATCTGACACAAAACCTTTTCTCCATGTTCCAGTATCTATTTACTCTGTGTTTCGTTCCATGTTTTACTTTGAATTTCATCACTTCCCACCTCAGCCCCCAAGTACAAGGAAGCTGAATGTCCTTAATGTACTCTATCATTACAATTTTGGTATTTTTTTGACATTATCTCTTTGTTACATTTCTTACAATTACAACAAGATAAAGTCATTTTAGATTAGTGAGGCAAGTTCACTTTATTAATAAACAAACAAACAAACAAACAAATAAATAAATAAATAAGATGGTCTGGTCTTACATGTTTACCTCCAGAGTTGTTAGGCTGGGTGAGGAGTTCATTACTTAACATCCATTCTCTGTCCCCGCTAAACTGCATTTACTCAGTCCGCAGAAGATTGTTATGAACTGAGGTGTTTGCTCAGTGTCTGTGCGTCTCTACCATGCTTTCGAAAACGTGGTCCAGGAGGCCACCGTCCAGGAGGCCCGCTACATAGACACTCTATTGTTGATGAGCTCAAGTCCGGCTCGCTCACTGCATACCAGATTCAATCCTCAACCTATCTCAGAATGCTGCACCTCCTGGTAATCTTGGCAAACCCTTGATCTATGTAAACAGTGCGCTGCTATGTTATCACGGCAGAATCAATAGTCCCACAAAGGAGTGCATTGCATTGTTTACTTTTAATGGTGTAAGAGGAGGAGGAGGAGGAGTGGACTGCAGCTATTTTTCTCCTCATTTGAACAGAATTAGAGATAATAGAGATGAAGTGAACACACTGTAATCTACTCTGCTGATCTGGAACAAGTGCTGTAAAAAAGACTCAACTGGATTATATCATTTTTTTAGTTGATTTCACAATTCAGATATGTCTCCCCGTGTCCTAAACATGACATTTGAAACTTTCTGGCCTAGTTAAAACATGTTGCTGTTACTGATTAGGACTAGGGCAGACGTTTTGAGAGGTTTTGAATGTGCTGGGCTGAAAAAAAAAATCAATATTGTGACCCTTATATGACTGATGTCATTCATTATTAATGAAAATGGTCTTAAGTGCTGCTTTTGTCTCATTCTGTTCATGGGAACTAACATAATTACTCATACCAAATGCTCTTTTTCTCTATGAAGTGAAATAGGCATATTATAGTTTTGTTATTTTTTTCATCCAGTTTCCTCAGTGAAACTCTGAAGCATATTTGCTTGTGAATTGTGTAATAAACAGGGTCAACAGTAAGCAGATACCACACCCTATGAGGGAGGACACCGCTTTTCTCAGCAAGTGTTGTCATCATTTCTTGACTGGACATTACTGACACCACAACCGGCTGCTGGTGTTATAACTGTATTGCTATAATGGATTAACAAAATAACTACATTATCTGATGGCCAACCCTGATTATCAGAACTGATGCCTTTGAAATGAACAAAATGTCATTACACCGATAATGTAATTACACTGGACATCATTTCTGTGACAATGGTTTCCAGAGAGCATGAAGGTCATAAGGTCAGTTGTGTTTAACACAACATTTGACTGCTAATTATGAGTATTTTCTACTAAATATATATATTAAACTAAACCGAAAAGCAGAATATTGTCTTAAAGGGAGTGTAGCTTATACATACATTTTCATCTTTGTTCATCTTCCTCAGTGCAGTTTGTCTTTGCTTTCATCCCTTTAGCAAATTCAATACATACTGGTTTATGATTCCCCTTTTTTCAGCTCTGTTGTGATTAACTACTACTTGCTATTTTCACTTTAATGTTTCTTGTCTCTTCACTCAAACTGCCCAATCCTAAAGATGGGTTTGCAGCCCGCAGTAAAGTTTATCTAACTGGGCAAACACAATTACATTTTTTAAAAGTTTGTGAAAGTACAGGATGTTCATGTTCTTTTAACACATGTACTTATCACCATAAACCCAGTATAAACAAGTATTCAGAGAATGCCTAATCTCACCCCTATTTTGTGCCAATCTCACATTTCTATGACAACCCGTTCTTGAATTAGAGCCAATAATGTGATTTAGACCTTTCTGCTAAATGCGACCTTGACCTTTGACGAGGTATTAAATTCGGGTCTGTTTGTCTCTGTCAGCAGGATTACGCAAAAAGTTTGGAACGGATTTTGATGAAACTTTCACTAAAACAAATCCGTGATAATATTCAGACAAGATAGAATCTGGCTTTGTTTTCATTCACATCGTCTCCCCTTAAGACATCAGATGAGTCAACACCTATGGCTCGATCACGTTACATTTTTACATCATATGACGACATATCAAGCCTTGGCGGAGGTCTGCCGTCACTGACTGCCTTGTTGTTGTTGTTGTTGTTATTATTATGTACATTTAGTTCATGCAATATTCAGTTACTGGGTTTGGTAGTCAGTGGTTCAGATATCAACAGAAGTTAGTTTTTGTTTTTTTAAATGATTGGCTTAGATATTCAAAATAATTTTTGATGCAAGATATGATCACATTTTGATTTAAAAAGAGTAGACCAAAGGAGTCAGAGGTAAGCTAATGCTAAACATGAGCTTACAGACATGGTAATGGTAAACTTCATCAAGCATTTAGTCTTGTCAGAGGTTCAACTTAATCACAAGTACAGTTGTGTTCTCTGTTGGGGAAAATCCTTTTCTTTAAACAAGGCAGTCGGAGACAGCAGACCTCCGCCAAGGCTTCATTTTTCATTCACACGTGACGTGATCGATCCATAGGTGTTGACCCATCTGATGTCCGAAGGTGAGATGATGTGAATGCAAAAAAAAAAAAAAAAAACAACGTGACACTGTGATGAACTGATGATATGTCCAGGGTGTACCCCACTTTAGATATTGGTTATACTGGTTTATACACATTTAGAAATCTTCCACTAGAAAGAACTTGAAAAGTCAATGTAATGGAAGTGGGCCAAGATTTGAGACAAAATCCCATTTAAATAAAACCCATTCTCTTATTTATTCTCAGAATTTCACATTTTGATACAAAGTTATGTCTTGGAATTAACAGCCAGGGCTGCCACCATACTTATGCAGCCCCGTGAAAAAAAAATAAAAAATTAAAAAAAGGATCACTTTGGGTCCCACCACTGTGATGTTGCAAACCATGCATAGGTTACAAATAAAATAGTGCAGGTATGGATCAATATTACATTTACAAAAGATGTTATGCATTCATGCAAGATTCATTACAAAGGAGCAATATTTTACTTTTTAGATTTCACAGTATTTTTTGACAATGATATAGAAATACAAATAAAATCTAGTTTTAATTTTTGGATGCACCTAAATATTTGTTCCTCGTCATTTGTATTGCTGTTTGTGGCTCTCTCCTTCAATTGTTCTCCTCTACTTCCACACTTTTCCCTGGTTAACATTATCACCTACACATGGGATGGAGGGCTGACTTATTTCTGTTATTTTATTTTTATTTATTTTTTTAAAATCATGATACTACTGTCTACAATTTGGCTGTAACAGTCGAGCCACGGTGAGCATTAAAGGGGAATATATATATATATATATATATATATATATATATATATATATATATATATATATATATATATATATATATATAAACATAGCAATGCTAGCTAGCCGCGGCTTAAATGCTAAACTAGCATTAGGCACTGCGTAGCACATGAGAAACACAAAAATATTAAAACTCACCGATGAGTAGACAGGACAGTTTGTAGAAAATCAGTTGAGTTATTGAGGGAGGTGTATCTGTGGTATTAGTGAAAGGTTCGAGTCAACACATTGCGGGATATGAGCATGCAAATATAACAAACAAACTACGGACTCACCGAGAGGCTGGAAGATTTAACGCGACGTGACCGTGGAAATGTTTTCTAGAAAAGGTTTTTTTTTCTCAGAGGTTGAAAATGTTTTGGGTTCGGTTGATACAAGAATAGACAGCATGCTGTTGGCTAATCGGTCAGTAGCAGAGTGGAACAGGTGAGCATAGTAAGACATGTGACAAACTGCGCGGCAATGTCATCAGAAACGCAAAGGGTTATGGGTAGATTTAGCCAAATTCCATTGTTGTACTGGAGTAGCTGCACACAGAACTTCCGGTTGACAACTTGGATTCCTCTGTTTCTGACATAGTTAACATTGTCATCTTTTTGGCAAAATATCATATTCACTGTTGCAAATGGCGTGACACCAGACCCTGTTTTAATCACTTCATAAATGATTTCAAATGATTTCACTGAAATGTCAAAAATCAACATCTGCTCAAATGATTTATTCTTCTTTTTTAAATGTATTTACATCTAAAACTGTTATGTTCAATGTAATTCTAATATGTCAGATATAATTTTAAAAACTACAGAATTTCCAGGTTAAATATAAAAATCTAATTCAGTCAAGTGGCCCATTTTTCCATTTCATATTTTTGATCTGAGCCTAAAATCGAAATATGAAAAACCAGACGTATATTTGTATTTCGTGTTGGATTACGAAAACTAAAAAGAAAATAATCCACCTTCTCTTTATTTTTGTTTTTGATTGGCAGTTGAAAAATGAAAAAATGAATGATACAAGGATTATGTAATAAATACATTCCACGATAACACTATCGAAACCACCAACCTGTTTCACTGGTTACAGAGTAAAAACAAATGATGTCTTACCCACCAAAGTATCTGAATACTGCTAAGAAAGTATCATAACAAAATGATGGAATCTAGAGTCTTTTTTGGGGGGGGCTTAGTTGTTTATTAGATTGATTGCACAACAATCCTTATTATTTCCAGAGGTGGTCAAAATACTATATATATATATATATATATATATATATATATATATATATATATATATATATATATATATATATATATATATATATATATATATATATAATATTCTTTACTTACATACAAGTACAGCTATGTGTGTGGAAAAATACTCTAGTACAAGTCATCAACATCTTTACTGAAGTAAAAGTAAAATTTCTCAATTGTAATAAAATTTTAAAAAATTCATTTTTCCTATGGATGAAATAATAGTAATTTAAATAATACTCACATATTTCAGTGTGTGCTCTGGGATCATGAAGAGCTTTTCAAGCAATATGGTTAAAAAATGTTCCAAAAAAAGATCTCCCACCCCACCTTTAACGTCGACAGTATCTCCCACTAGCAGCACAAAGTGATAAAAAAGACAATGCTATCTAGTGTGAAAGACATAATACACTATCCTTCAAAATATTACTAAAGTTCTAGCTGAGCACTGATGATGAACAGTAACCCATGGTACAGGTAAGGGGTCAGGGTAAAACCATTTGGAAATATTAGAGGGGGGGCAGGACATTAAAAAAAAAAACCAGTAGTCATAAATAGACAGGAATGAGAGTAAGTGAATATTGGTCAATAAATAAATGGATATTTTAATTGAAATACTATTGAAAATAAAATGGAGTGGAAAGTGGGGTATCAGAATAACTTGGTGCCACCCTGTGGAGCCACCTCTGCTCCACTTAACTCTTTAATTGGAGGCAATAATTTGAATTTCTACATGCACGTAAACCTACTCACTGATAGTCAAGGGTGTCACTGAGTCTCGAGGAGATGTTTTGGTTATAGAATTAAATGCTATATTTGCCAGTTCAAGATTCCCGTTAATAAATGTTTGCTGTTTACTAAATGTGCCCACAGTGTTTTCTAAATCCACTAGGACTAAACTGAAAGGCATTTAAGATTCAGTGTCTTCAGAGTTTAGTAAGTGACACTTTGAAATGTAAAATGTTGGAGCAAGGATTCAAACTGCCAAACCTTTGGTCACTGGACGACCCACTCTACCAACTGAACCACAGCCACCTATTATTTTACAGTATTTACTTCTTTATCCCTTTTGGATTTTTTAAAAAGCAAATCGGTTATTTCAACATTGTGATCTTGCAATTTAAACAGCAAAACATTGTTTATCAATTTACAGATGTATTTTCTCCTTACAACAGAAATACAAAATTAAATACATACAAATCTGCTTTTGTTAAAATATTCTTCCTATGAAACCTACAGCTATATTCGATGTCATCAAATGGTACAAAAATCTCAAATATTTTCATTTACTGTTTTTATTATGTTGCGATTTTAAAAGTTTTTTTTTAACAGTGTATAGGTTCTTATCTTTTTATTACACTGCTTCTACCTGCATGTGGTGTATGTGGCCCCTGAGCTTAAATGCCCCCCCCCCCCCCCCCCCCCGTACTAGAGTCACTGTGTCCGACACTGGACTAAAATGATAATTGGATAAGTTTTATGACATTATTTTAACAAATGAGAGGCATTAGTTTCTCATCTCATCTCACCGGTCGACATGAAGGATGTAGGATGTGGCCCTCAGCGGTTGCCATGGAGCCGGCATCATTTAAAACGTCTCCGGCGGCTGGAGGACGTTTCCAGCGGCCCCATGATCTGTCCCCTGTACGTTCATGCGTGTTGCTTGCGTGTAACAACCCCCCCTTCGTGTTTTTCTCTTACGCAAAACGCAGCGGCAGATTGTGATTTGCCACCCTCAGCCCTCCCTCTTCGGATGGTAACTTATTAGGCGAGTTTGCAGGCGGAGCCGGTTTCCCTGAGAGATAAATTGTGTGCCGTACAATTGGCGGAGTCGGGTACGAAACTGTCCTTTTGCGTTTCCTGTAAAGGACAGTTAACAGGCAGACTAAAACTACCCGAAGCACACAGTTTAAACATATTAATAGAACCAGGGGATATTACCAGGGAGTTAATATGTCGGCAAATAAGGACAGTGACGGCGGGTGGAAAACATTTGTGTGGAATTCAGAGAAGAAGGAGTTTCTAGGACGAACAGGGGGCAGTTGGTGTAAGTAACCGATTCTTGATTTTTAGCCACAAAACTATAAAGCTAACTGATGTTAGTGAGTGGCGTTTGAGTGATAGCCAGACTGTAGGAAACTGGCGGTGATCAATGGAGATTTTTTTTTTTCTTTTTCGCCATTTCCTGGCTCACAGACAGCACCTGTTAGAGCACACCGTGTCTGACATGCTGCGTCGTGACTCGGGCTTTCAATGGAGGCTGTGTGTTGAAAGTATCTAGTCTGGTAAATCAGAACCAACTCGTTCGTAGGAAGCCAGAAACCGAAATATAAAATAAGAGGAAATGGTGCGTGAACGTGCCACAGGTCATATAATGATAGATTCAGGGTCAATTACGAGAAATAGAATGGATTAACTGGTTAGGGGTGGAAATAAAGCGCTGATCATTCCCATGTATTTGTGCTTTGACAGTTTAAGGGCAGTTCACGTGATTCAGATAGTTGGCATTTACGGATATGACACCGTAATATAAAATTACTGCCGTGTGCATAGACTACATGGAGACATTCATTAATAAACGTCCTTTATGAAAAGGTCATGTTGAAGGACAGACAGTAGTGGGCCACGACTTTTGACTAAACCAAATCGTGAAAGTTGGGTTGGGCTATGTGTCTTGATTTTACACCTCATATCCCCCCTGCCAATGATAATGAAAGAGGACAGGGGGCATTTTATTCCTGCCATTTGTGGGCTGGTATCGCTATTCTTTGGCTCCTGTAGAAGACGGGCCCAGTAGGGGTCGGTCGAGCTTCCCCCCACTTTCACTTAAACGCAACATCAACGGATCCAACTAATCGTTTTACCTCTGTTTCAATACTTTAAGACTCGGCTGCTCGACTAATGCGGTCCACATTTAATGGGATAACTAAACTGTAAGTTATATAGCACCGTTAAACCCTGTTAGAAACTATAAATGACATTTTGGATCTGTGTAAATACTCGGGTTCGGATCTGTAACGCGGTGCTGTGGAACGGATCACGACTCACATGTCTCAAGGGCCGCCCCTTTCTCTCGATGAGTTTTTTTTTTCTCGAAGACCTTACTCTGCATGTTTAGACTGAGCTTTCTTTTAAAGACTACAACGAATCAGAAATAAACAGTTTATTTCGGTATATCGTAAAGAAATCACAGTAGTGTGACACCATGGTCGGAGCTCGAGCGTGGAAGTCAATTGAGAGTTTATAGCGAACTTAAAAGTCGCTTCCGCAACAAGTAAAACGATAAACCCCTTTTCGTTTACATGTGATGTGATGTAACATGTATTATATGAATATTGTAATTGTTGTAGAATTGTTATGGCGGCTACAGCTACGATGTCGCATAAATTGTAAACGAGCACTAGTGTGTTGGCACTAAATGCAACAGGTCTGCCCTCCTCACCGACTCGCTTCACAAAACATGTATTAATCCGCCTATTTGCGTGCTCTGGGTAAGATCTACTTTTTCATCTTTTAGACGTCGTGTCTACTGTCTAACATGGGAAATGTAGGAAATGATGAGTGTCGAGCAGTGTGACAGAGCGCTCCTCTGTATTTCGCAGCGTGTCCGTGTCGTCATGTCAGACAGCTGAATGTGTCAGGGGGAAAGCACAAACAAATCTTGAGAAAACGTGGAGTTGTGTACTGGAAAGAAACAGTACGGAGTCAGTTTTAGCTGGAGATCCATCAGTGTGGTGTGAATGTGGGGTGACGGTCCCTTCACAACACGCTGCAGCAGTCTGGTGGTGGGGGAGGTGCTCTCCATTCAGACTCTGCCTTTCAACACCACTAGGACAGTTTATATGCTATTTACATTTCTGGCTGCTAAACAGTGTTACGTACCCATCACCCACAAGCACTAACAAAAACACGATCCGCTGCCTTTCCCAGAAATGGACGTTTATAACTATTGTGTTGCTTAGACACCCACTGAGCTCTAATTCTGATTCCAGAAAAAAAAGGAAAAAGTAAACTCCTTAAATAAGACTGAAATGAGTAGGCATAAGTGCATAGAAGAAAGACTTTCATACCCCTAGTATAATACTGCATCTGTAGACACACCTTTTCATGTGCATCCATTTGTTTTGCAAATTCTCTTAAAGTACCCAACAGGTGGTGACTCAGAGTTTTGATTACTGAGATGGCCCATTCTGAACAAAAGACATCCTGCATGTTAATTATTCTAATATTTAGTTATGTATGAGCTGACGGGGTACAGTACTTGGTCTCAACAGGTGTATCCCTGAGCAATCCTGCTATGGTTGCAGACATGCTCATTAGAAAATTGCTCACCACGCATGTACATTGGGAGCAGGTGTTAAAATAAGCTGCAGCCATGTTGTAACATATGAAAGCCCAAAATACAACTTCAAATTTGGAAATTCAAGTAGATTTCCAGACTTGTACTGAGTTTCAGCTATGCATGTAAAGTAACCTATTATATGCACATGCATATACTACACTGCAGCATCTCAACATCATGTATAAGGGGGTAGCAAGCAACAGAAACAATGGAAACTCATTGTATCAGAAAAAGGCATGGCGTGAAAAGGCAGGCCCATTGAGCCCACATTCTGTAGCATGTGGTGTTATGATAAGAGAGTTGTGTTGAACCTCTAATCAGCCCACCAAACTGGTTTTGCTGCGGTTGACTTGGACTTGTAACTGCTTGGGGAATACACTGTGGGAAGGTGTTATGACAAAACAAATACTCTGCATCAAGAATGGCAACACTGAGGATAATCTTAGGGAGTGATGTTGTCTTGAGTGCTCAGGAAGCAGAACTAATTTATCATATCATGCCAACATGCATGGATATGATGGAAGATGTTTGAAGGGATTCGATATAAAATACATTTTAGTATATGGGTAGCTAAAGGGAAAAATTGTGTGTTGTGATTGGTTATAAATAAAGCTCATGTTCAATACTCAGTCTTAGTTTATAAATCCAAATGTAGAGTATTCATCTGAGTCAATTTTGTCAAAGGAAAAAAAACAAAACAAGAACATTTTAGCTGATGTGACATTGATTAACTAGTTAATAACATGAAGGGGAAAAAACTATCCGCTGTTTTTTTTTTTTTTTGGCTGAAACAAGGCAAACAGTCCTAACACACAGCTTCAAGAGCCTGTATTGAGCCTGAATAAGTGGATCCTTTAATTCGGTTAAGTAAAGAAAAGGGCTATTGCTTGCACTATGTCTAACTGGTTGTAAGTGGCGTTAACAGCGGGGGAAGGGTTTCTGTGAACAGTGGCTGTGGTGACTGGAATGACTAGTGACTCCCCCTGTTCTACTGGAACTGTGGCCCTCCTGCTGTTGCATAATTGAAGTAAATGTTAAATTGGGCAAAAGAGGGAATTACTATTGTTCTAAAATGGCTTCCATAATAAAGGAAGAAAGGGATCATACTGTGTGGTAGTGGTTTGTGGATTTAAGAGATTTAGTTTTTTTCCCCCACTCTCTCTGGTGAAAAGTTAAAAAACAAAATTTTAAACATTCTAACTAAATTAATTTTGTTCTCCCACAGTTAAAATCTTCTTGTTCTACGTGATTTTCTATGGATGCTTGGCTGGAATTTTCATTGGGACCATTCAGGCAATGATGCTCACATTAAGCAACTACAAACCAACCTATCAGGACAGAGTCGCTCCCCCGGGTAAGTGCATTCAACATGTTCTATTTCTATTTATGTGGTTGATATTACTACTCTTGAAATTTGTATGTGTTTTATGTGATTTGGCTTGCTATGTGAGGCCCTTTTTAGCTGTTTGTAATGAAGTGTGTATATATATATATATATATATGTATATGTACACACACACATCTCATGATAATATTCTTGGGTTTTTTTAATGCTGATTTGTTGTAACACTTTTGTTATAACAGTGTTTAATGCAGCAGCGGTAGCCCAGTGAGTTTTGGATCAGGCTGTGTAACTCTACTCATCTACTCATGGTTGTTAGCTGAATCTCTGTGGTGATATTAAAAGTGACTGTTGGGGTGTGCCTTTAAGCTGCTACTCTATCTGAAGTCTGTCTGACCTTAGATAGGTTCAGCCATTTTGTCCTTCACTCCTCTCAGCCAGTCAATGCCTTCACCCTCAGGGTACAGGGGAAACTGTTGTAGCTTACAGTTTACAACACTCATTTTGACTGGAGCCATTCATGTGTGCTATGATCACGTCAGACTCAACACGTATGTGTACAGCAGGCTCGGTTTCCAGCTCATACTTCCAAAAATGATTAAGCTTGTCTCAGTTGATTGGCCCCTAAGCTTGTTTTGCCTGTGAAAATTCTCTCTGTAATCTATAATCTTCAGAGAAAACGCTCTACACACAGTGTCTGCCACATAAGGAGCATTTAAAAATTCCTGTCAAACTTGTCGTATTGTGCCAGTACATGTTTGCAGAGCACATGCTGTAGCCTTGGAAGTATTTTTAGCAACCATTGTAGATGACTGGCTTCATATATCACTCTCTGACCACAGTGGACAATCAAAGACATGCCCAGCAAAAGCAGAAAACAAACGAGTAGCTGATTCAAAGAGAGTTTCCAGTAGTGGCATGATAAAGGAAGCAGAGAGTAGTTAGATTTTTTTTTTTTCTTTTTTTCAGCGCTCAGCCCGCCTCTCACTCTGGGGCTAAAAGTTTCCATTGTGAGAGAGACACACGTGAGACTGGATGGGTGGGGGCAGGGGATCGGTGAACTTTCACAAGCTCTGCTCTCAAATTCAAATGTTAGTTCTCCGTCACTGTTGCACATAACAGCCTGAGTTTTGCTCGAGTGGTAAATCCACAATGCAGCCACCAAAATGTTCAGAAATATTGTCATGTTGCTTCTGATTCCTCATACCCATTTGATTCCCTTCATGCCACGCCTCACTGAGGCCTCGTGCACAAGGTCTGTGGAAAATTACAGCTATAAAGAGCTGACAGAAACCGTCTAAGGAAATCCCCGAGACCCCACAGTGTGTGCTGTCCTAAGACAATAGATCCAAGACTCTCTGTGCATTACAATAAAAGTCTGTTAGACATATATTATGGCTTTTGCTTGAAATGTTTATCAAAATAAATGTCCCCTTTTTTTTCAAAAGTCATTTTTCAGTCTTTAATTTGTCCCTTTCATCTAACAATTTTCTTTTTTTTTTTTCAGGTTTATCACACACACCACGATCAGAGAAATCAGAAATAGTTTTCAAAGTGAATGATGAGTCAACATATGGCAAATACATTGAGACCATGAAGACTTTGCTCGCACTGTATGAGGACACCCGCCAGACCGATGACAGGAATTTTGAAAACTGTGGAGGTGTGTGAAAAGTGATCATATCAGCACTGTCATATTCTCTGGCTGATGATCTCTGATTGGAAACTACATTTACATCAACACTGCAATGTGGACAGTGCGAACAATTATTTAGTAAAACCTGCTTTAAGCACAATGAATCAAAAGTTATTTTTAATGACCAATTGACTGGAAGATGTTACAGATAATTAGGAGCTATATGAACGGTGCTGACAGGATATTTAACAAACCATCTGTATACTTAATTCTGACACTAAAGATATTTTTGTTCTTTTAACTGGAATTACAATACATATTGAACAAGTAGCTTTATATTCAATGTTTAGTGATCTACATGTATTCAGTTATTTAGATATTACTCTAAATTTGAAATCCTTATCAGTAGTTATCCCTTTAGTACAAAATTGTTTTGGCAGATTTATTCCCCTTTCAAATTGTCATTATATTGGTCCAACTCTAATTGGTGTCCCTTTTTTGGATTCCTCATTAGGACTATAAACCTCATGTATGACTTATGGGATTGACTAATACCTAAAGGTCTAATGATGTTTTGTTTTTTTTCCCCCCTTTGCAGCCAGTCCTCAAACGTATGTCGAACGTGGAGAACTGGAGAGCAATCAAGGAAAGAGGAAAGCTTGTCGCTTCTCCAGGACCTGGCTGGAGGAATGTTCAGGGTTGAATGATGCCAGTTTTGGCTTCAAGAACGGAAAGCCTTGCCTTATTGTCAAGCTCAACAGGATTGTTAACTTCAGACCTAGGGTAAGTTCACTGCACACATACTACATTATTTATTGGTAAAAGTAAATGGGTTTATCATATGGCATTTGTGCTGATAGAAGTTAAGAAAGAACATTAAGTTCACACATCAAAGATATGGGACACTATTTGTGACAAAGTGACAATTTCACTTTATATGTCATTCGTTTACATCAGAATCTTCACACTGGTAAATGGCATAACTACAAAATAAAGTACTGTGTGAACGGATAATGATTTCAGACCCAGACATGGAGTGAAAAATAAACTGTTGGCTATGATTAAGATCTTTAAACATCCACTAAAATCCATTGATCTATTAAAATAACAGAATCTCTGCTCACAAATGCAAAAATATAAAAGGGAAAAAACATCCTGCAGAACAGTCTATTACTGGACATTTGGTCTTAAACATCAGACTGGCACTGCCTTTTGAGATGATTTGCAGAAACTAAGATAAGATAAGATATTCCTTTATTAGTCCCACTAGGGGAAATTCCAGGTTTACAGCCGCACACAATAGAGTGGCACACAAGAGCAGCACAGCGACAAAAAATTATATTAAAAAACTATCAAATTCTATGCACACTATTTAGACTATCACTTTACATTAAATTTAAAAAGTTTAATTTTGTGTCATGAATGTTGTTCTTGGTGAAATCACATTCAGTTTCTTTCCTTGATCTCTTTCTGCTGCAACCAGACATAACACTTAACCTCCTTCTCATTCATTGAGCTAATTTTTTTTGTGCATTTCTTGTTTTTTTTTTAAGGCTCCTTCTGACAATTCTTCCCTCCCAGACGCTCTGCAGGTCAAATTTAAACCCAACCTGATTCCCATTTTCTGCAAAAATAAGGTATGGAGTAAATGTATTAGTAAATGTTAAGCGATGCACCAATTACAAAACTCCTCTGGTTTAAAGATAGATGGTAGAAAGGATGTGACGTCACTAAGATAATCCTGAAGTGGAATACTTCACCAGTCACTAAATCTGGCTTTCCTGTGTCACTATCACAATATAGTTATAATCATAATCACAACTAAAGGGGAGCAGTCTGCTATGAACAAGAATGTTTTCTTCAACACGTAGTCCACATTTTAGTGCAAAACACAAGCTACTTGATAGAATACTGAATTGGACATGGCACTATTGAAACAGAACTGAATGGAGTGAGAGCAGTCCAGTCAGATTCTGTATTTGAGCTGTTCTGTGATCGCAGAGCTGTTAGGTACAGGCGAGAACAGCAGTGACATCAGATATCTGACTTAGAAAGTCAGAGGGACTCTTCAGACTGAGGTGTGTCTCATTAAATCAGTTGTACATACAGGGTCTGTCAACTCCCGTTTGTGGACGGATCACTAGTGTTTTTATTTACAAAGAAACTTTGCTAGATCTGGGTAGAAAAAAATAAGTAATATTTATGAGGCAATAATGTTAATTAATACAAATTTATATTAATATTATTAATATTTACCTGTGTGGAGTACACCGCGACACTTCCTGAATGTACCCCACTTTCACCTATAGGTTATGTGGGATAGCTTTTGGCATCCCCATAACCCTCGCAAAGGAGGAAGTGATTCAATGCATAGGTGGATTATTTATATGCTGTTGCCTGTAAAGTTGGAATAATATTGTTTTTAGACACATTATTACCCTTTATTCCTACTTATGAACATTAGTAATCCCATCACACCAGGTGTAATGATTACATACCGAGTCCCAGTTCCACTTGATCTGTCAAGAGTACATTTTCATAACGAGAGAGGGAAAAAATATTCCAACAGTATTCTATATGGATTTGCTTGGGACAAAAATATGCTTTCAATTGTGAACAAATAGTGATTTTATATATATATATATATATATATATATATATATATATACATACCTACTGTCTACTAGAACTTATACAAATTTCCTTTTCTTTTTTGTCAGATGTCAGGGTAAAAAAAAAAGGTATTTTTTGTAATCTAACAAATGAGAACAATCTTTAAGATAAATTTTACATACAGTTATGAATAGTTGTATTTATCAATACTTATGGCAAAATTGTTTATCTTGATTCTACTGTGGGTTGAATCGGGGTTACTAGATGGCTTTTTCTAGTTGTATCTATAGTAGAGTGCCATCAGCGTGGATGCAGTGTCGTTCCTTTAGGTCATTTCTGAAATCAAAGGTTAATGAAGTGGAGCATAAACATCTGTTGCTTCCTACTGTTGAATAAATGCCATGTCTTTTGGTCTAAAAGGTAGACGGATTGGTGCATCCCATGTAGATAATTAGAACATTATTATTAGTACTTGTCATGTGTCTAATGGGGTCACTGTCATTGCAGAGGGAGGAGGATGCAGCCAAGATCGGAGAGATCAAGTACTTTGGCTTCGATGGAGGCTTTCCTCTTCAGTACTACCCATACTACGGCAAGCTGCTGCACCCCCAGTACCTGCAGCCCTTGGTGGCCATTCAGTTTACCAATCTCACAATGGATCAGGAGCTGCGTATCGAGTGCAAAGCATTCGGAGCAAACATTGACTACAGCGAGAAAGACCGTTACCAAGGACGTTTTGATGTTAAGATCACAGTCAACTCATGACCTCAGCCATGATAAGCACTCTCATTTTAAAAACAAAATAAATGTAGAGAAATAAAAAAAAAAAGAGTTCAGATAAAACACCACTAGTCTTTGAACATTCACAATATACAGGACCTACACTTAATCTGTGTGCTTTACACTAGCTTTTCTGTGTGTTTGTCGAGGGTTAGAATGTAAAATACAAGAGTAGCAATAGCAAATATTTATTCTACTGTAAATGAAAATATTCCTTGAGCCATGGGATGTTGTTCATCTATTACTGTAAACCTGCAATTCCACTACTGACGTGTAGCGAGCTGTGTTTCTGTCCCCAAAGTATTTCATCCTAATGTGGTTTCTATATATTTTTGGAGTGTCCAGTGCTGTAGTCTAGCTATGTTGTAATCTCTTTTGTCTTATGTCAGCTTTAGTGGTCCAAGGTGTGTGCGTGTGCCTTGTGTCTGTGTGCAGGTGTGTTACTTTATGTGAGTGTGTGGAGTGTGCGTTAATGTGCTCCAACTAACTGAAATACTAGCATGGTACTCTGAACCTTTAAGGCCCATGTATGAGTAAATAACTGCGCTCCATGGACTCTTTTTCTTTTTTCTTTTTTCTTTTTTTTTGTTTCTTTACCAAGTTGTTCAAGATGATTGTGGAAGGATACATTTGTACCTTTTCTTTGTTGTTCACCTTAGCTGTAGGATATGGTTTGACAACATTTCTGTTTAATACTCTTACATCTGTTTATTCTTAATTCATAGTGTAGAGCTTTGTGGGTCCAGCCTAGAAGACTGTCACCTCCATGGAAACAGTGGCAACTCAGTGCTTTTAAATCTGTTTTGCTGGAGACATCACAATGACGTGATGCAACTTACTATTGAATGTTTTAGCCATTTTCATGGTGGAAGAATTTTATATTTATGCAGTTGTACATTTTTTTCAAAGTGTAATGTAATGAATCCAATACCAAAGGCGCTGGTCAAAAGTTAGAATATCAGAGGCAATGCAGTATCCCATGTAATAAGATGTTTAGTTGGTGTGAAAATACTTAATTCAATGTTGAAGATCAAAACACCTGTCAGGAGTCTGCTCTTGTCACTTTATTTAATCTGCATAAGGCTGAAACAATAAACCGAAAAATAAGACAACTGTGAAGTCTTTGAATATGGAGTTAAATATTTTCTTCTTCCACATTCATACGTCCAAAATCTTGAAGAAATACTGCACCTAGAAAAGAAATCAAACATTAATGAGCATCTAAACATAATCCTTCATTAGATAAAACCTGAAAGAATATAAAACAGACATAATGCAGTAGGTAAATACTATATAAGGTTTATATAATGGGCAACAGATTTACCAGGCATGTCCAAACTATTCCACAAAGGGCTGGTGTGGCTGCAGGTTTTTGTTCCAACCAGAATTGACTCAATTCATCAACTGATCTCAGTCTTTCGAGAGTCGATTGGTCAAACTGTGAACTCTTCATTGGTTGGAACAGAAACCTGCAGCCACACCAGCCCTTTGTGGAATAGTTTGGACATGCCTGCTGCAAACCCTGAGGTGTAAAGTTCCCATAAACGTATTTAATGCAGATTTGGCAGAATATTACAAATTGTTGACAGAAGCTGTTCATTTGAAGTAGGTTTTGAAAGTTCTCAAAAATGAGTTGATGGAACGTAATGGGAAAAGACAATGACAAAGCACTAGATCAGGCATCAGCAAACTATTCCTCAAAAGGCCGGTGTGGCTGCAGGTTTTTGTTCTAACCAACCAACAGTTCACAGTTTGACCAAACAACTGTATGAACACTGAGATCAGTTGATTAATTGAATCAAGCTGCTGCTGCTGCTTGGTTGGAACAAAAACCTGCAGCCACACCGGCCCTTTGTGGGATGGTTTGCCCATGTCTGCACTAGAGTATAAAACATTGATGGTAGAAACACCAAGTATTTATGGAGGGAGGCCAAATTCGTATTTATTTTCCCACATACAACCCCCCCCCCCAAAAAAAAAACAGCATCAAAACACCACTTCTTCAATACACTTAAGTGTAACATAGGTTATGGCATTTCCTCACAGCACTACACAACCTAGGTTTTTTTTTTTTTTGCTTCAAACCTGATTTTGGAATCCAGTATATTTTGAATTTTGCTGATTACCATGAAATTTCAAGCATGGGCTTTTAACTGACTGATATTTTGTTGAAACACTGCTGTTGGTTACTGAACTTCCTCTGTCTCATAACGATTAGCTTCAGCAGAAGTTATTTAATTTAACCACTGACTATTTTAAAACACAACATTTTATTTGCTATTAAGTGATTCCACTTCAAATAGACTGACTTATACACTAAAGAATGTGTACACTTGTATCTGTAATAACTGAAAGTAACAGCAAATATGTTTGCTGTCAAAACAGACCCCGACACAAACTTCATTTAACCAATACAGAATGTATATTGAACTTTTAACATGTTAACTCATAAATTAATGAGGCAGAGTAAGCTAAACAACGAGCAATAACTTTTAACTGAAGAAAAAAGAATAGTAGTACCAACTTGTTCTTTGCAAATAGTGATCCTGCGTCAGTCTGTGAAAACTAGATTCTAACATCTATAATAACTGCTGATACATTGCTGATAAATTGTTAAAGTCTGATTAATAATCCAAGTATAACACTAAATCGTTTAGAAGTCTGGTCGTGTAAAGGGGTACAGAGTAGTGGATTGTTAATGCACAACAGTTTTTCTCAGATACTATTATGCCCCCATCTTGGGAAAATGGCAACTCACAGGCTAATGGTTAACAAGGAGGCATTTGTCTAGGCCGCAGATCAGGAGTTTTCCTGAACAATGACGCTTGATGGGTCAGACCCACTCCCACAAAACAATGGTTTTGTTTCAAATTCCCCTGCCATTCTTCTTCTCCTCAAACCCAGTGTGATCTAAGGCTGTCCCGACCCACAGAGCGGAGTCATGAGACTTGTCTAAGGACACAAGCTTCACAGAGCTGGGGTTTTGTTCTTGGCTAAATGCAAGGTAGTTATTTATGCAAGGATTTGAAGGATCAGAGGAATTACACAGATGAATAACGTGGGTGAGCACTACAGAACATGGAAGAGGAGAATGTGCATCTATCAGTGAAACCACCACCCACCTCCAGAACACCATCTTCAGTGAGGTCTGTGCAGTGGACTGCGTTTTTTACTTTGTCTTTGCCGTAAAGTCCACGCAGTGTAGATGGACGAAGATGGCGTGCAATTTCCTGTGAGGTGGAAGACACCATGAAGGCAGTGACAAATACTCAAGAGACAACAGTATGACACATTTTCCACCTCGCTAGCAAGGTCTAGTATGAGCTGAGTTTTAAAACCAAGCATCCTGTACTGCTGTATGTTCCACAGAGTGATTACTCAGCAAATCAACATGTGATCCCAAAGAGGAAGGGACAAATCTTTAACACTCAGCAAACTTTTTACAAACCTGACAAAAATGGACTTTTCACACAAGTTGAGTCTAGTCTTATGCTACAACATTCAGTATTCATTGTGAAAAACATATTGAGAAGCTACAAGTGAAGGCCTTATACCATTACTTTCTCCTAAACATACTTCACCACTTCAAAAATAAGTAATAATAGTAACTTTCATTTTTTTCCCAAACACTGGGTATTTTTTATCCTAAGCATTTCCTGCCACAGACATTTGTTTCCCCAAGGTTAAAGCTGGGCTCCCATGCCCTTTGCTATTCTGTGCCTCAAGGAAATGTAACCCTCCCACAGGGTCTCCTATATGGGGAGGGGCAATGTTTGAATAAATTATTTACCAAGATAACTATTAACTCTAAGGAGGAGAATGGAAAGCCAGCATTATACAACACATAAGATACAAGCTATGGGACTTATGTAACCGTCTACATGTGGATAGGACACAAAAAGGTGCCACAGAGGTACGTTTGAGATTCAATAAGCAACAGGACCAGGATCAAACCAAATACAATTAAACCGGTGCCCAATCCATTTACTTAAAGGTTGATGGGAAAACATTTCCTATGACAAGTGCTTTATACTCCAGTGTTTTACGAGCACACACACACAAAAGGCAGGAACTGGTTTCAAGGCCATCAATCAGCTTAGCATTCTTCTCAAAGCCTTTCATTGGCAGAAAAAAACAAAGCAAAATACCTGTTGAAATCAGAGCAAGACTTTTCACATTTTAGTTTTTAGTCCACCTTGCAGTTGGTTTTTAACTTTCTTAGTTTTTTCAAGTGCATCAGTACTTTTATTGTCATTTTCATGAACAGACTTTTGTATGCAACATGGAACTGGGCAATAGTGAATATGTTATACAATATATATTTTTTTATTGTATAGTATCTATAAGGCTCAAGTCAAAGATGAAAAAAAAAAGACAAAATAGGGGACGTTTTACTTTGTGATAAAGTCTGCCTTCTATAATTGCATTAGTATCTCATGTGTGACCTTCTATCAGACTTTGATTTGAGTTTAATGAGTCTGTAGTGTTCTAGACTACCAGTCTTGGTGGACAGTAATGACCAGGAGGGAGTGATCCAGTGGTTATACAGTGGCAAAGTCTCATGCCTGATCCTTTATGTGTCACTGACTGTTCCACCCTGCTGATGGGAGTAAAGCTGAGGCGCTATGACCTATTAGCACGTGTCTGTCATAATGTATACAGCTGGGACTGTGGTTAGCTGTGAAGGCGTTTGTGGGAATTAACTCTAAAGAAAGTCCAATATGAGGTACTGGTGCAACGTGGTGGACTGTGACCAGGACAGGCAACAAAATCTCAAAAATGTTTTGGTTTTTTTTGTGCTGAAGAGAAAATTTAAAATATAAAGGCAGAAATGGAATTGAATATCAATTTATGTCTGCATCATTATCATCATTCACATCAGCTCCTTAATAAATATAATACACAGCTAAGACTGTTTAGTATCACAGATGGCATGTTGTCATCCACCAGACCAACAGGCTTTACTGATTATAATTCTATACGCTGTACTGTAAACCCCAAAGTTCAGAATAATTAAATATATTCAGTTGTGAATACTCAACATTTCAGAAATAGTACTACTACCTCAAATGTATTAAGTTGCTGTAACATGTTTTTCTTTTTAAGTACTTCCAACTAATATTTATTTTTATTAAGGGGAACTATTGTGGATATAAGTGAACATAACTTAAAACATAGATGAGGTACAACTGAGTGGAATTAAGTCATTAAATGCTGAGTTTATTGTACTGTTATTTCTATTGTTTCAAATAAGGATGATTGAAATAAATAAGCTTAGATGCTGAAATACAATTTCAAAGCTCTTCCAATAACCACCAATATCAATCACACCAAAAAAATTACAATCACAAAACACATTAATTTTATTCAGGGGCGTCTGTGGTTCAGATGGTAGAGCGAGTTGTCCAATGACTGAAGGGTCAGAGGTTAACGTCCCCCTTGGGCAAGACACTGGCCCTTGACTTCTCCCAAGAGGCCTGACAGAACCTTAGAATATTAAGTTAATAAGTAATGTTTTAATTTAAGTATACTTTAATAAGCATCTACATTTTAAGTTTGAAGTTTCATCAACTTAAAATAATTGAGGAAATCTATTGCCTTAAATGTTTTGAGTTCTGCTAACTTATTTGGGCTTACAGTGTGCTAAAGCAAAAAGAAAAGCATACACGGAGGAAATCTACTAAAAGAAAATTAAACACTGGGGTGGAGGGCAAAGAGCGTGTGCTGGGTGAGGACAGGCTAACAGAGGACTGCTGTGTCTGACCACTCTACTATCAGGACACATCACAAGACAGAGTGAGATCTCATGACTGGGTGAATACAATCAAGTGTGGAAGTGTCAATCTATGGCACACTCTTAAGAAATATATAGAACTGGCTAAAACCTAACTAAGGTGTTATTTATCATGGAAAGAGCATAGATTTGTTCTTAATACTGCAGTTAAATGAATCCATGCCGGGTACATATTCTAATCAGGCCCGTGTTGTTTACAGATTAGAATTAATCAATACCCTCCCCTTACCATAAATACCTAACATTTGACCATGAAAAGCAACTCCAAGGTCCTATCACTGACAGTATAGATTATCCACTTCTGATCTGACAGCCTGATAACGATGTCCTTACAGACTGGTTCAAAAAACAAAATGTACTATATTGAGGAACAATATGAGATGAAGACACAAATGACCTGTCACTGACCTCATCAACTCCTTCATTTGTCCTCTGACACCTCAGTGCTGCTGTGACTCCTCTCTTACCTTACGCATCTAATGACTGAACACACTGAGGAGTAGGAGTTGAAACATTTGGGTCATTTGACAGATAACAGAGGTTAGTTTGATGTCAGGCTTTTTCTGCCTGTTGGTCAGCTAAATCTGAAGAAATAACAGCCAGGACATGGTCTTTACAGAGGAGACAAAACAAATCATACTATGGTAGTTTAGTCTCCTCTACATCTAGAAAAGTTCTAGAAATACTAAAGAAATACCAAATGATGCCTGGGCACCAATAGGATGTTTTAAATACTATTGGTATCAGCACAGTTTGACTCAGATAGTGGCTGATAAGTAACATCAGCCATCTCAAATGGAGTTACTGACTCTGAAAGACAATCAAAGTTAAAACATAATGACCTAGATTTGTTTCTGATTTATGTATTTAACCATTAAAGTGCTCTGTGATGAAATATACAAAGTGTGCTCCACCTCCACCAAATGCTGGTGATCATTACTACAATTACTGAAATTGTTATTATTGATATTGTACATTTCCTTTTTTTCCCCTTACAAGTCTTAAAGGAAAGGAAAAGTGAAAACAGTGCCTCCTGGGTAGCACATGTACAGTACTATGGAAGGTCACCTTTAGCTCTGTTTTTGTATATTTTTATGTAATTACAGGGTTGAAATGATCTTATTTTCTTTGCATACAATCAAAAAAATACAGGAAATGTGTCCACACCCTTAAAAGACATACAAAAACATGATTTACTTAATTTTTGTAAAGGTTAAAGTGACTATTTAGTGTGTGACCCCATATTAAGAAGCAGCACAAACAGAAACATCAGTTCAGAGTGGGACTAATATAGGAATATCTTATCTTGAATCAAACATTCAATATCAGAAAATGAATGCAGTAAGTCTCATATTGAGCAAAAGTTCAAACTAAATACAACCACTTTGGTTTATAGAAGTAGTTTTTTTCCCCTGAAATGTTTGGTTTTACTTTTGTATATACCTCAATATCCAGACTGGATCTTAATACAAAGACTAAGAAATGCATATGTGGTTATTATAACTTTGCTAAACCAATAAATCTAATGTTGGATTAAGATTTTTGTACAGAAGTGTATGTAACTATAAGATTAAAACAGCCCTAACTGTACCACAATGACAATATTCAACTATCATGAACCATAAGTTGTTTTCTTCATATAAGTGGTTCATAATGGATTTGGCTGCAACTACAGTCAATTGTGAAGCACTTGTAGAAAAAAAAAAAGTGATGAATGATAATGATGAGCCGTTTGCTGCTGTTGTACAGAGTAGATTGAGCAATAGTTGTAGCTCATAACCTTATATCTAATCAAAGACGCACTAGAAAGAAGCAATTTACATTTCAATCCTATTCAGCCATTACAGTTTCATTGGGTTTTACTTTTATTTAATCGTTCAGTTTGGGATCAGTCTGGATGACTGCAGTTCAGTTCTGGGTGTAGATCACACTTGCTCAATAAATGTTTTTAAATAACTTCTAAAAACACTTTCTTTTTTGTTTTTTTACAGATGTGCTTTTATGTAACATCATCCTATTGTTTTCATTTGTTGTTTTATTACTTGAAGTTGCTTCGTGCAGTGCTGTCTTTTATCGTTTTATTTATTTTTCTTTCACTGTTTTTATATTGTGAGGTCAGTTGTTCTTCGCTGATTTAATTACCATAAATGTCATATATAACTGTATATTTTCACTTCCTTGCATCTCTGTCTTCATGTTTTATACCATCTGCTGTACATTTTGCATTTTCTGTGTTTTTTCTTTTAAACTTTCCATAATTATTTATTTACATTTCTGTGCATCCCCCCCCCCCCCACACACACACACACACCTCTTTGGTCTAAAGGTCATTTCTGAGTTTAACTTGAAAGATGCTGTAAAAATCACAAAAGAAAAAAAAAAGGAGTAAATTGTATATTATGAAATATCTCTAGGCTGTTGACATCAGCGAACAATGGCATAGTGTCATGTGACCTGGAAATGATTAGCCAATCAACTAACCTCATTCTGTCTCTGTGGCTCGTCACTTATGTTTGGTTTATGGCCTACAGGAGTGATGGACTGTGTGCATTCCAAACAAGGTGAGTAAATGATAACAGGAGGACATAAACATGCTGCCTTCCTGGACGAGTCATGTCCATCAACTGAATTTGTAGGACTATGTTGCAGGTGTACAGGCGCTCATTCTTATGGTTACCAAACAGTGATTGGGAGGCAGGTCGTCTTATCATTAGATTTCACGTCACGCACAAGCACAGCCCTGCAGCAGTTATCCCACAGTACCCAGGAACACACACATGTATGTGTTCAGTCAACACTGCATCACAGGTCACTTCTGAAATGTAATCTAAGAATTCTGCACATTTCAACAAATTAAACTCACTGGTTTTCTTACATGAGGTGCATTAGTTCATTTCACCAGTCCAGGGTATCTGCAACTAGATTAAATGTGTGACTTTTTAAGTCATTTTTAAAAGGATCGTCTTCAAATGTAAGACCTTACATTCACAAAAATAACAGTACAATGAGCCTCATAGTTATTGTCTTGGACCACTCTTACTCATAATTCAATCCAGCTAACGTTACATCTACTTTTCTTTCTGATTAATATTTCTAGTATTGACATTCAAGTTTCTAAAGCTCAATCCTGAACCCTTCCATCCATGAATCATTGTTCTTGTCTTCACTCATTCCCAGCTATGTTATAATCAGATAATCAACACTAATTACATATTTGATGAATTATTTCCAAAGATTTTCTAAGTAAATATAGCAATATCATTTATTACTCCACCAAGGAATGGCAGAGTAATGTTTTTGCTGGAGTTTGTCTGGTTTCTAGCAAGATAACTCAAAAAGTCATCCAGGGATTTGGCTGAAATTTCTAGGAAATGTTGATACTGACACAAGGAACAAGTGATAAAACTTTGGTGGTAATCAGTGGGGTTGGGGGGGGGTGACACGTACATGATTTTGGTGGCCTTGGTGGAGTCTGTGCTCTCTGGGTGCTTTTCTAGTTACATATGTAGAAGTTTTAAGACCTTCATGAGCCATGTTCAAGAATTAATTTGAAGGATAATTAATACAAATTTAGGACAATGACATTTAAATTTTTTAAGGATCCATAGACACCCTAATAGGCACCTGGTAAAATCACCTGAAACACATTTTATGGTCTAAAATTCAGGTTTACCTACGTTTGAAGATTTTATAATTGCCAAAACTGAAAAATACGATGTCTACCAAATAAAGATTAAAATGTATCATATAAAACCTTACTTCTTGACATAAAACCAGCTGTGTAATTTTTAGCAAATTGAATTTTATTTGGTGAAAAGATGAAACCAAACATTAACAAGTGGTACCAGGCACAACAAACCCCACGCCCTGCAAACATTTGCCCTATCTCTTATCATTGTGAAAACACATTTTTGGTGACTGTGACCTTGACCTTTGACCTACATTCACTGAAATTTAATGGGATCTATTCTGGACCACCTCATCCCTTTCCTGAAAATTTTACGGAAATTGGTATAATGGTTTTTGCGTAAAGTTGCTAACAAATAGACAGAAAAAGACAAAAAAAATAAAAACCAGAACCAAAAACAATGCCCTTCTACCCTTTCTGGGATGGTTTAATTAGTTTTTAAAAAAGCCTTCTCAGTCACCTGCTGCTGTGTATTTAAGATGTAAAATAGTCCAAAATTTCAAAACCATAGCACTTTGATTTCCAGGTTGAATTATGTACATTCTGCTCATAGCCTTTAGAAGCAAGCTCCAAAACGGCCCTTTAATGAAGTTGATAATCAATAAAATATAGTTTTCATCATTTACTGTGTCCCAAGGGCTACTTCTACAAGATATAATATTTGGATACACTGTAAAAGAAAATGGATGTTAAAGTGTTTGGACTTACTGGATCAGCTGGTCCACAGAATTCTCTAAAGGTCTGTGGTATGTCACTGCCATGGATTTCTAAGACGATGCAAGGTCCAGAACACAGCTCAGTTACCATACTCTGCAGGAGGTGAGTAGAAATTCAGTTAAGAGCGATAGTAATCCCTCTGTACATCACCAGTACCATTTAACCAAGAAGTTCACATTATTATATTTGACCCATTTAAAGAAATAAAAAGCTAAGTACTCACACATTCTCTACTCAAGTAAAATTACAGAAACTTAGGTAAAATTAGAAATATTGATTTGTCATTTTTACATTTAGATTGTAAATTCTAAAGCTGATAAAAACACTGTAGCAAATACCTAAAATCACTGCTTATATACTTTAATTAAATATCTGTATACTGGGTATCTTCTCACCTCTACTCATAGTCAGAGGATTATGAAACTTTATATTTAGAATAAAATACATGTTGTGAAAAAGGATATATTAGAAAATGAATTGTCAATAAACCACTTTTTAAACCACCCACAGATGTATGTATATATGTGAATAAAAGTCATGCTGTTTATCAGACACTTTCACAGATCAGTCACTCCCAAACAAAACTTCACAGGTACAATAAATATGAAGAGAGTTAAGAATATAATTATCTAGTGTATAATTGGATCACAATTAGCAACTTCCCAACTGTCTTGGTGATGATGACTCTGGTTGGGTTTTCTACAAAAATTCTTTCAATAGACGACTGATAGCACACACTTAACACAAACTTAAATAAAGTACACATTAACTAACAACAATGAATGCAGTGATAACGTCTTAAGAATATATGCAACATTCAACAGTATATAACATGTTTTTAGTATTATATAGTTATAATATATTAATAAGAGTTAAGTAATAGTTAAATGTCTTGCTTATATATTTTAGTATTTAGTAATATTAGTGAAAATTATATTGATTAATAAACACATTACATTTAATCAATTCTAAAATTTCAGCATATCATGGGTTACCATGTTAACTAATATTAAATAAACAGCCCTAATTGTGCAGTAATACCCTCGAGCTGCTGTTAGGTTAGACCATGAAATCTGTTAAAGTCAAAAAAAGACAGACTCCCTGCTCAAAACACACTCCAACACAAACCCAAACTGCACTAAGAAAAACACAAATTTTATTTACTGTACTTTAAAAACTTGATGTGATATTGATGCCAACAACAACTTGCTATTGAGAAAAAATGTTACAGGACTTTTTTTTCTCCTGAATTAACAATTTGTAGAAGTTAGGGTGGAGTGGCTTGCTATGACAGTACAACAATGTAGTATTTATACTCACAGGATACTCTGGAACAACACTTTTATACACTTCATAGAATTCTTCTGCATTTGCCCGGTCCACATTGAACTGTACAAAGAAAATCAAAATGAATGACAAGTAAGTAAATATTTCACAACAAAGAAGGGAACATGGAGACTGCGCTCCAGGAAATGAAATATATATTAAAAAAATAAAATAGGAGAAGACGCAATAATGGGGAAATTCTTTAATCAAATGAAAATATATACTTGGTGCAGATTTGGAAGGGTACAGAATTATATTTTTTACAAGTACTGTGTGATATGGTAATATGCATTTGTTTTCCATATAAATTTAAAACAACTTCTACATGTAACGTCAGTGACAAGACCTGATTGATTTATTTTCACCCTACGGCCCAGAATGTGCATCACATCTAATGTATCAAAGTGAGTGGACTGTGAGAGGTCACTGTCTGCAGCAGCAACAGCAAGTGGCTTCAGTCACGAGGTCAGGCTGGATCAGAGCACATCAATACAGTCTACATGTACTGGTTACATGTGTCAAACTAATGACCACGTGATTAAACTAGTCTACAAATGCACGAGTATGGTGTAAGACCAAGGCCGCCACTGTAACCTAATACATGAAGCTTCTATAACAGAGTATGCTGTGCCAAATGATGAGTAATATTTTTACCATCTGAAGAGCTGACACTTCAAATCCAGCTGAAGAAATAGAGTTCAGGATCTTGCCAGTCAGGCCTGTGAACACATAAAACCTGTTCTTATCAATGACTTTTTATGAGTCTTTCATAAGTGTACACATATGTGCAAGTGAGGTTTTTAGTGCCACAGTAAAGCCATTCAGTAGGAGCCAAATTATCTCTGGAGGTGCAGCCACTGACAGATATGATAAAGAGAGATTAAAAATATGTTATTGTTGTGACTTCGTTGTAATCCTCCTAAAAACATGTTGTGGACTGGTGCAAATAGACTTAATGAAGCACTTTAATCAAATACTGCTGAAATGTATTTGTAATTATATCCTCCTTAGACGCAGAAATGCATTTTTTCCTCTTTAGTGGACAAAAGTGTCCTAGCTTTACTTAAAAAAACACTGCCCTTTGTAAAAGACATTCCATAAAAAAAAAAAAAAATCTGAAAAAACTGTTGCATCATCCCGTTTCCTGGGTCTCAGGAGGATATAAAAAATAGATTATTTGTGTTGTTACTGTCAAGCCTCTGCTTGCGACAATAGTCTACACAGGCTTAATATTAAGCAATTTGTTTTTAAACCTTTTTAAAACTCATTAGTTTTGTTATCACAGCCAAAAAGGTCATTTGATCTTTTTTGTTTGTGTGCCCTTTGAACAGTACAGTTATACTGTCTTTCACATGCCCTTCCTATTAAAGGAGGGGAAACATTATTGCATGTATTTTTAGACAGCACTTCAGAAATCAAGATACAGGGATGTACCTCTTGTCTCCTGCATTGTACATTAAGGTAAAAATGGGACAGACACGGTGACAAAGGTGCAGCAGTGACAGTGAAGGTCAGACCGCTGCAGACGCACATAATTGAAAGAGGGCGCCAGTCTCATAATCTCTGTCTGACACCCTGATAAACAGCCATCGGTATACTCCTCTGGATACACCCTGTCTATATGTTACATGAAATGTAAATGTTGCTGCAGCTGTGACTTTCAGGTGTTACCCCACACCAAGCCCTGTTGAATTTCTCTCTTTTTTTAGGTAAGTGTTCAGACACAGTCCAGTTACATGCATGTTAGGTAAGTCACCTCCTCCTGAGTCCTCATTGCCCTCCCTAGGCAGCAGCCGACAGCCTGCCTAGGATAGACACACTCACCGCAGCTCCCAAAATCAGCTGGTGCTGTTGCTAGGAGATCTTATTCTGGGTGCCTGGCAACAGAAGCTTCTCTATTCCAGTCATGTCTGAGTGTGTTCTCAGTCACAACTTCCTATGTCTCCATTATGATTGGCTGAATGCTAGAGACGTAGCTGAAGCACAAATTATCGTCTTAAAAGTCCTCCAGGAGAAATCAAAGCAAGATTCTGAAGACTGACAGTCCCAGTTTGAGTTCAGCGAGCCAAGTGTCTCATACTGAGTGACTATTCTTAGCTCACACCATGGTGTAGGTCTCTTGAAGGTAAACACTGTGCAGTCATATTAAAATAATGACCATAATTCAATCAGAGCCACTGAGAAGCTTTTGACCAGTGTAATATTAAACCTGTGTAATCAGGCCCAAGGTAATTATGAAGCATCATGTTGTATTGCAGGAATACAAGTATACTCAGACTAGACTTAATGAAATATTACACTACTGAAAATCACCCGAAAGATAAAACAACAGAATGTTTTAACAGAATGCTTCTCATTGATTATCATATTCATTCAAATAATTAATTCTACTTTAGTAGTGCACTCAAACAATGCCTCTGTATTTGGTAAAGTTTCAGGTTATTGCCTCATTTTTAGAAAAAAATACTCCAAAACTTCTCAATCATTAAATTGAAAGAATGGATGGATGTGGCAAATGTTTGTTGTGCTGCAAGGCCCAAGATGAACACAGACAATTTTCACAAATACAGTACAACACACATAATTATCCCATTTAAACAGTAATGAAGATGATGATTGATTGAGATTAGATCACGAAATAATGCCACTCCAAAATATTTTGTTACGTTCATAGACTTTGAAGTGGTCAGTGTTAAACAAAGCTTCATGTGATTATATATGTACAACTACTCCACCATATATAAAAGTTCCGTGGTCAAAACCTTACTGTGAAAGTAATCATTGATGCTATCAGCAAAACATATTTATATTTTTTGATTTCTATTACTGCTGCATTAATGAAAATGACACATTTTACAGTTATACTAACATCATTTGGCATACTTTACATACTTTTGTTAATGTAACATATTAATGCATACATCATATAAGAGCATTATTCTGTTGTACTACTTTCCAGTGAGACCCATGCATTTTAAAAAAAAGTAGGCCTATTTTCTGCAATATATTTTGCAGCCAACCCAAGAGGGTATTAAAGAGTTTTTGTTTTTTTTAAGAAGAAAAAGGGCAATTCATCCTTCAGTTTATCACAAACTTTGAAAATGATCACTGGAACTATACTAATCTAAAGCAACCTAACAAAAAGGTTCAAAGAGCAATCCTTATACGTTTTCAAAGTTCAACTGGACTAGTTTTGTTCTTGAAAACATACTACTCCAGTTGAAACCCAATGACTACTAAAGATGAACAATGACCAGGGCAAATAAGAAGTTAAGAAAAAAGAAATAGCTGTGTCTGATTAGTGGTAAACTTTTAATACTCAGGTAAAGTACAAGTATCTCACCAGAGTACTTGAATTAAAGTTACGTCCCACCACTGCTTCAAGATGAAGTTAAGTGTTGACAACTTTATAAACCTGAATAAAAAAAGCTATCAGACCTCAGTGTATTAATTAAAAAAAAATGTTGATGGATCTAAAAGAACAGATGATAAAAGAGGGATATTTATATATTCACCATCTTAACATGTGAACAAAACCAACTCTGTAGGAAACATGTTTGTAGCTGTGCACAATATTTTGTAGATTGACTTCAATTGTTGCACAATTCTACCCTGCAGCCCCACACAACACACCCATATTCTGGCAGATTTTTAATGGTGCTCAGACATAAATATTTCCCACACAGACATTTTGTACATGTTGCAGCAGATGAGGCACAGGTGTAACTGTGGTAATAATAATAATAATATTGATGAATGAATTCCATACAGGTGTGGCTGGAAGTCATACCTACACCCTTATGTCAGTTTGATGAGACAAGCCTGAACACTGTGGACATGATTGAGAGCCAACTGGACAGTAAAAATGTATGATATACAGTGGGCCGGTGTGGCTTTTATGCAATCTCGTGGGCTACTTTTGGGTTCACACTGTATTGTTCTAACAAATCAGAGTGGGTCTCTGTTCAGTCAACAACTTGCTTTGTGCATACTTCAGCTCCGTCCGAGAATTTCACATTTCACAGGTCAGAGCCCTAGTGGCATGTTCCGTGAACGGGGGATCAGGGCAGGGATTAGGAAAAAAATCCAAAGCACAATTTGGTAACCGTGTGGTGGCTCTGTGTGACGCAAACGTTAAAAACCATAGGAGGAAGGAGAAGAAATGTTTCACAAAAGTCAGAGGGACAGCACAACCACAAAAAGACTACATGTGCAAAACCTATGCATGCAATTGATGTCGTTGAACAGACTTTCCTTACCCTCAGAGACTGCATGAGGTTTGATGATGCAGCATGTGCAGTTGGTAAATATGGCTGTATTGGAGGGACCGTGGCCAATTGTGGATGGGAAGAAAAATTCAAGTTCCTGGTAAAACCAAAAACAGAAGGAAAAACACTTAAAGGCAACCATCTCTGGAAATAAAGAGCAAGGATTACAATGGGAGATCATCACATCCAAAAACATAACAGCACATCTTCACTAACCCTGTTGCTCAAAAATGAACTGTTATAAAGGAAATGCCATCTGAATTAGGTTTAATTTCAATGAAAAAACTTAATGTTTTAAGTCAACATAGTTTCCAAAAATGAGGCAAAAATGTTTAACATGAAACCAAATTTTTCAGATATATTTAGTTTAATTTCTGCTTTAAGAAGCATATAACAGAACACTTATTCTTCTTGGTTACTGCACATAAGTGTGGAACACAGTTAAGACCAATACACAAGACAGATGCAAAAGAATATACCAACATCTGTTTATCAAGCCATGTTAATATGTAAAGATGTAGATGTTATTAAACCATTGTTTTGGATTATTACCTGAGGATCTGTAAAAAAATAAAAAATAAAAATATCACGTATATTGATGGATTAATATTATTATAGGAAACATTAAAGTAAATGTGTAAATCTTTTGGTGTATTTTTCTAAGTAACTAAATATATTTATCAAACGCTGAGAAAAAGTTTTAAAAATGACACAATGGTTCCAATTTTAATATTAAATGTGTAATGATGTGAAATGTTTGGAGAAAGAAAATGTAAGAAAAAAATGCAAGCCATAAAATGAGTGGTGCCAGGCACAACCCCCACACCCCCGCAAACGTTTTACCTGATTTGCCATATCGCTTGTCATTGCAAAAACACGTTTTCTGTGACTGTCACCTTTGACCTACATTCACCAAAATTTAATGGAATCTATTCTGGACCACCTCACAAATTTCCTGAAAATGTAATGGAAATTAATCCGGTAATTTTTTGGTAAAGTTTCTGAAAAACAGAGACAAACAAACAAACAAAAACAATACCCCTCTCCCCTTGGGGGATGGGGTAAAAAGACACAATGTACTTATTTATATTAATAGGATGTTGTGATAGGAGTATGTAATTCTGTTTTTAAGTTATTTGTAGAGAAAAAAAAGGAGTAAAAAGAAACAACAATCTATAGGGACAGGTGATAAACTTTTATTCTGCCAAGTTATGTTTATCTGTTTGTTGATTTGTTAGTAAGATAACTCAAAAATTATGGATGGATTTGGCTGACATTTTCAGGAAAGGTTGATATTGGCACAATGAATAAATAATTACATTTGGTAGCAATCATTGCAGGTATGTGGGCTTGGGGGGGGGCACATGTATGTATGTATGTTTCATTCAGTTGGTCGGGGCAAACTGCTAGTCATAGAAGGGGAAGGAGGGCTGATCTACCTTGTACTGTACTCTGTACTCTGTACTCTCTGAGTGCTTTTGTAGTTTCAAATGGAATGTATAAAAACAGTGAGTTGTAGTGAATTATATGTTTGGAAAATTGTCTCTGGTATTTACAAACTGAAATGAGAAGCTTTGATTGAACCCAATTGAACTGAAAACATGATTTACAATGTGTGCTGACAGCAAAAACAGGCATTAATTATTTTATGATTGGGCAAGATTAGGTTTTTTGTTCAGCAAAACATTGCAAAGATACGATAAAAGAAGCATGCACAGTGAAGTAATTTATGTCATCTAAATCACAGTCTTTTCTTAACCCCAAATTGCTTTCTTCTCCTTAAACCTAAATAATGTCCTTTATTTGTGTTACTATTATTATCATTAATTAAGCTCTGTATTGTAATGGAGGTGAACTCAAACAAACCTTATGGCTTTTTTTCTACCTCCAGCACATTTATTATCTATATGTTATTTACTTTCTATATTCTGCTTCATGTGTGTATTTGATATTTACTTTCTGTATTCTGTTTTATATGTGCAAAGAAACTAAACTAAGTGTTGAGATGCAAACTCCAGTGTCTGGTGGCAAAGTCCTGGATTCTGTAAATCCATCATTTACCCAAATCTCTTGCCAGTTGAGGAATGTTAAAATAGTAGCAGATCTTTCATTAAGGAATTATATTTTGTTGTAACGCAACCAAGGCATTATGGGTAACATTTTTTCTTACGACACATAATTGGATTGGCTCTTTAGTTACATAAGAATGTGATTTCTGTGTCTGGGATGTCCTTACTCTTGCTGCTGCAGCAAGTGAGTCAGAGCCATGTCCAACATTTTTGATGCCATCTGTTCCAAACTGGGCACGGACACAGTGCGGGGCCTCCTTCCGAGCAGAAGCAGAGTCTGCAGGTCCCAAGAGCCTCCTCCAGATAGAGACTGCCTCATCACCCATCAGCTCCATGGCAACCACAGGGCCTGAGGACACGAACTGCACAAGGGTACTGCAAAATGGAGCAGATCCGGAAATCATTTAAATGGGATACCAGCCTGCAGCAGGTCAGCTGTGTTCAATGTGTTTAAATGTCACTTCAATGTCATTAGGATCATTGTCAGAGGTCATGTTAATACTAAAACCTTCTCCACAAGCTCATACCTGCTTTAAGTGGCAAATCATTTACAGAGGTACTCACTTAAAGAAAGGCTTTGACTGATGTTCCACATAAAAGTCTGCCGCTTGACTCCTGTAAAGTAACAAAACCATAAAAGCTGAGGTTAATGAATGGCCACATTATCTCTGGTATTAAACATGTTCCTTTTATGTACAACCTGTGGTGATGGGAAAGTTACTTTAAAATGGAATGTATATGGAATATGGAATATTGTTTGTTTCAAATGTCTGAAAATGGTAAATAAAGTTAAGGCACAAAAGCTTAAAACTACATTCACCAAAATTACAAAAATAAATAAATGAAATAAAAATCAGAAAAATATATATGTTAAGTTCATACTTGTCTTTATACTTTAGTTTACTATCTTTTTAAACTCTAAAACCTAGATAAACTGGAAAAAAAAAAAATTAGACGTTAACCTCAATTGTATGTGTTGGGGAATAGACAATACTTATTTTTTATTTATTATGTCTGATTTCATTGGCTTTCTGCTAAAATATGAGCTAAAACACTAATGAGTTAAAGAAGAGGACTAGAACTACAATCATACATGAATGAAAAATTCTAACTTCTCCTCCACTTGAAGGAGAAGCAGCAGAATTCATTAAGTTTGGGTGCATAAAATATGCACAGCAGTCTAGAAACAGCAGAGGACTTTGCAACTGTATTACAAACTTTCTTACAAACTGTTCTCACATGAATTTATTTTCAAACATCTTAACATACAGAGAAAGAATCAAGTTATGACAAAATACATACATTTTAGAGAAGTGATATTCAGTGATTTCTACAGCTGACCAGGTAGAAATAATAGAGGATACAGATGAAGGAGGATGGTGAAACAAATCCAAAATTTCAATATAAACAAATGAAGACTGTGAACGTACAAAAAACACTTTTTAGTTTAGCAACAATGATATTTAGTAAGGATGCAGTGGTGCATGGCTGCATGGTCATTTATTCACATTTTTTACATCAACATATTGATGGGGACAACAGCATAAAAAATTACTTATTCAAATTTTGTTAAGGAAATATTTCCTTGTCAATTAAAATCTATTCATTTTTAGCTTTTATCCTGAGACTCCAAAAAACTAAATTTGTGGATCAATGGGCACTGTGGCTGGAGGTTGCGGGTGGGGAATGGAGTTAGGTGAGGGTATAAAACCCATAAAGTCTATCAATCTGTACACCTGGGCCAAGAACTATGAAAAGTGTTTCTTTTACACTGTCATTGTTGTCTTTGTTTTATGATCTAGCAGAATGAAAAACAAAATAAAAACAAATGTAACATATGCTTTTCTGTGGTGGTGTTAAAATAATCAATTTCACTTCATAAATTTAAATATACTTTCTTTTAATTCTTCAGTTTTTAAAAAATTTGGATTTGCTCCTTTTAAGCCTGGTTTAACTAAACTCTGATTAGACCTAATCTTAGATTGGATTAATCTTTTTGGTGTGAGACTCTTACAACCATTAATCATCTTTATGCCACTTTTAAGACTTATGCTGGATTGATAATGTGATTATACAACAACTGAGTACCTGATTAAACTACTTAATTAAATGCTTCTCTTGTGTAGCTCTTGGCGAGCCATATGTTTCTCATTTGTGTGAGACAGCAGAGCCACCCATCTGTTTATGTGAGGATATTGGCAGCAAAAGCCTGTGTCTCGTTGTTTGACAAGTGTTTGTCTTTACACTACCACAACAAGACATGTAGGGTTATCAGACACTTTGAAAAACAAGCTTTTGTCCTTACCATGTCAGCTTTACCATTTTAGCTTTGGTCACAATCAAGTTGGAACTGTGTATCAGTTCAAGGACATCTCCGACCTTGGTAACAGAATCTGGCTTTATCAAAGCAAGGGTTCTGGAGACAAAAGAAAAATGTTTAAGGATGTAATGGTCTGTCATCACAACCCACAGATAAACTATACATATATATATATATATATATATATATATATATATATATATATATATATATATATATATATATATATATATATATGAAACATAAACACTGAGTAAAAATAAGCGTAAGACGGAGATAATATTTATGGCTGAGGATTGTGGCTCAGTTATCCACTAAGCAAATCACCCTGCTTACTTTATAGCTCATCACTATAAATCCAAAGATAAATCTCTGTTAAACAGTCAAGAAAGGACTGTGTAAATATATAAACATAGATAGCACAGCTGTTTTAGCAAACCAAAGAATTTCATTTATCAAACAAAACAACATCTTGTAGTATACATTTACACTGTTGGAGCAAATAACTGTACACAAAAATATGCTCTTCTAAAAATAATATTAAAATAAAGATTATGAGCTGCAGTTACAGATTTAATTACAAAACGCTGTAAACATACAAGGCATGTAACAGGAAACGACAATGACGAATGATCTCACAATACAAAACAATCCTACCTTTCTTTTTTGCTGCCAAGTTTGTTTGCTGTGAACTGGTCACCATATTCAATTAAATTAAGCTGCCGTGAGAACACATTTACTCGATTCCCCACAAACAGGTCCTCTTGATGAAGCTCCTCACATCTGGTCCTTCTCAAAAATATTCGCTGGTTTTTAACATCAAACTGTTAACAGAAGTAAGTCACGATGGTAATTTAACATGATTGTTGAAGAAATATAATAAAATAAAACAAAACTGCTTCAATAAATGTAATCTGATCTTTGTATATGAAGGACCTATGTAACTGTGACAATGAAGAATTTGTTTTACATGTTAAATGTCATCAATTCATAATAAAATTAATATAGCCAACAATACCAATACAATATACAGGATATAAATAACAAATTATATAAAAGCATAGTGTTGCCAGAAAAGGAAAAAAGGAGATTAGTATAAATAAATCGCAAGGCAACCAAAACTAAAACCTATCTTATATCAACTTTATTTGATCGTTTTCACATATTTGTCCTCAAAATGTATATGGTTGAACATTTCTGAAGCCAAAATGTCTTAGATTGCAAAGAGCAGCAACTGCAGTAAGATCACAGCAATACATGTTTACCATCTCCACTGCTCCATCTTTAGGGTAGTAGAACAGTTGGTAGCGCCGTAGGAGAGCTGCAGTAGGGTCATACCACTCAGCCAAAAAGGCATACCGATCCTCCTGAAAAAGACAAAGCATGGATAAAATTACAACACTGAAGGCTCCACAGTAAGTAATATTGACATATTAAAAAATATTTCAAAAGTCATAAAACACATAACAAACTGAGGATTAAAAATATATCTTTAATATATCTTAGTTAAATGTGTAATCAATAGAAAAAAATTCTACGCAATATGTAACAGAGTTGTCTGCAAAACGTTGAGGAATAAGTGGTTAAGAAAACTGACATGTATGAGATTACCTGCTTGTCTGCTACAACTTCTGCCCAGGGTAAATAAACTATATTTTACCTTAATCTTATTTAATCTTAATTTATTCTGGTTTCAATATAATTTAAATGATGACAGATCATGTCTGACTATATTTACCTTGGTCACCAAATCTGGCACTGAACATTAAAAACATAATCTGGAAGTAATAATATAAAGTAGTTAGTCATTAACTATATTCAAGTCATGTTTACAGATATAATTTCAGATTAAATATCAATCCCATCATTTTAGAAGCCTGCAAGAGGTCTCCAGGTGAACCCCATGGGATGGATTTCTTTCATCAACCCAGTTTCCCCAAACAGGTTTACAGAAGGTCTTAGTCCATACTAGATTACGTCCAGGTACTACTCAGAAAATTAAGAATATCGTGTAAAAAAATTTTTATTCAGGTAACTCAACATAAAAGGTGAAACCAATACATTTATAGACTCATGACATGCAAAGTGAGATATATCAAGTATTTATTTGTTGTAATTTTGCTTATTATGATTTACATCTTATTAAAACTTCAAACTCAAAAACTGAGAAAATTTGAGCTTTGCTTGAAAGTGAGTTTTCTGAAGCTGTACATCCTAATCAGCAAAATCAAAACAAATGAAAGCTTGCAATATATTGATTTGCATACTAGTTGTCTATATAATATGTACATTCCACCGTGCAGAAATGCAAGCACCTTTTCAGGATAGTCCAATTGTCCGAGTATGTCTCTGAAACGACACCCGTCAACTGCCTATTATTATAGCAATAAAGCCCTAAATTAATGGGAAAAGTACATAAACTCTTCACATCAGCTGTTCAAAAATCTAGAAACAATAATTTGTTTGTAGCTTTATAATAACGTTGTATAACAAAAATATAGATATGAAAACTATTCAGCATGGAGAAAGACAAGTGATATCGTCCAGACTACTGTTGAGTTTCTGTTTCAGATCAACAGATGATGTAGGACGAGGGGCGAACATGCCAGCTAGCAGAATATATTTAGCTAACGCTAACTAATTAGTTACTACCACTTTCTTTTGTCACAAAACTAGTCGCATATAGTTAATTAAAGTAAAGTGCACATCCACATCACCCAAGCGTCCTATGATGAATCCGTATTTAGCCCATACCGTAGTTCGTTAGCTAGCTAACAAAGTTAACATTAGCTGCATAGTATTATGCTAACGTTAGCATACATTTTATATGCCGTTATCTTAAAGGTTTCTCCAGTGTTGTAATTCATTCTAGACACATATTTCAGAAAAATATTTTGGAAATATTCCAACTTACCATTTTGGTCAAATTTACAAGCTCTACACGAAGCAATGTCGTTTTCCAAGAGCAAATATTAGCTACCTATACGGACTCATGACGTTTCTATAGTAACTGTGATGACAATCCATGGGGCGTTCATGGTAAATTGGTAAAGATATGTATGTATGTATAAGAGTACAGAGGTAGAGGTATTATTACAGAGAAAGGTATCAGTCACTAATGTTAAAACATCAGTAGCACATGTAGTGTGGATGAGTATCGTATTAACTATATGTTTAAGACAAACTTAATTACTTGAACAACATTCATGATACACTTATACATTTCACTGAGTCATGCGCCTCCTACTGGTGATCCTTTAAAAAAAAAAAAATTGGTGTGCACAGGATTCCGAGAGACGCAAATGCAGCATTTGAACCTTGTCGTTTACCCGGAAAAACACCAGTCATCATCAAAAAAGTAATAGATCTGACCGAAAGGCAGGATAGTATGTACAAGTGTTTGTATCACCTGAAGCCTATGGGTTTACATAGATAATTTTAAAACATTAGTGTGTTTCAATTAAAGTGTTTCTCAATGTCTGCCTCTGCTCGTTTAAGACCGTACATGACTGACAATGGACCGTTAATCTTAGATGGTGGACTAGCAACAGAACTGGAAGCACAAGGAGTTAACCTACAGGTTAAGTACCCAAATAAAATGGTCAAAATAAGTGCATCTAGCTAAATTACACTCGATTTGAAATCAAAACCGAAATAAATGGCTATATAGGACCTTTTTTACTAGCGGTAGCTCTTAATTACTTTGCTACATATAGAACCAACAATACCAGTTTGTATTCAGACTGGGATTACAGGATAAATGAATCTCGTAATGCAGTTTATACGTTAAAAGTAATATTGTAACACGAGAAGGAAAAGCGTCATGCTTTAAACTGCTTCAGTAAGTCCACAAGATGGAGCCAGAACTACTAAAAAACAACCAGTCACTCATTAACCAGCATTTCCAACAAACTTTGGAATGAAGTACATAGATGTAGAACATTTACAGTGTATGTATGTGTGTGTCACACTCAGGGAGATCCATTGTGGAGTGCCAGACTTTTGCACACCAATCCCCAGGCTATAAAAGATGCCCATTACAGGTTGGTTAATGTTCAATCATTCATTTAAATATTAGAAATATTCAACATTTCAGGGTGTTGCTGGACTTTAACTGCTTTTTAATGTTTTCTCAGGTTTCTCCTCAGTGGTGCTGACGTTATCACAACAGCCACATACCAGGCAAGTATTACAGGTTTTATCAATCATCTGGATGTGACCTCTGAACGTGCCAGGGAGCTGCTGATGTCTGGAGTTCATCTGGCAAAGGAAACAGTGGAGAGTTTTGTGTCTGGCAGTCATTTCAAAGGTACATTGTACATTGTGGCAGATTTTTTATCTGTTTTTGTAAATTGATGCGCTATTATGCCATTGCTTTGAATTTAGGCCAGGGTTTTTTCTTCTTCTTTTTAAGGCCAATTGCAACCACTGGTTGGTGGCTCTGTTGGACCATATGGAGCATTTCTTCACAATGGTTCAGAATACACTGGGGCATATGCAAATGAAATGAGCATTGAGGTAAGGGGAGTTAAGCGATCCATACTGGTTATATATGCAATGGGAACAAGTTGAATCTGAGGATCCTTTATACGTCTATTTTCTTACTGTTACTCAAAAACTCAATAAATCGGTCAATAAAGAAAATAGAAATATAACACATATAGAAGGACCAAATAGTCTCCATATTTGAAAAGGAATGGGAAGAAGTAGACACTTATTTAGTCCCACCTCTTCCCCAAGCATAAAGTCTACAATTCACAAATAACTAATGCAGTATTTTAGCTAAACCCCTTGAACTAAAGCTGAAAGTTCATAGGTCAGCCACATCTTGATGTCATGAACAAAGTTGGGAATTTTGATCTCAGTGTGGATGAGAAGTGGAAAGAGATGGTCATTATAGAGGAGGAAGAAAAAGGAGGAAGGAGATGCAGTTAAACTAATTGTCCAAACTACAAGAGGAAATGTAATCTTTTCTTTTGTCATTGTGCAATGGAAACATTATTCCAACGCCAACCACTATACCAGCAAAGAGGCGTATTAAGACTGACCACTACTTCAATAGTTTGAATCAGATAAATGTTAATTATCCTATATTTTAAATATGCTTTGTCTGATTCTGTCATCCAGGTCATTCTTTCATTCCACAGTCATGCCGTAGATTATCACACTTTACACTGTGTGTTGCTGCGTCTGTGTGTTGCTTAGCAACCATTGTGCTCAATGTCTCTGAAGACCCACTTTGCAGTTATGACAACACATGTCTAACTTGAAGATAATTATAATTTTTCTGCATTGTATATGATGTAAAAATTCAATCTCAGCTAATATTACTAGACCTATATCGATATGGATGTAAATTGTTCACACTTGAGTCTCAAGCATCTCCTGTAATCTTTTTCCAGGAACTTAAAGTTTGGCATCGACCACATATTGAATGTTTAGTTGCAGCAGGAGCTGATCTCATTGCTTTTGAGACAATCCCAAGTATCAAAGAAGGTGAAGCTCTGGTGGAGCTGCTCAGAGAATTCACAAACACTAAAGCTTGGCTGTCGTTTTCCTGTAAGGTAAGACGTGTTTGTACAAAGTGCTGGTGCATTAGTTTATCAGATACAAAATTGCTGTATCTGCTCACATCCTGTCAGAATGGGCGGTGCATATCAGATGGCAGTCTCTTCACTAATGCGGTCCAGATTGCCTGTAAATCCATGCAGCTTCTTGCTGTAGGAGTGAACTGCTGTTCTCCAGACATAGTAGAGCCGTTGCTGGACTCTGCAAAGACACTGCTCAGCCCAGACATGAGCTGGGTGGTCTACCCCAACAGTGGAGAGGAGTGGGACACTGAGCAGGGGTAAGTCTGGATTCTAAGAGTTTAAAGTGTTAAAGTTTTAACAGTGATGATGTGGTCCACAGTCAATAGCTAAGCTGCAGTTCATGATCTGACCTCTGTTGTATTTCCCAGAATTTGACTGTCCTGGTTTTCCATTTTCTCTCAATTGACCTTTATTCAATAAAATGCAAATCGTGACTGGTCCATTTTTAACTTATTGATACCCTGCATTTTAAGAAGTTTATAAAGCCAGTTCAACTGTCTAATAAAATACAGAATTGTCAGACTTTTTCTGTTTTCCATTCAAAGGTGGAAAACCTCAGAGAAAGCAGCAGCATCGATCACCAAACTTAGTCATACATGGAAGAGGCAGGGTGCTGCTTTGATAGGTAGGTCCTTTGTTCAGTGCATTATTAAATTGTATCAGTGCATTTCCTGAGCAGTCACTGTGTCCTTCAGGTGGCTGCTGTCGTGTTGGTTCTGCTCACATCACAGAGCTACGTCAACAGTTAAAGCAAAGTCACACTCCAGCGTCTACAGCGTGACCAAAAGAGGAATGAACAACACTGAAGAAAAACATGATGTACTGTTACAGGAGTTTATAAAAAGCTTAATTTATTGGAAAATAAAGAAATAAATACACAACTACATAAATTCCACCTGGGTGCACAATGGTATCTGTGTTGGGTTAAAGACAAATGGCACCACAATGGTGCAAACAGAAGTGCAAGAACAAATCATGTCCATACATAAACATGAAGAAAACATGCAGTTGTGACCATTCCAGGAGTGATTCCACTATCACTTTAGTACAGCTCCCAGAGTTTCTGAAAATCTGGGATCATTAACACAGTCTTAGGTTTCACAAAGCACAAGGAAATGTCAGTTGCTTTCACAAACACTTTCACTGGACAGCATTTCCACTGAACTAACCACTGTACGTCAGGCGTGAAACAAGTCCATTTACCTGTACAATGAATCATGAAAGTGTGTCATTTCTGAAAAGGATGTCTTATGATTCCTAGGCAACACAACATACATTGAATATCATGTATATGGGCTTTAAGAGGATGGGAAATAGAACCATACATAAAGTCAGAAAAATGTGTATGTGATTAGTCTTGGGATGATATGTAAATGGTCCTGTAGTCTGACAAACACCTAAAAACACCTAATCTCATCTTATTTCAGTATAAATACAGGGAGGGAATACATTATTACAACACAGCACAGCCTTAAGTTGGAATTCCTTTGTGGAATCAGCTTTGACAGTTCTACAAAATTTATTACACATTAAGTCGTTTATCACGTGTACACTCAGACTCAAGCACGCAAAACACTTGTGCTCCTCTTCATCAATTATCTTGGATGTATTTGGCATACAATGTCACATTCATGTCATGACATTCCAACTTGGCCTGATTTGCACCTGACTCCCTAGAATTAGAGGCAGTAACTACCTAGCGGTCCATCACTTATAGCCAACAACATAAAAAGTGCTGTAAAAAGGGTAAAGGGAAACAGCAGACAGACTTGACAACAACTAAAAAAAACATAACATACTACAGTTTGGCCATCAGTAATAAGAGGATAAGCTTGGTAATAGTCAATATTACAATAAACTGATAGAGCTAACCCTGATAAACCTTGTTTTCTAAAGATAATTAAGATGCTAAGTGTTTCTGAGTCAATGCTACAGGTACTCAGTACTCAGAGCCCAGCTGTTAAACATGAAGTGAATTCTTCTAATGCAATGAACCTTTGATAAACTCAGTGAATATCCGCTAGCTGCATTTGTGTGAACCATGAACAATAAAGGCCTGGAACTCACTCTAGATTATTACATAAGGGGAAGCAGAGCAGTGGTTCACAGCACTACCTGTGAGGAGTTCAAATGTTCTTCCTATGTGTAGGGAGAATGTTACATCATGCACTTGAGTAGGTAAAGTGGTCATTATACTGCCCTTATGTGTTATTGTACAAGTGAATAGTTAGTTGTTTGTATATATATCAATGATGTCAACTAGGTCCCCACAGAGGATTAAGCAGCTATGGTAAATGAATGGCTTATCATTGTCACTTATTTGTATAGAAGCATTAAGTTATTTATTCTTTCATATTCTTTTAATTCTCATCTCACTGCTTCTTTCTAGTGCATTAGGTAACTCAAAGAAATGTACCAATGGTTTTGTGTAAGTTATTGCTTGGTTAAGAAGAGTTGTGAGCTAATACATGTGTGCGTTGATTGACAGCTTTCCTGCTGGCCTAATGTGATTAAGAGGTTAGACCAACATGACAGTTTCAACCCAGCCAGACACTGAAGTAAAGGGTGTGCTTGTTTGACTGTTGGACTCAACAGGGTTTTTAATGGAGGTTCGTACATTTTTTGTGGCTTTATTTGCACCTTAATTACACCTTCAGTTAAGTGTTGAGTTTTGAGGGTAATCATTTCTCGGTTTGTTCTTTTCACATTTGCTGGTTTTTATGATCATCTTAAGGTTTCTGAACTGTGTTGTAATCGTTTCTACTCCTCACTGTATGTGCTAATGAACCTTCTTTAGTCTGTGATGTCTTCTTCCAGATCACTGTCTGGGGAGCTTCGCTGTCTGTACTCTGTGGTATTGGACAAGCGCTTCCAGCTGCTATCTTTCTGACTTCCCATACTGTGTGAGCGTCCCAGGTGGGCCAGTCGCTTGGATGACGTTCGCTCCTCTGCGTCTCCACTGCCATGGGCCTGCTCTGTACTGGAGTGGTGGAAGTCATGGCGGAGATTCTCCAGATTTAGAGCCCAGGGACCAAGCTTCTGCCAGTTCACCCTCTGGAAGGCCATGATGCAGTGCAGATTTCCCCCCACCTGTAAGCCCAGTGTCTTCATTTAACCACTGCCCCAGTACAGCTTTACATAAAACCAACATTAAAAATAAAAAGTGAGAAATTTTTTTACCTTTTTTGTTTTCCGTCGCTGAATCCCCCTGTCTGTGTGACGGATGTCCAAGTAATCTGGATTTTGTGTGTTGAGGTCAGTCACTATATCTAACCACCTGAAAAGAGAATGAGGTTTTATACTTACACACCTTGAAACTGATGCTGATTAAATGAGGCGAAGAAAGGTGGAGCTTACTTTTTACAATGAATAGCTGGGTGTTTCCTGCTGGGTTCACCAATTAACATCCAGTACTCCATTTCATTTGGTGGCAACGGACCCCTTCAGACAAAAACCAACACTGTAAACACTGTAACACACACATATCTTTATACATGTGTGATCTAAATCCATACACATTATAGTATATATTGGAAATACGTTTTAATCAAAAATCTTTGTTCATGCAAAAATGTTAAGGGGACATATCATGCCCATTTTCCACAAGTTCCCTGGTGGCTCAGTGACCTGTCTGTGACATGCTTTGGTCAAAATATTGATGCAGAGATACAGCAGCCTCTTCAACCTGTCAAAAAAGCCCTTTTCAAAACGATGTTTTAATGCCTCATGGTTTCATGCAAATGAGTCAGAGCTGACTCAGCCCCTCTCTTCCGCATTCTACCCAAGAAGAAAAGAAATGGAACCTGAAAAAGTTGAGGCAGAGAAAAAGAGACAAAGACACTGATGAAATAAAATCAGCTGGAGAGAATCAAAGTGGACTGAGTGCTGAGTTTTACAGCCCCAATGCCTTTGGGTCCATTAACAGTCCTGATGCATGTTCGGGTCAGATTCGTCTGGACCCGGGGTGACCAGATGAGCCTAGACACCACGGTCGCGGTGCCACCCACGGACCAGCCCGTCCGATCAACCCGAGTCAGACCAACCGCGGACCCAGACGCACACAAAGCGACCAGGGCTTGGACCCAAAAGTACTGGACACACACTGGGAATACCGATGGAGAATAATAGTAGAAATCTGAGTCCGAGCAGAGGTCACTGTCACCAGTAGGTGGGATTAGCTGAGCTGGTGGGGCGGGATGGGGTGGTATATTCAAATGAATCTATACTTTTGATGTACAAAACATAGAATATCCAAAAAGGAGCGTTTTCATCCCTCTCCAACAACAAAAGGATCAGGAGAAAAGGAGAGTGCATAGTTTTTTCCCCATAATTTAAGGGTCACTTCACACACAGACAATAAATATTTGTGTTATAAAAACATTAAAAAGTCCATTATGCATGATATGTCCCCTTTAAAATGAATGGTTTGAAATCGAACACTTATGAAAATTACACATCCAAATAAGCTACTTACTATAATATATTTAATACATTATATAAATAATTTAGTGGGATATTATTAGGAATGCTAACATTTAACCTCAATGATTTGCAACCGATATTATTGTCATGCTAATGTGATAAAGATGAGAGATGTCATTCACAACCTGAGCTGCTATGATTTGTACCACACTGAGGAGTGTTCTAGCAAGTATGGAGTTATTTTAAATCGTGCTTTACAAGACACTCTACATAATGCCATACATGTATTTTTATACTTTCAAGCTAACTTTCCAGTAGCTTCAAAGTGTAATGTTGTGACCTACCTATAAGCCTTTGCAGCCTTCAGTGGCGTGGCTTCAAACCCCACTGGGCAGAAATAGTGGTTCTGGCAGTGGTAAATGTAGGCCATGGTTTCATCCTTCAGTCCCTGTGTCAGTTTCATTAATGCCCCTTCAGCTAAAAGGACATGACTGGTTAAATGCTCTGTTTCAAGTGTGCCTGTACTGGAACATGACATCTGATGGACTCACCTGTTTCTCCTGCTGTCTTGTGTTTTCCATGTGGCTTGTACAGAATGTAAGAGCAACCTCGCACTCTGAAATTATCATTAATTTGTCTGAACCACCTGTAAAATAACAGAACATAACAGAACTGAGTATAATTCCCAAAATGAAACACTGAAAGAATAGCACTGTAAGAGAGGTTTGTTTTTTTTACCGCATTAATGTAGCATTGCCTGTGAAAGGGCCAAACTTGATTTCCTCGAAAGGTGGCTGAAACCCAAGAATATGCAGTGCTTCCTCTTGAGAAATTGGTGGAAGACTAATAAAGCAAATAAACACACACCACATGATTATCTTGTTGAATAAAATGTTCACTCCATATGATTTCTGCAGATTGAAAGTAAAATTTAAGGCTGTTTTGAGAAGTTCAAATGTATTATTAATATGCAATAATACTATCATATTGGTCATGATACATGGTAAAGGACTGCACTTATATAGTGCTTTTCCACCTTCATGGTGTTCAAAGCACTTTACATTAGCCTCACACACACACACCAGTGGGCAGCTGCTGTCATGCCTACTGGGAGCAATTCAGGGTTCAGCGTTTTTCTCAGAGACACTTTGACAAGTGGACAGTTGAAGCCAGGATTCAAGCCACCAAACCTTCAGTCATTGGAAGACCCATACTACCAACTGAGCCATAACCACCCTGTGGCTGTGTCACCCATTTAATCAATGATAACACTGGTATCATGATACCGCTCCAAGTGGGCACTGTAGAGGAGGGTATAACAACAGGGATTCAACTAACAGACTTATTCATCAACTTCACCGCTAGAAGATGCAGAAACTCTGGAGAGGTCAGTCATGCTGCTCACCTCCCTGCACCCAAAGTACTATACAAGAAGTTCCAGCAGGACACCAATGAAGAGATCCCACAGGAAGTCTTGTACTGAGGCCGACTGATGCAATACCTGAAACAAAGACAACAAAAAAATATCCCTGAATATTGAAATAAAGTAGACGGCAATATTGGAGACTGAGGTGAGACCTAATTCATAATACTTTAAAAAATGTCTTTAAAGGATTTAAAAAAACAAATATAATGTTACCATCTTCTTAGATCGAGCACTTTTCTCTGTTTGATCTCCTCTAGTGAGGCATGAGGGGGGATGTCTTGCAGGTTTCGGATGGGTCGATCTGAAGACTTCATCTTCTTGGCGCTACATTTCTTAACATTGCCTAAAATACAATATTTGACAATGGTCATTCAAGGATTTGAGCAATCCATCTTTTTCATGACTCAATGTTTATATGACATTAACATTGCAAATACAGCTATGGGGCATAGTCATGCTGCAATGCTGTCATACATAGTAAAAAAAAAATAAATTAGTTAACAGCAAGAAGACAAGCCTTATATTTGTCCCAAAAAAAAGATTCAGAGTCAAAGTAACAACTTCATATTCCAAAGATAAGGTAAGTTACTTTCTCAGTATAATAAAAACCTAAAATCCCCTGATAAGGAATGACAATGAATTAATCAGTTTCTCAATATTGTGACAATTTGTGACAACTCATTATTTTGACCTCCATATTTTTTCAACTCGCTTGCAGACAGTAGTTTCCAAACAAATGAATGAAATATATTTCAGAATATTTCCCTTACTAGTTCTTATTTTTCTGGTGAGCACAGCATTAAAGTCTGCTGTGTCAATTTCCCAAGCTAAAATAGGTTTTGTGTTGCTGGAGGTCACTTCTTCCATGTCACAGTCCCCATCTGATCCCACATGGGCACCTCCTTCTCCTCCAGGCTGACAGTTGCTGAATTCAGTTGAGGGTTTAGGCTTCACCAGTGGCAGACCACCATCAGGCTTGCTTGGGACCAGATCCCTGGCTGTATTTGGGGGACGGTAGACTGATGCAGCTTGGTTGAGAAGAGCATAGTCAGAGCACACTGTGTAGAACTTCTCCCGGGAGTGTGTGACCGGACAAGTCCAAGGCAGGTGGAGCTCTGCACTTGAAGCCCGTCTTACTCTTGCAGCATCCCGGGCCAGGGAGCTGAGAAGACCATGATCTTCCCCTACATCAGTGGGCCTCTGTAGTCCTGATGGTTCTGCTGGCCCAGACAGATTTGCTCCTTGACCTTCTGATGTATTAGGCATTGAATATCCACTCAGACAGAATGGGATGAGACTGGTTATGACACTGATGGAATGGCTGTCTCTTTCTGTAGGTAAGAGGAGAAATAGTGCAGGTAAATAATAAAAATAGAAATTGGAGATGTTACCACAGAGATAGACCATTGGAAATATATGATCACGTACTGATACGCCTCACAAAGTCATCGCCCTGAATGCCTTTGTCTAACGAAGCACACCAAGTAGCATCGATGAACATTACCTTTAGCCCGTACTAAGTCACATATTGTGAACACAGTATTTAACCACAACCTGCAGGATAATAAACATTTACATCTCACGTGTGAAGCCGAGCTGAATACAGGAACATCAGTGCTGCTAACATATAAACACGCCCAGATGTTACCGTTATCTCCAATATTTACCGTACCTGGCGCAGAGACTTCGGAACAAATTGTAAATAGATAAGCTAAATATTTATCACCACACTGAGTGACCTATTAACTCTGGACATCTGAATAATAATAATTAACCTGAAACGTCGTCCTCCTGACCCGTATCCTCTTCCTGTGCAGGTTAAAGGGAATGTACCATCTTTACAAGCACAAGGGGGGGTTCGAAAAGATAGAACGTATCAAACCATATTTTCATCACGAAAATATCTAAGGTGAGAAATTAAGTACCTTACAAACCAGAGTTGAAATTATTATCATTAATATTATGACTATTATTACTTACGCACAAAGTTTTATTTAATATTTTCTCCTTAAACTCCCCGGGCTTTCTTGTGTTATTGTTAAATGTTAAAACGGTCCAACCAATCAGGGAGGCATTTGAGGCTTCACTCCGGCAGAGGGTAAATCTGTTTTATTTTCGTTTGGTTAATGAACTCATTATTTTCGGTCAGTTAAATCAAATATTTTAAATAAATTAACAATAAAGACTGTATAGTCAGGTATATTTGTCCTTAGTCACTATCCAAAAGGAATTTTGTAACACTTTCTCAGTTCAATGTTTTTTTTTTTTCTATATGAAAGTTTCAGTCAACAATGATAAATTGTCCAAGTACCTAATTGTACCTGAATGTGTCATAGTCTCCCAATTGGTGACTACTGTTACTGTGTAAATAATTAATAATTATACATCGTACACAAATAATTTCGGTATACAGTACTTTGTAGGTGACAACACTTGTGTGATATATTTAGTACTTAACACTTAAAGATGTAAAACAATTTTTTTTGGTGTCCTTCAATTACATTTTTCGACATATCCATCCTTTCTGAGGCCATTTATTGTGATTTCTTATTTTATCCTCTGCAGTTTTCAGTGTAAATCGAGCTGGAACTTGCAACATTTCCTGATCATGTACATGATCAATGAATGGGGCACGATGTATATATTGTACAAAAGCCATTCCCTGGCTGGTTTCTATTCAAATATAAGAGCTTGTCTTTTGTTTTGTTTCTTTGTAATTTATATAGTTACATCAATTTTGTATTTTAAATGTTTAATTTATATATATATATATATATTTTTAAAATACTTGTGATTTTATTCCCTTTGTATATAAATTTGATTTTCTAATGCATGGCTTGTGAACATGCAATAATACAAAATATGGAATCTTTAGTGATAGTCAAAGTATGCTTTACTGTCAATTCACTGTATAACAAATATTACACAGAGGATTAAAACTGCATTTCACCAGATACCAAATGTGCAATTAAAACTCTCTCTCTCTCTCTCTCTCTCTCTCTCTCTCTCTCTCTCTCTCTCTCTCTCTCTCTCTCTCTCTCTCTCTCTCTCTCTCTCTTTCTCTCTCTCTCTCTCTCTCTCTCTCTCTCACCCCCCCCCCCCCACACACACACACCCGCACACTCACTCACTCACTCACTCACTCACTCACTCACTCACTCACTCACTCACTCACTCACTCACTCACTCACTCACTCATTCACACACTCACTCACTCATTCACTCATGGAGATCAAATACAGACATCAACAATAAACAGACATGTAGACATATCCACTTCCAACAAGAGGAAAGTCTGAGGTAGCTCTACTTAGTAGTTGAAGGTGAAAGTACAATATGCAATGCAAAGTTCAATAAGTGAAAAGTGCAATTGTTAAGTGCGAGAATACTGAAGCAGTATGGATATCAGTATGTATAAGATTGCCTTTAATGTAGATATTCATAGGAGGTCAAAGTAAATTCGATAGTTGTTTTCTATGTCCCTCAATTGATCAATCAATCAAACTTTATGTAGCACTTTTAATACATTATCCCACAGTTGCAAGTACAGTAAAATAAATAAATAAATAAAATAGCAGAATAAAACAATGTTAAAAGTAAGAATTAATTAAAAGTTAAGCTAAAAAGTTGTTTTCAGTTTACTTTTAAACATACAGTATGGCCACTCACAGTCGACCTCAGGTCCTCAGGTCAATTGTTTCATAGTTTGGAGCCATAAAAACTGAATGAGGCCTTTCTGTTAACTATAAAAGTTAAGGCTGTACCTCCTGATGACCTGTCTTAGATGCAACATATAAAGATTAAAAAGGGTTGGACCTAAAATATATGATGGAGAAAACTGGATAATGAGTAACTGTTTGCTAAAATATATAAATTACTGACTGTAAAATCTAGCATTTACAACCATTATCTCTGCAGTAACCTTACAGTAAGTATTATTTGTCAAACTACAGAGGTTTTACTAGTGAATCAATGTTGCAGAAGATGACAGTGTTTCATTTGAATATGGAGCCACTGAACATCCAAATTGGTCATATCTCATGAATATATTGAGGATTTTACCTGAATTATCTTGCTGTATTAATAGAATTTGTGATTCAGAAGTTACTAAACATTTTAGATCAGTAGATTCTGTGAGTCACTGGCAGTTGTTTTGGTCTCTAAGGCTTAAAATAAAAACAGACATTTATAACTCACATTTCTTTATCTGAAGAAAATAAAGTATATTTGACTGTGACTTTGTAATATTTAGATTTCACTGGAGATAATGGCAAAGAAGCTGGTGATTATTGACACAGACTGTGGCATTGATGATGCTCAAGCAATAATGATGGCCTTGGCAGCACCCAACATCCAGGTACTGGGTGTCACTTGTGTCTTTGGGAATGCAGACACTGACAACGTGTGCCAGAATGTGTTGAGGGTGCTGTCTGTCTGTGAGTGTGAGCAGGTAAGTTCATTAATCATCTTTAAATGGTTACATCAGATGAAATCCTAAACTGTAGTTGTGGTTATTTCCACCTGTTGTTGTTTACTGTATGTGGTTAAGAGCTGAGCATATCTGAAGATTGATTTATACCTTGCTGAATTTCTATACACACAACTAATACTAATCAAAATAATTTCCACAGATACCAGTATTTCGTGGTGCTCGTGGTCCTCTGGTGGGGGCCATCAAACCACCTAATGATCACTTTGGAACCGATGGGTTCGGAGATGTGATAAAAGACAAAGACCCACAATGGGAGAAGAAAATCCAGAAAGAACATGCAGTCAATGCAATGATTCGATTAGTTTCTGAATACCAGAACCAGGTGAGAAACCTGATGCAGTTTATGTGTGGTATGTACTCAGATTTACAATCTTCTATAACTCTCCAAAATAAGCTGAGAAACAAAAGATGAATTGATTAAAAGAAAACGTTTTTTTTCCTTCAATGTGTATAATTAAAACTGTGCCTATTCAAATTACAATGAGGATTCCCTATAGGCACATTTGAAGGAATATATAACATAAGCAAGGATAAAATAATGTCCTCATCAGTTTCTCACATTACATATTATTATTAGTCAATACATTTCTATTTATTTTTGATAATGCAAAGATTATCTTAAATTACCAGCTCTTTCATTTGTACAACCCTTCTTCTGGTTTTGTTGCTTTGATACTACAACAAACCTCATAAATTTTTCAGGTTAATAATTTTTAGACTGACAGCCATAGAGAGTATAAACCACAGGTTCTCAATCTTCTTCTGTCAGACTCTCCTTTGGAGGACAAAAAAACTCCTCAATAACTACATAACTTTGTAATAGTGATGCAATTATACCTGTTATTGAAAGAAACATCAATATTCTAACAATTCTTTTTGCTTTTCCTTGAATAATTTGTTGTGCAAATTAGAAACTTTGGTTTTCGCTTGAACACTACGAATAAACTCAACACGACTGCTCCTTATCTTACTATGACAATGAAGTTACTGTTTTAGAACAAATATATTTTAGTAACAAAGATGAATATTTAAACAACATCAGTGGCTGCAATGAACCTGTTTACATTACCCATCTCACAACATTACGTGCAAACTGTGTAAAAACAGAAACATTGTATATTTTTCTTTTCCAGTAAAATCCTTGTCCATTCTCTAAACCTAAACATGCTCTAATCTGGAGAAAGCACACACACGTCATCCCATGCCCCATGGCAAGCCAATTCATGTCTCCCCTTGGGGGCTCACCCCGCAGTTTGGGAAACACTGCTATAAACAAGCTTAAAATGTTACTCACTTTGTTATATCCATAGGAAAATGTGTTCAACCAGCACCACATTAGCATTAGCATTAGCATTAGTGATTAGCATTAGCGCCTGATCAAGACACTGATTAAGATTGCGTTTCAGGTTTTTTTGCACCCAAAAGTGGCCATATTTGGACAAAAAGTTAGAGCTGATGAAGTGTGATGGATGAATATTGCTAATCTTATTTTATTTTATTTTTTATTTTTTATTTTAACCCTAACTTTCTTAAAGAAATAAAATAAAATGGTCTGCTAACTAGTCTGTCGAATAGATTATTATTAGTAATGGAGACACATTCATTACAGTTTTGCTTCAGATTATTTTAATGTCAACACTATACAATATAAATTATATAAATAATGTGAACGTTGTATGATTCATATTATCTTCTGTTCTGCTAGCTTGGAGATGGTAGACACATGAGATCACTGAAACATCACATGCTAACAATAGCTAATGTTGCAAGTTATTCCATGAGGACTTTAATAACCTCATTAGTGTACTTTAGGATTCCCCAAATATGATACTGCTGTAAGTCAGAAAAAATGTTTTATTCAATGAACAGAAGCTCTGAGGATGAAACTGAACAGCTCAGCATAAATTCATTTAATTAGCCTTAAAATCTAGTTAACTGAGTAACAACTGAAAAAATAACCATTGTAATATATGATAGAGGATCCAAGTGAAGTGATTGAGAACAGTATTAAATGTGAAAACACTTTGTATTGTGTTTAGATTCAAGTAGTTGATGAGATACTGTTGATTCATTCACAGATACAGATAAAAAAATATATATATTTAGAAGCAAATTAATGGATCCTCATATTTCAGTTAGCTTTAGTCATTGTTTTGTTTGTTTAATATAGAAGCAGTTTATAATGACATAAATCAGATTCTTTATACAATATGTTTTGTGATATAACCTGTGATGGGGTTCAACTGAAGTCTTGTTTTCCACAGGTGTCCTTAGTGGCTCTCGGCCCACTCACTAATCTGGCACTGGCAGTCAGATTAGATCCAGATTTTCCTCAAAAACTCAAAGATTTGTACATTATGGGTGGCAACATGGAAGGTAATAAACAACAAGACTGTATTATTTGTATTAAAAACAACCAGCCTCTTGTATATGGAGCACCATTTAAGTAATTACTGATAGATGGATTTATTTATTCAATGTAGGTATTTCCAATAATTCTGGGGTGATTTTGCTTAGAACACTTGAAAAATACCCCTACAAATTAAAATTATAGCTCTTCTTCAACTGTTTGGAGCGCAGATAAAAGAATGGGCTCTTTGTAAAGGCAGGCTAAATTATATATATATATATATATATATATATATATATATATATATATATATATATATATATATATATATATCCCCAACTATTCAAACTTTAAAATGGGTTAGTTTGACCCATAATACAACAGGAGGGTTGATTTTGGCCATCCTGGCACTCTAAACTTGTTCTCTTTCTCTGTTTGCAGGAATAGGGAATGTGACGTTATGTGCAGAGTTTAACTTTTTAATAGATGTAGAGTCTGCCTACATTGTACTGGAACATTTTCTGTGCCCTACGTTCATAGCAACATTGGAATATTCCTGCAGAAATTCACTCCCCTGGGTAAGACATGCTTCTTGTGAAGAACTGCACAACCCCGCATGATTCCTCACCCTCCAAACAAATGTTGGTGAATTTACAGGAGTTCTTTGAAGAGTTGATCAATCAGGATGCACCTGCTGCTCGCTTTATGAAGATGATCACGTCTAAGTGCATGGCCTATTCCAAAGAGGCCATGAAGAAAAAACGTGACATATACTTTGGGCCGGGCTTTGTCTCATACGACGCCTATGCCATGGCTGCCTGCATAGACAGCAGTTTGGTGACAGAAAGAATCGAGTGTCCAGTCAAGGTGGAGCTGCAAGGTTCCATCACCCGTGGTATGATGGCACTAGATCGCACAAATAAATTAAAAAAGAACCACAGTGTGTTTGTTTTGACTAAATGTGATACTGACAAGTTTGGTCAATTACTGATGGCATCACTTAGACAACCCTGTAATAAATGACAAACCTCTTAAAATATCCCCCAGAGACCCAGTGATGGAAGCTTTTGCCTTATTTTTTTTTTTTTACATTAAATAATTTACTCAATTGGAAAAAATGTAATGCAACATACTTTTTTAAATGAATGTCCTTTGGAGTGGATTGCTTTTTTTTTTTTTAAGAGATGTAATAAGTTCATATGTGAAAACAATTCTACATAAAATACTGTCAACCAAAACAACTAGCAGATGCCGGAGCTAAAACGTTCTGATAATCTTATGTCAGAACCAGTGCATTTAAAGTAGTTTTCTGTGCTGTTGCTGCCCTCTGGTGGTGTGTTACATAACTGAAGACCAGTTCATGTACCTCAAATGTCATTAAACATTTTCAATTTAGTAAACAATACAGAAAATGAGCTTGCTGAAATCCTTTATTTAAATTTGCTGACAAAGAGGTGATGTACAATACAAACCTCAAACTTAAGCAATCTTTGATCATGTGACCAAATTATTCCCACAGAGGCCTTTGAAATTCGAGGGTGAATCCAGTTTAGAATGAGGAACATTAACGTTTATGAAGCATTTTGGGCCATCGTTGTGAAAAATCACTTGTTAGATGCCAAATAAAAGCCTAGCGCAGTAATTTTTATATCATGCTAATTTGACTTGGCCATTTTTTGTTTTAATCACCAACCAATAAAAAAAACCAAAAGGCCAAGAATGGAAATTAAGACACAGCTTAAAATAAGATGTCTGTTCCAACATTAATACTGAACTTCACATTTTCTGTGCCATGTGTCACACCATTGGGTGGAATCCATTTTTTTTTAGCTTTGCATCAGAGTGAAATGTTTGCATTGGCATTAACATTCCATGATGCAAATATTGGTCTGTTAGGGGGACCTGTTAAAACAAATCCAAATAAAAGTTAGCATGTCTGCCCCCATAAATAAAAAGCTGCAGAACTAAATTAAAAGTTGGTAACCTGCAGCACTGGGCTGCCCAACAGGTAAGATTTGAGGTAACGTTGCTTTATGTTGGGAATTTGGAATTCGCCAATTATAAAAGAATTTGACATTCCATCAAATCCATGACGAGCTTCAGTTATGTGTCGTTTTAATTGCCATTGTCAGCGGAGCTCGGCCACGGCTCAGAGCTGCGTTTGCTCAGCGTGGGGCGCCACATGCTCCATGGGTTGTATGTCCGACTCATCTCGTTGGAAGCTGGTGGTGACGGGGCAGGACTGTTGACCAGATCAGCCAGAGGTGGGTTGGTCGATGGACTGAACGGGTGCAGGGCCGAATCCGCACTTGTCGACCAAATAGAGCTGCTAAACGGTGTGGTTGCAGACCAGGGACTGCGGGTGTTTCCCAGGAGTGACTAAACAAGAGAAAGACAAACTTCTGAGTTGTACGACAAAGAAGAGGCAAATACAGACAAAGCCCCAATAGTCATAAGCTACATATAATAACAATGACACATTTTATTTATAAGTGCCTTTTTCAGGACACACAAGGAGGAACATTGCAACATGTACAAATGACAATACATAATGGATGGTAAAACTTAAGAGTGGCTAGCCTATTGTGAAAAGTGGGTTTTGAGGGTTAGGGTTAGGGTTATCATTTTAATGTATTTAATTTTTATGCCCCTTCACAACATCATGACAAATGCCAACTTAAATAGACAAAAATCCAAATAAATGATTGACTATACTCAAAGAGAGTCATAATTAAAAAACAAAAAAAGGAAATTATGTATTTATGTTCACATCTGCTAAATATTGAACCAAGGCACTAAATTAATAGGAAATATCACAACACTGAAAACAGAAGAGGAATGGAGAGGAAGCCATTCAAGAAGCATCTGTCAAGTAAGTGGAAAATATCAAAATGATGATAGAATAGTGTTAACCTACAGTAGTGGAGAAAATATTTTGGACACTTAAAATTTTACACACATGAAATATCCACACAATAATCTTTTTTTTGTTTCAAAAGGTGTGGCTGCATCAATACTAATGTTTTTACTGTTACAAGAAAAAGTTAAATTCTTGGCAGCTTCAACCCTGAATGTTGGAGAACATCCAGTTTTGACCTTGAAGGAACAGAGCATTTCTCAGAAGGGAAATGCTCAAAGTTCAGTGACGTCCGACTGATTCTTAATATATATCATAAATACATACATAAGGTGTGCAGAAACTGTTGTCCACTACTGTATGACCTATTGAAACTGTATAGACGGTTGGGTCTCAAGACTTGAATCTGTTACGCTAACAGAACTGGGGTCTTACTGAGGTCGGAGCAGTCGGTGAGCTGGAGCTGCTGGGCCAGGAGTGCAGAGGGTCACTGCTCGGTATGTCCCAGATGGAAGAGGATACTGTGGGGAACTCATGCCAACTCTGCTGAGGCTCAGATGTCTTTGGAAGATTTATGCCGCTGAAAACTAAACAACATACATGTCAGTCTTAGCCGTTTGCCTATTAGGGGTTTCTCAAAACTGTTGTGTGTTCTAAACAGGCCTATGACAATTACCTCCTGTCAGGTTGAAGGAATTATTGGGCCCAAAGGCAGAGAACGAGTTGGAATGGAAGTTTGGACTGCTGGCTGGGTCAATGGGGCTCCACAGTCCAGAGCTAGACAGGAGCAGATTTAGAAGCAGTCAAGACACAGCTGTATTTTTCACTTCTATCGGTCGTATAAATGTTTCTGTTTTCTCGTGTTACCTGTCGGAGCTATCACTTTCCACTGATGTCATGTGCGCAAGACTCTTTCCCTGGTTGTCACTCTTTCCTGGGCCGGAGCCACCTGACATGGAAAGCAAAGCACTCGTATCGTCTTGTGGTTCACCGCCATGTTTAGATGTCAATGTAACGTTAGCTCATTGCTACACATTTACCTGGACTCTTGTCGTAACCTGCAGCTACAGCAGCAAAGGTGGGGTTCCCATTTTTGCCTGGGAGTGGAGTGGCTGCAGACAGTTTATTTCCAGGGGCCTTTTTCAGGTTTCCCTCACTGAAAAATAATACAATGTTTAAGGGAAAAAAATGTGCCAAGGGTCCTGCAATCTGGTGGCAAATTTAAAGACATTAACTGACATTCGTTTGACCATTAAAGATCATCTTTTGGTTAAAGGTTGTGTCATCAACTGAGTCATGGTACTAGTACACGTCATCATATTGCACATGTTAATTTTGAATTTAGACTTCAGAAATCTTCTTGTAGAACTGACTTCTTTTGTTTCTTTTCCTCTTGCTCGTACATATTTTTAGCCAGATAGTCAAAATCTACAGTCTAGATTTGACCTTTCAAGGTTACTCAAGATCAAACATCATGGCACTAAATGAAAGCCCATATTTGACTTCTTATCTATTGCCAAAACTTATTAAATCAATATATTCAACTTTTTCAAATTATATCACTTTGAAATGTTTCTCACTATGAACCAAATGGGATTTTTAAAATGTCAAAAATTCATAACATTTTAAAAATCAATATTTCACAATTCTTTGATCAAACACGGTAAACCATTCCCAAAGATATTCCACAACAAATATCAAGTCATTCTGACTGACGGTTTCAGAAAACAAGATTCTTGAAAAATTATTTATGGACGACAACTGATACCAATAATCCATAGGATCCTTTGGGCTGTTGGACTCAAAAAATCAAAAAAATCTTTCATCATTGGTGTAGGTAATAAAATAACGGGGGGGGGGGGTAATGGTCTAAACCGTTTCAATGAACAAACCTAGTAGTGGAAAAATCAACCTGTGACTGATTTGCTTGAATGACAAAGGAGAATATGTACGTCAGCACAAAATATTATCACATGGCTCAGACTGACTCAAAGTCACAAACACCTGCGACTTCAATACAAAAAGAAAAGAAAAATCACAGCTGTGGACTACCACGGCAACATTTATGTTAGCCTGGGACAGAAACAGAGTCTCTTAATTGGGGCCTTAAAAATACATTGTAACACAAAGATGAGTATTTTATACATTAGGACACCAAAGGACAGTCTTATTTTTAAATTTCTTGGTATGTATAGACAGTAAAAGTAGTTTAATAACATCATAATATAAACCGACTCAGCACCTTGACATTTTTTTGAGCAAGCACATCCTGGTAGTTAATACAAACATGCTTATAGAATAAATAGCATCATTAGATCCTGGTAAAATAATGCTGCAGGTTTAGTGTTTCTCCTATAATGTTTATATTGACTTCTCACATTTTACATTTTTAGATAAGAGTGTGTCTATAAAACTGGGTTCACTTTGGTTCCTTGCATTTTGATAGCTGTTTAGACCCAATAATAAAAGGGAAATGAAGACATATTTCCCACCAGGAGAACGTAATAACAACCTCAGATAAATGCAAGAAAATTGATGTGGGTACCTGTTGCTGTTGAGGACACTGCTGTAGGTGACTCTGGGCAGTAGGGTGGGGGAAGTCGGTGGAGGGGAGCAGGTCCCGGTCGACAGAGCTCTTTTAAGGAAAGGATCTGCATTGATGGTCTGGAGGGAGATCTGCTGAAGACTGTCTGCTTCTGCACATCAAGAATAAAAGTGACATTAACTAAAAAGGTAATCAGTGATGGATTGGATTAGATGTATGCAGGAAAGGCAGTGGACAAGACCAAACAGTCTCTGTCAACTTACGGACACTGTTTTTGCAAACAGGCAAGTCCCATTCTGGAGACGTGAACTCCTTCTCGCCCTCAGAGCTGCTGCTGTGGCCCGGCTCTGACACTGAGCTGCTGGATAATAGCTTGGCCAAGAGAGAGGGGCGCCCTTCTTCCAGCTTTCCATCTACTGCCAGAGGACAAAAAATGTTAGACATGCTGAGGCAAAAAGTCAGAGGCAAATTATCAGAATGGAGACTCACATCTCTGTTTCTGCAGGGGTCTGGGCTTTGGGATGCCAGTGAGTGGGTGAAGAGATTTGGTTGTGAAGGTCTTCCGTTGTTTGTTCTCCAGCGGTGTGACATATGGTAACTCAAGAGAACTAAGGGTGATAGAGATTTGTCAAAACTAGAACAAAAAACAAAGAAACAAACTATTCAACTAGGGTTAAATGAGAAAACAAACCTGGATTTCTCTGCTTGGTTTTCTTTCTTCACGGTGCCTTGCTTCTTGGTTTTGGGTTTAATTAAGAAATTTGAAGTTTCCTCTTTGACTTTTTCAGTGGGTAATGTTCTTCCTTTCTTTTTCACTGGTTCCTGGAAAAAGTGATTGAAAATATTAAAGGTGTGTTAATTTACACTGTAGCAGGAAATAATAATAGTTCAGTTCAGTTGCTGGTTTCAGACTGGTCTACAGGGTTACATCTGTGATATCAGACCCCTGGTTATGTCATGTATTCGGGTTTGTAGAATGAATGACGATTATTTCAGAAAACTAGCTACAATCTCATTTTTAAATATTACTGTCCCAAAATGTTAGCTGCTTAGAACCTTTGTTGGCATGGTAACAGTTATTCAGAATAACATGAGATACCAACTGGCAAAAAACATAGGAGATGCTTAGTGATGCACCAGACAGTCGACCTAACACTGATATCAGTTGCCATTTACTTTTTCATGTGTCAGTGGCCTGTTGGCAAATAAGGTGATATTCACTGATGGAAACAGATTTTTATTTGTTGTTGTAAAAGCTCCTCATCTTATGATGAGAAAGCCTAGCTACCCTCCATTCACTTCTGTTTCAGTAGCCTTAAGCTGTAGAAAAACTGTTAAGTTATCTTGATAATAATATGCATGGTGACGGTCGTTAAAAAACAACATGAAAATAAAGCAAAAAATACAAAAGTTAATTGTGGTGATCAGCTTAATTATTAATTTAATTACTCACATTTGCTCAGTATTTTAGGAACAGTGCATTCCTAGTCATAGCTCTCCGTCATGTGTTTTTTTTTTTGTGGTTTAACAGTCATAAAACCAGTCAGATGGCATATGTCAATACCTCTTTGATGTTTGTCTCCACATCTGGATTGGAGGTCTCTGTAGTGGTGGAGGAGCTGTCATCATTGTCAGCCAGGTTGTCTTTAAGCTCATCTCCCTGAGTCTTCACTGTGGATTTTTTCTCTTTCTCTTCCTTCTTCCTCTGGGCTTTTGTTTTACTTCGCAGCTTCCCTTTGGGTTCCAAAACTGTAAATGATATTGATGCATCATTTTACATCTCGAAATTATTACAAAGAACCTAATTTCTTTGAGCTTTCTGGTGAAAATGAAGCAGGTACCTTTGTTTTGCACAGACTGAGCACTATGCTCTGGTTGAGCTTCTGTACTAAGAGGTTCTGGACGGTCAAGGTCATTGTCCATGGCCCCTATCAAGTTGGCATATTCTGCATCATCGGGGCAGAGACCTCTGTGAGGCAACGATGACCCGGATAAACTTTGGCTCTGGAGGTCTAGTTGTTTACTGCGAGCTTTGCGATTGGTTAGCTGACATGCAGCCGCAGGGCCGTCTTGGCCTGAGGTTGTACTTCCTTTGATGAGTTGGCTGGAAGTAGCTTGCATAGATGTGCGGCTAAAGCCAATGCGGGGTTTCTTATCTTGGCTGTCTGAGTCCGAGAAGGTTCGGCTGCTGGTCTGTCGGCCTCCGACTCTCACTGCTCCGTTGCTGGATGCATATAATCCTCTGGAGCTCTGGGCTGAGTCACTGTAATCGCTTAACCTGAGTAATGAATGAAAATCTGTTGAATAACTTAAACTATACATTCTGTATCTGCACTTTGTTTTTTTTTTGGTAATGATCAGATACTATGATTGATCCGGGTCAAAACAAGTACAGAAAACACAGCCACTTAATCTCTGATTATTCAACAACTTTAATTAGTGGAGGTCTATCTAGGTGGGTCTGTAAATGCTTGATGTCACCATGGCACAGTGGGCTGTGGAGGTCCCGGCCCCACAGCTTTCTTTGACATCTCTACTTTATCAGGTGGCCTTTTCTTAACTATTGACATATATTATAAATATTTACAAGAAACTCTTGATTTAATAAATTTTTATGCAGTTTGATTGTTGGTGCACCAAGAAAGTCAATCAGGAAGTGTGGACAACCCAACATTTTATTTACATTAAAAAAATATATAATTTATAATTTCTACTTCTATATTACTGTATTTACTGTTCACCCCTATCTGTCCCCTACTGTTCAACCTGAAGACAGACAGACTTCTGCTGACTGTAATTAAATATGCAAACTGAATTCCTGATAACACCCGACTGGTGCTGTGCTAAGACAGAAAAAAAATGTGGGCAGGGGTTAGCCACCGACACAGATCCACTGCCCAACATCTACCAAATGTCTTCTGTGTGTTACATTAAAGTGAAAAATGTTATGAGGACCATTGAGAGGTTAATCTGTGGATACAGCCCTATAAAGTCTTCATTTGCACATTTATCCATTGATCACTTTATGTGTCATACTTACTTTGAATCACTGTGAATTTGCACAATGTCCCTGAGATTAAATGGTCTCCCAGTCTCCAAGGAGGAGTTGGATTCCACAGACACTCGTCTTTTAAAAGGTTCCCATATGCTTTTAGCCTCCATATAGGCTATGGCAATCACCAACAGAAACATGCAACTGAAAAGACAACAAACAAGTGGATTAAGGTTGACTTTTGTTCATTTTAACAGTGTGTGATATCAGACATTGAGTGGTGGTACATTTCCTGAGTTTGGAACATTTTAGCAGCATTTCCACAGGAGGAACTTTACCAAGGAGCAAAAATGCTCTGGGGAAACTTTTTTTCTCACCGCAGGGACCAGAGTCTAAATTTAAAACCACAGATTTTATTGTGCTTCCCAAAAGTCCCTGGCTTAGGAGGTAGTACCAAGGTTCAAGAACTATAGTAGTTGGGTATTAGGTTCAAACATTTGTGATTAGATATTATTTACAGCATTTCACTTCATGCACAGTGCAGGTCCTAACACCTATACCTACATTTTTAAATGCAGTCAGATACCTATAGTACATTATATTTTCATTTTTCATATCACTGAATTTACTTGGCCAATCTTCACTAGTCTTCAAACTAAAGTGTAATATAAACTAACAATGGACTGACTAATTCTTTATTTACACATATTTAGACTCATGAATCAACTCATCTCGCCTGTGAAAATTGTAGCTTGTTGCGATAGTGACCAAACATAACCATATTATGACAATTAAACTCTTCAGTTTTGAAATATCCACTACTAAAGGACTACAGGAATGGTTTGCCTCCTGTCATGCTTTTAAGAGTGTAAGCAAAATGTCATGCACCCGCGTGTGGTGTTCTGGATCACCGGTGTGCTTATTTTCACATCACTTTAGTAGATTATCAGCTTCAGCAAAGGTGGAATCAGGTAAAATCTTACCTAATAATACCTGTTATCATGTAATGGAAATGTAAAACAGGTCATGAATACTGAAGTCAAGTTGATTTTTTACTAACAGTGGAAATGCAGTTTTGGTTTCTATGACTTGAGTTCAATGTAATCTGTGCAGAAACAACTTTTTAATTTTATTCAATCAAAAAGATATGTAAAACCTTTTATCAATGCTCATACAGCACAAATCCAATATATTGGTCGTTGTGTAAAGTGTATATGTAATTGCCTTCACCTCATAATGAGAGACACTATGATGTAGAGCTCCAGCTCCCAGCTCGGTCTGGGTAGGGTCTCTGCACATGCAGCCAACATGTGATAGGGCAAGGAGGCATTCAGGACAAATACAAACTCAGAGCCCCCGCATGTGACCAATTTCAGCTCCCGGATCACTCGAGATGAAGTGAAGTCGGGTGTAAACCTGCAACAAGAGGATGGAAAACGAATTCATCTAAAGTGCTCTGGACCACAAAGTAAGGCTTGTATTTATAAACAGGTTGTGTTAAGGGGTGGCTGAAGGGAAGAGGTGCACTGCAGTCACTATTGATCCAAACAAGGCTTTTAGTCTTATTTGTAACCAACAAGTCTTAATGATTTTGTTTGGAGAATATTATACTAGGAAAGAGCAGATTATAAGAGATTACGTATGGTTTCTCTTAGTTTTGGAGAAACTAGGGTTCACATGTTGAATCTCATGGGGCTCATTCATTTATTATCCGACTCCACTTTAGCCTCACAGTTTATCACGACGCTGACAAATAGAGACAAACAATCATTTTTGCATTCACACCTTTGGGCAATTTAGATTAAGCAATTAACCTATTAGTGCCTTTGGATGGTGGGAGGAAGCCTGAGTACCCTGAGAGAACCCACACACACACAAGTAGAACATGCAAACTCCACACAATGAGGCACAAGTGCTATCCACTGTACCGCCGTGTCATCCTGTCTCATCAAATTAAGACAATAGGATGAACAGCAGAAATACCATTTCAAACCAAACCGCCTTCACCAGCGGCTCCATGGAGGATGCAGATATGCTGGACCTGGTTGGATCTGCTGCTGCTCTCATCTGCCAGTTGCAAAACAACTGCCATTGGGAGTCTTGTACAGTAGTGGTTTGAATTACTATTTGACCATAGCTGGTGCCCTGACAGGCACTCCCACCCTGGGCCATGGCAGACCAGGGAGCAATGATGATTAAGGAGTGGCTCCACCACCTCACAACTCCATCGTTCCCATGACAGAGCCTCACCAACAGTTGCAGTTTATTATGTCAAACCCAGGACACTATATGTAGATTATTATTTTTTTTTATTTATTTTTTTTTTTTTTAACTTCAAACGCTTATAGGAAATGTTGAGTTTCTAAACAAAAATGGATCAAACCATGGGCCCAGACTAATGTATAACCTTTTCGTATTAAACGCAAGATGTGAGCATGTAACACAAATCTGCATTAAATAAAATTCTACTACCTTCTGTAAACTGAGGTAAATAAAAGCCCCCAGTTTAGAATCTTTTACATTTGCAATCTTTCACAAAACAAGCTGCACAATTGCTAATAATTGGTGGCAATGTTAAGTCTCTGCGCTTCATTTCATTGAATTTGAATGTCTTAAGACAGAAAAAACTAAAGAAGGTAACTTTTGTGAATTAAGAGTAATGATTTTCAGCAGTGGTGAAAACTGTGTACACACATTTTAATTTTATGAGTTAATATAATCAGTGTTGCAAACATTTATTTTGAAAAACATACTTTTACAAAGCCTGGATATTATTTTATTATTTAAAATATCTTTTCAGAAATGATCATTTCAATTTCTTCATCCTCTTTGTATTTACTTCTAATATTTTGTAGTGTGTTACTGCATATATTAATTTGACTTGAACTAATGCAATAGTGATGTACAATGTATACGCAGTGCTTGCAGTTGTACAACTTGGCTAAATGGTTTATTTTACATTAGTTATATTACTTTTACAGAATTTAATGTAATATACATAATGTATTATTTGTGTAACCCATGGTCCAGTGGCCTTAACTATAACCTATGCACACACACACACAACTATGAGTTCAGAGGCTGTGCTCTGCTGTGCCAATTTAAACGACAGCCATGCTGTTAAAATGGGGAAATGATTCACAGGAAGCTAGCAGCCCACAATTTTAACCCTGGTGTGTTTTTGCTAAAAAGAGGAACCCGGCTTGGTGTGAGATTGTGGAAAATAAATGAGGCCATTCCTGAAAAGGCCACTGGTTATTATAGGACAATTTACAGCACTGACTCTGACATTATGTGGAATTTTTCATTATCCACAAAGGGATCGTAAGCGTATGTTTTAAACCATGTTGAGAATGAACATCAAGTTGAAGTGATAAAGTGAAATGAGAGCTGAGGTTAGAGCAGAGGCTGTACACAGACAGAGAGCCAATTCATCCTCTTACTGAGAGCTTACTGAGCCAGAGACGCTGAATGAGAGTATTAATAGAATTTGTGGACAAGGGAGGGGAGAGAGCGCACACAAACACATAGTAAAGTTCCAATGCATACTGTTTGATAAGCTCTTCAAACTGCAAAAGACACTTTGAGACTCAAAAAGGCAAACCCACACATGTCTACTCACAGTATGATGAGGTCTTTTGAAGCATTTGGCTTGAGTGCAAATTCTTGACAGTTGAGAACTTTAAATCCATATCCTTCACAGACTTGACCATTGATTTCTGCTGATCGGATCGTTATAGGGAGCAGGCCCGTGTTCTCCACTCTGAAAGTTCTTTTGAGAGTGAAGTTTGGCTCCTTAACTTTCGTCTCTGAAAGAAGTAAAGACAGAAAATTAATAGAACGGTATGAAGGTCATTATTGGTGAGATTCATGGGCTGAGAAGCTAAACACGTACTGTTGGAATTTATTCTAAAATGTCAGGTGGTGATCAAAATCAGATAATGGGTATTAGTCTTCTGGGATATATTAAAGTATTAATAAACCTCTCACATGTTTCTTTGAATTTAAAGGTGAACTGAAGCTACATTTTTTGCGCAAAAGTAGAATAGCGGATTAATTCCTCATTACCTATTGTATATTTTAACACACAAAAAAAATGCTATGAGCTGATAAACGTTCATCTCTGGCTGGCAGTGCCAAACAAACAGGAAGTAGTGCAGACAACGCTGCGTGCGGTCATGAGCGTGATCCTTCGCACAAAGCAACAATGGAAGACTATAGCAATTGGAGTTCCAGTGATCAAAAAAACCTAGAGACATTCAAGATCTGTGATGAGTCAGATATGGAGGCAGGAGACTCGGGTGAACAAGAAGAGAGTGAGGGAGGCATCGAACCATAGAGATTCAAGCCAGAATTGTGGGGGATTCCGACAGAGACATGTAGTGATGGGGAGGAGAGCCCCGGTGAGTCTTTAGGGTAATAATAGTCATCTTCCCCCATATCAGTCCTTTTTTTCACTACGTTTTTCAGTTCATCACATTTACTGGGGTTTTGAAAAAAAAAAAAAACCCTAAAGAGACTCATCTGTCTGACATTTAGTGCTAGCAGAGCAGCTTCTAATTTCAGCTAAAGTCAAATAATAATGAAACTGAACTTAATTAATATTGACTCACCAGTCCTGTACGGCCCACTTTACCAACCCGTACCCACGTACATTAAACGTGGGTCAGGTTACAGCAGCAAAACCCAGAAACTTCTAAGGGCTTTATTTTTGGCTAAACACATATCATCAAAGCTGGTCAGTGACATCTGTGGCCAGATATAAAGCTCTTTCAAAATAAAACCAACCGGCTGTTGATCAACCCTGGATCCACGGTTTCATCCATGAATCTGGTTTTATTTTGTCACATCTGTGTCTAATACCTGCCCCGGCATTATTATTATTATTATTATTATTATTATTATTATTACATCAATGCGTGTTTCCTTACATTAGATGCAGCAGGCCTCGACTTCTTTATTTCCTACAGTGGCTGCACTCAAGGCAACTGCTAGTACTGACACTTAACCACATAAATTGAATGTAATATTAGCAGACAAACTTTTAGTACTTCACTTCTAGAGGTAACTCTTTTTTGAAGCAAGGAAACAACATTAAACAACATACCACAGTGGAACACACTCTCAAACACTAATGAGGCTGAACAGTTTCATGGGTTGGTTTAATTTTGTAGCTTCGTTGAAGTGTGATTAACTTTTTTTCCCCCACACATCCACATAAAAAAGACTCAAACATGTACAACTTTATGAAAGGTAAACATATAATCTTAAAGACCTATCAAGTCATAATTAAGGCACTTTACAATCTAGATTTTAAGATATTTTGACAATTTTTGACATAGGTTGTTCAACTGAGGGAATTCTTAATTATGTTTTTGATTAAATTTAACTCCCATGATCACACTCTACATCAAACTACTGCATTATTTTCAGTTTAAACCCCCAGAAGCACAAACTATATACAGTGCATCTGAGTTCTTTTAAGAACTTGTCGAAGCCTAAGAAATTATGTTGACTATTATCCAGTATTAACTGTGTCTAGTTGGGACAGAAATGACCTGGGTGTGATTTGCCGGGGGTTCAACCCCCCCCCTCTGGTTTTGGATGTCACCTGTTGGTCCTCCAGTCTATGAATGTTTCTGACGGCGTGAACAAAAATGCCTGAAAGAGGCAGTTCAAATGCAGTTGCTCATGAATGGGAATTGGGAAAAATAAAAACAGGGGCAGGTTTGAAACACTGCTTTTGCCGCCTGGATGCATACAGAGCCAGTGTTCTGGAAATCCTTCCTGTCTGTACAGATATCCTACCACACTTCACTTCGCATGCGCACAACACAATGCTGTTGGGGCGCACTGAGGACAGTCCGCCCGGTCGACAGTCACGGTGGGTGCCATGGAGGGACGGGGTCGGGAAGCGGTGCTGTAAAGCTCGCTGTCGGAGCCGCCAGCCACCTTCGTCACCTGACCCCTTCCTGTTCCACCCAGAACCGGTTGCGTTGCGTGCCGGCTGAAGTGGGGCCCAGGCACACGCAGGCGGCAAAAGCAGTGATGAAAAACTGCCGTTTTTATTTTTCCCCCAATTCCCATTAATGAGCAACTGAAAAGGCCCCGTATTGAAATCGGAAATGGGTTCATGTCCCATTATTTGCACTTCTTGATTTGAAAAGAGAAATCGAATGACCACCACATGCACGGACCCATAACATCCAATACCATCTTTTTTCTACGGGGACAACCCCCCCCCTCCTCTGTTTTTTTTTTGACAAATCGCACCCAAGAAATGACCAACAGTTGTAATGATCACAAATGTGGTAAACTCACTCTCTGTGCAGTCTTTAAGCAGGGCTTCAGTCATCTTAAACCTTAGTGAGCTGCCTTGGCCTGGAGCCTTCCCTGCAACTTTTAGGCTCTCCGTTGTACCCCGTCCATGAAGTACGATTGTATCAATCACAGTCAGGTTATTCCTAAAACAAGACGTGGATGAGTACAGATTTTCAATAGGGTGATGCATATTTACAGAAGGTGAGTGGAAAACAGCAAGTCTGGTTTCCAAAAGATGTTACCTGATGATGAGGAGGGAGGAGACACTGTGGTTACTGATGGGGATGAACCTGACGCTGAATGATTTGACTTCACCAGGCAGGAGGAAGAGGTTGAACACAAAGGGTCTGGTTGATCCCTCTACAAACCCTGTACTGCTCTTCATTACAGACGTCTGCACAACAAACAAAGGGCTTGTTAGAGGCAAACAACTTCCACATGCTGCCTCACTGACACACAACAGTACTGTCTTCCCAATGCAATTAGAGTGTATGCCAAACAACCAGCAGTGGAATTCCTGCAAAATCACGAATTTAGCTGTTGCTCTTTTAATACTTACTTGATTTCTATGAACTTGGAACTCTAATGTGTTTGTGTCAATGTTGATATTGGACAAATTTCCTAACGGTAACCTGAAAAAAACAAAACAGAAAAGACAATAGAATTAATGAGGCTGTATGGGGGCAATAATCAATGCATATTACTGTAATGTAAATAGTATGATTTATTCTGACTGTCGTGGTAGACATTACCATGTGGATAAAATGTAAAGTTTGCTTCTACACTACTTCCCATCCAAGTTTGTTTTTATATTAGAGTATGGAGAGTCAAATAATTGGCACATGACAACATTGCAATCCTATGATCAAGAGTTCAAACACAATCACAAAATTATATTGTCTGATGCACCAATATAGTGGATATTCAAGTGGCACCACAGTGGAGAAGCAGAAGGATAAAAACTTTGCTCTAATACTCATATTACTGTGCCATTTAGTATAATAGGAAAGATTTAGTATATCCTAATATAGCAAATCCAAAACACCTTAGATTACACATTATGTGCATGTTCTTCCAAACTACTGTTGAAACCTACCATTTTTAATTTGAATAATGATAATCCTGATAATCCTTTAGTTAAATTTCTCTTTGTTTTTTTCTTACTCCAGTTTCTTACTAAATGCAGCCGTGTTCCTCTTCATTTTTTCACTCTCTGTCCTAAAATGAAAGGTATATTGTACTTCTGGGTCCAATGCTATTTATTCCTCTGTTTTCAATCTTATGTAGTATTGTGTCCATAAAACACATTCGGTTGGGCATTCTACCTCTTTAAATGCCATGATTAAAGTGGAACTGGATGAAGTTAATAAGTTAACTAGCTAACAATACTTCCCACTGAATGGGTCAAAAGTACCAAATCTTTATGGATTGCGTTGATATAGAACAAGACCCTTATGGGGCATTTCACATTCGTAGACTTCATGTTTTTTTTGTCAGTCATTTATCAAGCTGTCCATTGAGGAAGACTATGCCCCCAGGTTTGGGAATCCAGAAGAGACTCCATTGTGCATGCTGTAACCTGCTGAGTTAACCTGTTTGTCATTTTCCATTCATGATTTGAGTATATCTTAAAATGGCTCCACAAGATTTATCCTCCCTCCCGCTGGGTGTGAATCCTACCTGGAGTGCGGCCCGTCCCCTTTCCCAATGAATGCAATTCCCTAGCTCCTTCCTGGAGCATTACTCCCTTTTCTTAGAATAGAGTAGTTTCCTTCTTTGTCTTTTGTTTTCTATTTATACAGTTATTTCAAAGAAAGGGACTGCATCAGTACCCTCACTGTGTGTCAGAACACTAAATTCAGCTACACTCATTGCAGCAAACTTGGTGTAAGGACTGGAGATTGTCTTTAACATCATCTCAGGGGAAGGTAAATAAAATGATTTATATCAATATGCAGCTAAGTCTGAAGTGGTGCAGGGTAAACAGGTCCAAAGTTTAAACAGTATTTAAGACATCTACAGAAAATGTAATTTATAAATTGATTTGTTTAAATACATGAAATAGAATGGCCTGCTGTTGGCCTGAAGGCCTTGTGTTCAAATGACAAAAAACGTGTCAAAAAGTATGAGTCACCATTGATCTTGAGCAAGGCCTTCATGAGATGCATGTGTGGAGTGAGTTTGGTGATCCTCCATCAAAGCTGTTAAAAAGTTATTGAGAATACAGTGTTCCCAGATGGACAGCACATCTATGTCCCCCATCGGGGCAATTGTGGACAACTAGTCCATTATGAATCCTGAGTAATGCCATATTTAAGAAAGAAAATATAGTAAACAAACATACACAGCTTCTACTGGTAACTGGCTACATGAATCTGGAAAAGAGTTTTATGATGTCGAACAACCTCAGGTATTCCCTCTACTAATTAAAAAATTATAGAATGTTTTGGAGAGAATGGAGTGATGTAGTTTACAGTATATATGTTATGAAGAGTATCACATATAAACTGAGATCTAAAATTGATATCTTCTCTGAAAGTTGGTTAAAAGGGCTAACTTATGTTTCAACTGAAAGGGCTGATTTTGTATAATAACAGCATGCTCCTATGGGGGGGCATTATCCTCAAACTTTACTGTGAAGAAGATAATTAATGGATATGAGCATACTGATGTACATGTGGACTAAATGCTATTCAAATGTTGGATTTGCCATCTGCTATGTGTTCTATTATTGTTTGTATTTGTGTTGTTTTTTTGTCAAAAATAGCAATAAAAAGTAAATAACAAAAAATGAAACATTTAGAGAAATGATACAGCTCTGGAAAACATGTGTTGATATTTTCTTATTCTGGACTGTTTGATTTTTTTTCAGAGATTCCCCACCTGTCGGCCAGTTTTCCAGAAAATACTGAGGGATTGGGTAACAGAGCCAAGGGGAGAACTTGGACAAAGACTGGGACATCAGCTGGGTTCTGCAGAATCACCTCTTCATCCTGTATAGGATCCAACATCTCACTTCAGTCTTCAACACACTCATTCAATACCATCGCCATAAAACATTCCTGCATGTGTACTAACAAGAAGTGGATTGTGTGTACTCACAGAGGAGCTGTTTGTGTTGGTCAAAGGGAACATAATTCGTTGTGAAGAGTTGACCAGTGAGGGCCAGGTCAACTGTGCTGTTATTTTAGCTTGCACATTTTTCTGTAGGTCTGTGTTGACTTCAAACACGGCTTCAATCCTTCGGTAACAAAGAAAAACCTTGTGACTTCCTTAGAAATAGACAGTTAGCGTGTAACGACTAATGTAAGTAAAATCTGATAACAGGGACCTTATTGTCAATGTGCTTACTTGTGGCCCGAGTGCTCTTTCAGTTCTTTCCATCGTCTAAGAAGTTTCTGATGAAGATCCACATCAGCGTCCCATATATCCTCCTGCAGAGCCAGTCCATGTGGCTTGGACTCAGCTGTAGAAGAATAGAACATTTGTATCAGACTTCTGCAAGACTTGAATGTGAACATACAGCTACCAATCAAACTTACATTTAAGCACAAATGGCAGCCCCACATAACAGTGATCACCACACTGCAAGCTCGCATCAAAATAAATATTTGCCACCTGAAAAAGATGGAGTGGAAAGCAAATTAAGTTTATGTGTTTAAGGACAAAAAAGCCTGTCTAATCAGACTCTGTGATGAGGGCCAACCTTTGATTTGCGTCTGGGCTCCAGCTCATCTTTGTTGTTGCGGAGCCGTTTATAATAGAAGCGAATATCTTCTGTCAGTGAGCGGATCTGCTGGAGCCTCACTTTCTGTGTAAAGGAGCTCTGTATGCTGAAGCTTTGGTGAACAACTTTCCCCTACAGAGAAAAAAAAAACCCCGAACATATTCAGACATGTTGAGAGAGATAACGCCTCAGGCATCAAACAGGAAGTTGAAGCTGCAGAACAAAGTGGGCAAAGTGTGCAGCTTAAGTTACTTACAGGAAATGATGGTGGCAAAACAATATGTTTAGGAGAGCTGTTTAATGTCCCCACAGCAATGAGTGCTTTCACTGGGATGGTCAATATCTGGCAAAAAAACCCAACCACAATTGCACATTAGACTGTATAATTCTACCTTTACATTAATTTGAAATAACTGTAGATCAGATATGAGACAGACTGCTGTTTCTACCTCATAATCTGTGGTTATGTGTATGGCTCCATCATACGTTCCCTCCAGCGCTTTGGCCACCAGTGTAACTCTAAATGCTGCATAGTAGCCAGATGCTAATATTACCTTTGAAGAGAAGAATCAGGTGAATTAGTAGCCTTTCAGGTCATTTTCATCATGCTTTCCATTAAATTTTTTAGGGATTACATCCTCAACTAGTTTAGATTTTACTTTTCTGCTTTGGATTTTTTTAGTTTCAATGTTAGATCATTCATCTGTGTTTTGAGTTATTCGATCACATTGTGAAGTCATCCGAAAAAACTTGGAAAAATGTTAAAGAAACATTGAAGAAAAAAAACAAAAAACAAAACAAAAATTGCAAAATAAAGCATTCAATAAATGATTGATCTCATTGTTCGTTCTTGGAGAGACTATTTGTCAGGGCTTTGATTCAAAAAGAGAGAAAAGAAAGTATTTAATTACTGGCATTAAACTGAAATATGAAGTAGACTTCACTAGCAAAGACAAAAATCAAGACATTGTTTCTAAGAGTTTAATTCATTTTAATAGTTTCATAAAACACACAGTTGGTTAAATCTACTACGAGTCAAAGTTAGGTTTGTCCTTTGGTTTCACTAAATGGAAATAACCTTTCACATCTTGTTCCCATTAGTTATCAGAAATTTGACATGGCTTCATGGAGAAAGGTAAGGTAATGCTGAATTTATGAGGTCATTAGTGGATCAAAGTTAACCAGAAATTATTTAGTTTTTATGCCAAATGACAATGTTTTGTTGCATTCAGGATTTTTGAAACTGGTTGTTTTTATTACACAAAATACACACAGTGTACACTGACTGGGCAACATCTAAAAAAGTAGTAGTATTTGCTAAGGGTTACTTCCAATTTTAACTTTACATAGGGCCAGTATATACTGCCAACACCACTGTTAAACTGGTGTTATGGGGATAAAACATTGCACTGAAGGTACTTTGAAATATGGAGGTCTTACTGTTCTGTGAGGGGAGGCAGAGGTGTTCTGCAGCTCTCTCAGGCGATTCAGAGCCACTGTTGTGTTTCCTTTCTCCGTTTTCAGCAACTCCATAGAAAGACTGTCTCCAGTGACGAGCCAGGACTTGATCTCCAACTGGAGGACAGAAGGTGGTGTGAAAACATTAAATTCAATCAATGACAATCACACTCTCAGCATTGGGATATCAGCCATTTTGTTGAATGATGCTGGTATACTTTTTAACCTTTAACCACCGTCACCATGCCGAGAACACATTAGCATAAAGGTTTACGTTACGACATGATGAAGCCGTTTAAAACATTTGAGAGCATGACAATCCCACCCAATGCACTGAGCAGTATGGTTGTGTGATATGCACAGGGTGGGTACAATTGCACAGTATTATGAAATAAATCCTGACAGGAAGAGTTTATGTTGCAATAATCAGTGGCTTACTACAATCAATGTTGTAATGAAAACAATTTGATCGATTAGAAAATTATTTTATCACTTCAAAATGATATCCATACAATTGTACAGGAGTTTTTTCTACAGCAAAATATACATTCATCAGCCAATCAAGAATTCATATTTGTCTTATTAAAAATGTATGTAGCAACCGGCCTTTGCATGGGGCATTTTATCCAAATTATTTGTTCACAAGCTTCATACTAAGTGTGCTTTCTACTGAGGTGTGAACTGACCGGATCAGGATATGACATTGTGGTTGTATGTTACAGTCCTACTCAGCAGTGTTTTGGAAAACGGCTCCAAGGAGAAATAAAAACACACTTCAGTGATTTCAATGTGCTCTAGGGTGTGGGCTCACCTCTATGGGATTACTGTTGACCACGACAAACGTGATGCTGCTGGTGTCTGTTGCACTGCGGACACCAAAATCCAGGAGGTTTTCCTTCAGACTGGGAGGCAGCACCAGTGGCTGCTCACACCAAACAACAAATAAAACCACATTACTCAAACAAACCCTTATCAAGCCTTGTGTAACCAATGAAAAAGACAACAGTGCTAAGATAAATCAACTTATTTCAAACTAACTGTACCTCCAGGAAGCCTGTGTAAGCCCGGACAGGCAGGTGGAATTTAGATGCATTTGTGATGAGCAGGAGGTTACTATCGATGTGGATGGAGGGTCGAACGGGCCGGAAAAGGAGGGAAAAGATGTAACGCGACTCATGAGGTGGAATAACGATGGGCGCACTGAAGTTTTGCACCTAAAATAGAAAGTAAGACGAGCAGTGTCATCACTTTGCCTTCTATGTGGTGAACACAATAATCCCACTCGTTTTTCACTTCTGGTGACACTCACATTAAACATGGTTTTGGCCTCTTCAGGCAAGGACACATTGTGTATCCGGATTGCAAAGTTGAAGACATTTGTAAGAAATATGGGTCTGTCCACTGGGTCGACTGGGCTGTCCCTGATATGGAACAAGGTAGCTGTGTGGTCAAATCCCAGGTAGCTGCCACAGGAGACAACAGAATAGAGACACCTTTAGAAATATAGTCGACCAGCTAATATAAAGAAAAGTACTGCTAATGCAGAAGTGGGCAGTAATTCAAATGATTTTAAAATAAAATGCTGTGCAATTATCTTTAGTTTTGATCATAATGACAGACTCAAATTATTCCTTATTGAATAAATACATGTTTTTGTTAAATATGTTGTTAAAGAAAGAGGATTAAGTGCATTTTAATCCATTACCGTAACAGTGGCTCCAACCTTGAAGGTTTTCTGAAAGGCCCTGAAGCTTTTAGGTTTGAAAAATAACTATTTTGTAATCTGTATTATACTGTTAGTGTAGCTCACTACCTAACAATACACATTTACTAATGTTATATTTCATAGCTATTAAGTGGAAGGTAACATTACTGAAGGTAACCTTTATTTAATTTTCTTTAAAGACTGCATATACCAAATAAACATTCTTGACTAAACTGTGCTACTTTGCCACTGCAAGTAACTTTTTTAATAGATACAGAAACATGACAGGCTCAGTATGCAAAAAAAGTAATAAACCTTTAATTATTTTGTCATTTGTATTTTATTTTAACATAGAAAAGTAAATTTAATTAAATATTGCAAGACATATTCATACCTAGATAACAGTTGCTTTGATAAATGATCTACAGATTTCTTTGACTCATTCTTCTGGCTGTTAGTTCCCATTAGAGTTCAGGTGGCTCTTTCTTCAGCACTTGTCAACCTGCCTAGTAATGGCTGCTTTAAGTTTGTTTAGATGGTACTTTTTCTCATTTCAAACAGACATTTTATTGCATTACTGCCCATCTCTGTAGCTCAATAAGTAACTAACTCACCCTTCTAAAACTTCTGCTTGGTATGGGATTTCAAGCTTAGAGTAACTCTTTTCTTTTGCTTTCACAGTTATTTTTCCGGAAAACTGATATGGTCTTCTCGCTTTTGAAGCTGCAATGAAAAAACAGATTGAAACAATGGATATGTTCAGCGCAAAAAAGATACTAAATGCCACACCAGAGGAAGTTGTGCAACTCTACAAAAAAAAAAAAAAAAACTGCAAGAAACTGCAAGAGTCAGAACATAATGTGAAACTCTTAAAGTTGACGAACAGTGAACAGATCACGCCCATCTGTCAACTGTAATATAAACATTTAATTATGACTCCTAATATGTGAACGTATTCAAGAAAAACAAGTGTGAGGTTTTGAAAAGGAAATTTCAACAGAATAGTTTCCACCAAATGAAAAGAAAACATATCTTACCATCAAAACTTATACTTGCAACTTTGGTATATCTGCTCTCTCCTGCTTTCAGTGTAACTGCTTTGAAATCTACCGTTACTGCTTCATTTGATGGTGTTGTACGTACACTCTGTAAAGGAATAATATAAATGAAATTACATTGCATAGAAGACTACTAGTTTAAGAAAAATTAACACTTGTTGATTTTCTTGAAGACACCTACTGTTATTGGAACATCTTTTGCTCCTGAATTTAAAAGGTGTAGATTCAGCAGTTTTGGACGATCTACAACACGTTATAGTTAAAAAAAAAAAAAAAAAAAAAGGACAGATAAGATAAGAGGACCAGAGGAAAATTACTTAAAAAATATAAATAAATAGGAACATCTTCCATGTTGCTAGAGACTTGTAGATTTACCTTGTGACCGCAGTGTACCAAAGTCAAGCATTTCTGTGGAGGAATATATACCAGGTGCTGCACAAAGAAAAAGAAAAAGGGACAGACAGTCCAACAGATGTAGTACAGAAACTAACTGGATCTGATGTTCGCTAGACAATAGGACACAGTATAGCAGTTTATTAAAATACCTGAGGTGACCTCCACTTCTACAGGGAGGATGATGAACTGGTCCTCATTGGGAGCGTTGGTTTTGATTCTTATGAAAGCGGTGTGGTTGTCTACGTCTCTTGATGAAAAACTGGCTCTCATGACACCCTTTGTTTCAAATGGAGGAATCTCCTATAAAAGAGCAAAAGGAAGGGACAGGAGGAGAGAGAATGACCAAACTGTGACAGCTAAAAAAAAGAAAAAAAAGATATATATATATATATATATATATATATATATATATATATATATATATATATATATATATATATATATATAAAAAAAACAAATCTAATAAATAACAAAACAAATACATGATACTCACCCATAATTTTATAGTGCCTCCTTGTTGGCCAGTGGGAAGTTCTAGATGAAGATCCCCACCACTGGAATACATCTCTACAACCTTGAGTAGAAACACACAACAGAGCATTGCATGTTAAGAAACAAAGCTGAAGAGGGAAGTAATTTCTCAGAAAATATAGATGTGCAAGAAAACGTTTTAGAAAGAAGAAAGGAAATTTGACTGTTATTGTGCTGCTGCTGTCCAATGCAGAGTAACTTCAACTTTAATACATTATGTGGTTACATTAGGGACATGATATCATATGTATTGATTGTACTGTAATGCTCCACATTAGAGGAAAAAAGTACAAACACATTCTAATTGTACAAAACAAAAACACTTAATTGAGCCTTTGCATAATAACCATGTAAACCATTTTCGGGTAGAAGTTAAGTTTAAAATGTTCATAAACCTACATCGTAGTGTTTGTAGAGATTTTCTTAAAGTATACATGACTTTATATCAGAGAACACTCAAAATATATGAATTATTGTCTTGAAAAGTGATAACTTCTTGTAAATTAGAGAATGTTATGACTTAAAATTGACTTGATATACTTCTTAGACTTACAGACACTCTGCCTCAGTAGTTTAACACAGAAACAAATGAATTTTATTAATTTTATTTTATTTTTTCTCATATTTCTAACAGCTCTTTCTTACCTGTAGTGGTTCACTGTACGGGTTGTGGATGTTTATTAGAGGTGAGAAGCTACTGTTTACTGGGACCCTGGCCCCTATAAACGGCCGTAGCCTGTATGGGTTTGGGATTCCAACTCCAAACACCTTAGAGGTAAAAAGTGAAAAATAAAAATAAAAATATTAAATACCGTTCCTCATTTAACATTTAACCTTGCAAAAGATCATTAGTGTCTGTCTGTACCTGGTATGTAAAGACTCCATGATGTGATGTATTAATAAATAAAGTGTTTTCTACATTCCCAACTACCCGAGCCAGAAACACAACATCAAATGACGTGTTCCCTCCAGGTGGAATTATCTGCAGAAAGAAAACACAAACAAATCATATAATAGTATTATATAGTAGTAGTAGTAGTAGTGCCTCTGCCTTCAGACCTCAAAACACAATTCCACACACAACACATGACTTCTAAAGGTCCCCCAGCTACAAAAACATTACAGCTGTATCTTAATTTTAGCATTTTAATGGTGAAGGACTGTGTGGCTGCCCAGAGGGACTACTCAGCAGTTTTTACCTTAGTTTTCTTCTAAAACCTTTTCATACTGTCACTTTATTGTGGGGAAAAGGAAGGTGCAAGCTGTGCCAAAAAAGGCAACACACAGACCTTCTATGCATTAGGCCACATCTGTATAGTTCTAAATACAACTAGTACTTATAAAATATATTGACTTCAGGTGACAGGACATAGACCCAGTAGCCTAAATGTTTAAACTGAGGTAGTGATATATAGTAAAGAAAGGAACATTTTGGGTCAACACTGAGTTTATTGGGCCCTCACTGACATGGCATATCAGTGATCTGGCCTAATAATAATAAAAAAAAAAATCAGGAAAGATAAAGCATATGGATTAAGTGATCGATCTCTGAGGGATTATAGTATCAATTATATCAACAGGTTCCTGAAAAAATGTGTAGACCACAAGGTAAACGGTTACACCCACCAATAGTAAAGAATAGTGCAACCATTACTAAAAAAAATATATATATATATTGCCTTGTAGATTTAATATATCCTGGATTTAAAATAATAATAATAATAATTTTACTCAGCCCATGACAGACTATTACAGGTCTCCAAAGCAAATGGACTTCACAACCAGTGAATATGCTTTTGTGAACTGAAGTCCCATGTCCTGAAGATATGTTTATTATTATTATTATTACTACTACAATTAGAATGATTTTGTTTGTTAAATCAGTTCTAGAAATTAAATCTGCAGTGAAGTATCATTTGAAACACTGAACTCAGCAAAGCAAAATCCATTCGTAACTCACTTCACTAGAATAAGATGATGAGTTGATGTGTTACAAGAGATGTTATCAAAATCCTCAGGAAGTAATAATCAAGAAGACTGACGAAAGATCAGAAAAACTAAACAAAATCTGAGCACAATCTGGCTTTTGCACAAGATCTAACCCATACTTGTAGAAATCTTAAGCAATCTCACTATGTCAACCTTTAAAAGAGGAAGAGACTTGAGGGATGGGGGTGTTGGAGAAAGTCAGGATTTGGAAGTTAGACAGACAGCTCACACTCTACCCCTTAAGGCAACTATATGTGTGGAGAGAGACTGAAAAACCTGATTAAAAACCTGTAAGTCATTCAACCACCACCATCCAAACTATCAACAGAGCAACCGCCAGAGAGAAACTCTGTGAATCTTACTCCCATTGGGCACAACTGAAATTTTCTACATGTAGTGCTTCCTCAGTATCACTCGATTACATGTTTTTATAATTATTTAAAACAAAAAAAAAATCTTCACTCAAGTCAAAACTTTATTGTGAAAGAGCTCATGAGATGGTTCACAAAACTAAAGGAAAAAAAGAACCCACAGTTAATTTATATAGAAAAAACATCAAGTGCCTACACATTACACTACAGACAAGAACATCCATGTTTTACATTTAAACCTGACAGAGGACACATCAGTATTGTCCAGACACAACTATCCCAAACGAAGTCAAAGACAAAGTCAATTTAAGAAAATCCAACAAAGCAACAATAACACATAAAATACAGTTGTGGGTCCTAGACAGTTATTAATGTGTTTGAGTTGTTTGTTTGATGTGTCATGTGGTAACAGTGGGTTGTTGATGTTTCTATCATCTATACAACATTCTAACAACATGGTTCTGATGCTACAAGAGTCAGTAAAACTGCAGATGTTATGGGACTTGAGCTGAAAAAGTTATATTTGGGACAACATTGTGATAAACAAATGACATGAGTCCCTGTGCTTGGTTATCACACCCACTGACATGGAATCCCAAATATTATACAGCAGGGATGTGGTTTTTTTTTTTTACAGATTCAATATTAGTTGCTTCTTGTGATGCATTTCACATGCTTTAGATACAAACCAAATGTCTGCATGACATACTGATTAGTCATTTATCTTTTTCACAGGAGTTAATCAAATTGAATGAACACAGTACAGGTTGTCCTTTTCATTTTGACGTTATGAAATGCAGATTTTCTGTCTTCCTAACTTCTAACAATCACAAAATACTTTCAATGACTGATGAAGACCAGAGTTATATGGAGATAAAACTGACAAATCACCCTAATATATGAGGTGGTTGATGTGGAAACTATCAATTGCACATTCTGTTTAAACTCCTTTTAAGTTTATAGACAACTTGATAAAATAGGCATATACAGAATGGGCTTCTTATCCACACTGCCGGGCGCACAGACTAAGGAATGACCTCCTTTCTAACAATAAATGAAACCATGTGATACTTTTTATTGCCCACTACAGCTTATGTTTTATTATAAACATGGACTTTGAAAGTGCATGTCTTTCCGCTTTCACTACTCATCTAAAGTTGCACCCACCCGAGTATACACATTTTTGTCCAAAGTTATGATCCACCCCTAGCTGTACTTCTCTAGTTTATACACCTTATATGGCATCACCCATATCCTTAACTGGACACACCCCTTGTCTCTCTGCCAGGCGGGGACAATGAAAGAGGACTGAAGCCATGTGAAAAAACACCCAACCCATCTTTGTTATGTCCTACTAGCTAGGAAGAACTGGATTTACCTGGATGAACCGCCAATTATCACAGTCATTATTTATGCATAATACCCACTGTTTTGCATTGTCATTTGTACATACCCTGGTGTGTATTCTGCTACATGGTTATCAACCAAATAACACATTATTTTCATTAAACAGTGAGAGATGTAAGAATCTCACGCCTGCATACAGAATAGTGGAGCGTGTGCAGAAACTGAAACACCGTTCTCCAGACAACATAACTTACACACTATAAACATTAAAGCAGATGCACACACCAAGTCCTAACCTTGTGTCTAAATTATCTGTACAGCAATTGTGCCTCAAGCCAAAGAACGGGTATTTCCTGTGAGGGGAGTGTTCACATGCTCTTTAGAAAACTTTATTCTTGCCTCAATATCTAAAAAAACAAAAAACAAAATGTCCTTTGGGGTAACATTATACTCCTGCACACTATAAATGAGCGGAGTCTGTCTTCCACTGTGGCTGTCACAGTATACGAACCACAGGACAAGATTGCCTCGCAGAAAAACATGATGTTTATGAACAAGTATGTCAGTTATTTTGGAGGCATCCTCGAGGGATGTTATATCCTGCATTCATGCTTCTTATTCTTAATAACTGGCAGGGATACTTCACATTATTGTAGACCGTCCACCTGATCCTCACCATAATCTGATCATTTTCCAAGTCTTACTTTCCTGGGTCTTTGTGTGCAGCCATTCATTTTATACAGTGCCACTGGATAACAGCACACTACAATCCCTAGAGGTCACTGGTGTGGGCACATGTTGCCCTGGCACATGCAATTTGTGTCCCATATTATCATCAGGATGAAATGCACAGGGTTTCCTGATCATGTGTATAACAAACACGTGACAAATAGTGAGATGAAGGAAGTGCTACAGAACAGCCAGCCTCTGTTATCGGCAAAGATCTGATGTGTTTGAGATCGTTTCTCTGATGGCAATGTTGCATCAGTGCTTACAGTCAGTGGTTATTACTTACCCTATTCTGGAAAAATGATGCGTGAAAATGTGCTGTTGTTGCTGATATTGATATCAAACTAATTTCTTCTGAGCTAGGATTATGTAAATAAACTTTCTCCATTTTTGGCATTCCAACAGGCCTGTAAACAAAGACAGAAAAACAATTTGTTAATAGAATTTAATCCCAAACATGAGATTCTTTACAAACATGGGGGGGGAAAAACAATAAAATAACAGTACAAACTGAGAGTGAAAACTGTCAATAAACTAGAAAAGCACCCAGAGCGCAAACCTCCGCCAAGGCAGACCCCCCCCCGCCCAACTGAAGAGAGGTCCACCAAGGAGGTTATGTTTTTGTCAGAGTTAGTTTGTCTGTCTGTTAGTTAGCAAAATAACTCAAAAAGTTATAATAATAATAATAATAATGATGGATTAGATTTATATAGCACTTTTCAAGGCACCCAAAGCGCTTCACATTAGTATTATGGAGGGGTCTTGATGAAAAAATGACAACGTGTCACAAGAAAGAATTTATTCGATTTTAGTGATGATCCAGAAGAGATTCTGGATCACTTTGAAATTTATTCTCTATTTACCGCAATGTCAAACTTCAAAGTGATTCAGATTCCTGGATCTCTTCCGGATCATCACCAAAATCTATTTGCTCCTTGTGACACCCCCAAACACATCATGAAATTTTCATCGAGATCCGTCCATAAGTTTTAGAGACAGAGACAAACAGACAGACTCCGGCAAAAACATAAGCTCCTCGGTGGAGGTAATAAATAATTATCTTGTCGAGGGAACTCACAAGGCCCAGACCATTTTCTGTAGTCACATACAACTGAAATAAATACTAAGAATGTTTACATTAATATTGAATTATAAATGCTCTTCAGTGGACCGTGTTTGAAATAAATGTTCCTCTTTGTGTACCATTATACAACAATGATTTTCCTGTAAATAATTAGATGTAATTTATACTTAAACATTATATAATTAATTGGATTTTTATCCAAACTCAAGGGAAAAAGGAACGGAACTACAAAAAAGAACTACAATGATGAGGAATTTATAAAGGTGAATGTCATACATTTCCTGTGCTGGCCATCAACAGATATTTAGAGACTCTTAGTCTAAATTCATGGTCTGGATTCATAACAGTAGCTTTGCATATTATAACCATTAACTTTGCATAAATGCCACTGAACATCCGCATTGTGTCGGTGATCTCTCCGACTTCCTATATTACAATTGTGGATGCTTTCACATGCCATGAACAACAGATGCATAACCGTGTCATTTTAGCTTTGGCCAGTGCATGATTGAATGTTAAAATTAACCTAAATTTAATTAATCAATTAATTTATATATTCTTTTGTTGATTTGGTTTACATGGTCGGCTAAAATATTTCAGTGCTTTGCTGTTTTGCTTAATTTTTACTTGAATTTCTTTTGCACATTTTGATGTTGAAAGAAAATTTTATCAGGACATTCTGCTGTTTAGAAAGTGTTGAGTTCAGAAAAACAAAGAAAAGAACCCAAATCCCTGTTTTTTTTTTTTTTCACCTTTTACTCAGAAGACACCGTTTTTTCCACCTATATCTTCTGTAATCACATTTTGAATAGATTTTTATTAGCCAATGTGGTGTTGCCACCTCTTTGTTTACATTTAGTAAAATAAATGTTAACTGATCAAGTGCTAAACACATAACCTCCCCTCCTCCTGGGCATGTGCATTGGGAAGAGTAGTTTTATATATTTACTGTTTTTTTTACAGATTTTTTTATCTGTTTGTTTGTTTACACTTTTTATAAAACTTCTTGTATGTTTGCACTACATGCACTTTTTATTCATTACACGGTGGGTGGTGAAGCTCCACACCAATCTCACTGCGAGTTTTCTTGCACACTGACAATAAAGGCTATTCTATTCCAAGTTCATTTACAGTAAAATTAGGTGTAGCAATATCCTCCAATGTGCTCTGTGGATGAGAGACCCACAAGGCAGAAGTAAAAAGGCCTGTTTTAAGGCTTCCTGCAGTACATTTAAAGTTAAGCTACAAGCAGATTTATTCAGAGCTCCTATCTGATCCAAACCTGCCTTCATTTGTAGAAGTGTTTCAGACAGGAGAGAATTTCACAAGGTTTTATTTTCATGCCCTCAGAACATTCACAGCTGATAAGTAGATTGTTTATTGTAGAAGTAGGACAGGCTGAGACAGCTGGACTCCTCATTGTACAGCCCTTTAGTTACTCAAAATGCTACTGGATCACCGACAGTCTGCAGCTTGGGAAATTGTACTCAAAACCAGACAACACTACATGGGTGTGCATGTACGATGAAAATGGAATGTGCCTCAGAAGTCAGACCAAGACTAACTTGGCACATAACGTTTTTGTTGAGTGAATTCCATAGATTTCAGTAATTCTTTCTTAAGAACACATGTATTGTTGGCAATAACAATGCTTAATCACCTTGGGTGTGGTTTAAGAAAATTCTGGATAGCAATTTTGATTACATGAGTGGAAGAAATTGACTGTATGTGCTTTTTAAATAACAAAATTGTGGCGTGAGGTTGCACTGCAGAACAGTCAGGGTTTATAGAACGTCCTGCAGTCCAGTAATAAATTTCTGATTACTGTGCTGGTCTGTTGGGGACAAGTTTCACAGCTTCACGTTAAAAAAAAAAAAGAAAAAAAAAGAAAATAAAACCCGAAAAAAAAAAACAACCACTGTCCACTGCATAGGAAAAATTTATCTGAAAAGACCAAAACAAAAAACTGTTGGATCATGCCATTTCCAACCAAGACAGTTATTTAACGCAAGAAAGCCAAAACGTTGACTTTCCTGGGTCTCATGAGGATTTAATATATAAAGCACTCACTGTTCGTGGAAGTCCAACATTGGAGGTTCAAATCGTATAGGTCGGCAGTTCCCACGCTGTGGGGATGTGCTGTGAGAGACACAGAGTAATAACAGGACATACAGCGAGCTATGAAAAACAGCACCCATGACTGTGTGCCTTTCAAACAAATGAGCTGCAAAAAGCATAAACAAGACACTGCAGTTTGTGTCCAGATTTTAACAATAGCTTAGCACAGCCTGGGGAAGACTCCCATCTGCAGCAGAATATTTCCATATGTTAAATATCTATGAAAAAAAAAGAGAAGACAAGAAAAGCAAAAACAGCATCTCGTTGATGGCGTGGTGTTGCTCTCACATGGAGAGAACACTTGTGAACATGGCTTGCACCCGTCTGGTCGTAGTATAAAGACATAACTCACCAAACCTGTCTGACAACAGTTGTAAGTTAACAATAGATGAGCCCGACCCCAAAGACAGGCAACTCCTCTTTGGCAAGGGTAATATACAACAGAGCAGTGTAATGAGAGCCTTTATGTAAATCTTATGGAAACTGAAGTTCATCAGTGTTGCAGGTGTGGCACACAAGTGAGCTCTGGGTGACGACTATTCATTCACTCATCCACTCTGAGCCTATATGCAACTCCACCCACTGCATAATGGAAGGGTTGATTTGAGTTATTTGCACGGCTGCGGGAAAAATAGGCATGTCTTAAGAAAAAACAAAAAGGACAAAGTGTATGTAGACAGAGTTAAATATGACTGAGTTTTTTTTCTTAGATACATTTTCAGGGTTTTTTTGTTAAAGAGGAATGTGCACAGAGCCTAATTTCAAGACGTACATTTTGTATACGTTTTATGAAAAAAAAAATACACAACTCTTTTATGCATTTTTTTTGAGACTGTCCACTTTTACCTTGTGCACTTCTCTACTCAGTGTCTGATTCCAATATCTCACCAGACGTATACAGGACCTCAAAATTGCAGCCACATTACACAATTGCAAAAGCCGCCAACGCAGTCTGATTAGGTGTTGCACCTCTACATACCTCAGCTTGAGCTTTACCAAGTTCAGTGTCATCTGAAAACAGGAAGTGGCCTATGCCCCCCCCCCTCATAAAAAAGAGGATTCTTCATCTATATGTACATCAACAGTGATGTGTTTCATCACTGTTCAGTCATTTTATTCAGTTTGCAACTTTAAAGAGTCTCTTTCACAGCCCAACACCTTAATGTCTCATGCTGACACTTGCAGAAGAATTTGAGGAAAAACGGAAACAGCCCCCGGAAATTATATTAACAACAAAGCAAATTTTTCCCCCCTTGTGTCTGGGCAACAGAATTAATGTGGAGCACCATTCACTAATACATTACTCAAGTGTAATTATCCTAACATTACCCTAGAGTCTGACAATTTAACAGATCAATTTCACGTATTTACTACCAAGTGTACAGGGGCAGACAATGGCTATAGCATTATGCTCCAATAGCTGTGCTCACAGGATATGGGATAGATTTCCATCCCCTGAGGGACTCCATATGTAATCCACACAGTACCCTGACCCAACACCGGGATAATCTGTGATCTACTGCCTGTCTTTACCTCTCTCATTAATATAACAACTACTGACAAAATTCTTTTGGGATTAAAGATTCAAAATGTATCCTGGCTGTGAAATGCGCTTGGCCTTTGCTCAGCGCTTCAGAGCTAATGTGTTGAATGTCAGTGTGTAATTGGAGTAGCCGTGGAGATCATGAGGAGTGTTCTCTGCCTCTTGGCCTCAGATCTGCATATGTCCAGTGTCAGACTAACCTCAACACGAGGGCATGACGCAAAGTGGCTGTGAAAAGCACTTTAATTCCCATGGAAAGGACCAGACGTGCACAAATACAGAGTGCAGAATATGAGATAATGACTAACACACTTCCAAACTCTACACTCACACAAAAACTCCCTTAATGAACAGGGAAAATTAGGGGAAGTTCAAGATTTTAAAGACCACTGAAACAACAGTCAAACAGCAAAGCACCCTCCCTCTGAACTGTCGAGGGAGTGGTCACGCTATGCCGGTACAAGATAACCCTTTTATGGATAAGAACATGCTGTACAAATAGTAAAGACTCTAGGCACTGCACACAGAAAAATGCACATGTGAGAAATAACATTAGGGTAGAAGTCCAGGATCTAAAACCAGTGCTGATTTTACAAAGTGAACTTGTAAATGCTTCATACCTTTATATGGAAATGTTTAATAACTGATGTGGTTCTACCTGTTGGACACAGCAGTCACTCAGCTCTTCGCAGCCACTTGCAAAAAAAATTTAAATGTAGGGTCCGAGTTTCAGCAATAAAGATTACCCCAAATTTTTTTTGCTGTGACAGTCGTGAGGAAAAGCTGTGTGTGTTCCTCTATAAGGCCATTCAAGATTAAGATTAGTATAGCTGTGATTGACAAATAACTAAGCATACTTGACTTGGTCATAGTGGTGTCTAGTACTGCACTCAACATATTTACATGTGGACTGTGTGTGTGTGTGTATGGGGGGGGGGCAACCTGGTTAAAAGGTGTAATGTTAAGTACAGTCATGAAGCACAGCGTGAATGGCAATCTTTTGGTTTGTTTTGAAATGTGTCGAGCACATAGAACAGAAGGGTTTTATAAATTTGCACAATTGTACACAAATTACACTAAAAACACAACTATTTCCACTATAGCTTATGACTTTGCTTTTAAATCACTGCCCAATGCCTGCAATTACTGGCAGTATTATTGACAATACACAAAACTATAATTAAATACTGAAATATAGTACAAATATATAAAGGATATTAACAGGTAATATAGGCTGGATAAAGGTAAAATGCAGAGGTGGAAGAACCCAAGTTGAAGTGCTTCCTTTACTGTACTTAAATACAGTTTTTAGGCATCTGCATTTTACCTGAGTATTTATTTTTCCTGCAACTTTTTACTTTTATTCCCTACATTTTTATATAAACATCTGTACTTTATACTCTTTACATTCTCAGAATACTCATTATTTTTTTATATTAGTAAATTGTAACTTACTATATCATAATTTTCACTATTTATCTAATCATTTTTACTTTCGTCTCATAATTTTGACTATTTATCTCATAATTTAAAAAAATCCCTCATAATAATCATAATCTTATGTCATAACTTTGAAAACTTTCCTCAAAATTTTAACTTTTTATCTCACGATTTAGAGTTCTTTATCTCATAATTATGTTTTTTTTTCAATCTCCTATTTGTGATGCTTGAATTTTCCTAAATATCCTGTCCATACCCACTAAACTGAGTACCATGACCCAATAAAACACATCATCTACACAGGTTTATTTTTTTATATTTTTGAAATGTTTCAGTTTTTTCCTGCTTAAATAAGTATTATTTCATCCATAGCCAAAAAAACATATAGATGCAGTTTTATTTTATTACAACAGAAAAGTTGTACTTTTTTACTTTTACTTCAGTAAAGGAGTTGAATCAGTTCTTCTAGTATTACTGGAGTATTTTTTCCACACAAGTAGCTGTACTTCTACTTAAGTACAGAATTTGAGTATGTTGACCACCTCTGGTAAAATGTGCAGAAACGAATACATTAGTACAATACTTTTAAAATCCTGACACTGTCATTCATAACACCTTTGTCTGAAATTTTCGAAGAAAACTGCACAGTAGAAGGAAATGATGAGACAGAAAAAGTAACTGCATTCTATTATGTCATTGTGCAGATCTACAGTCCATATTACTATTTTCCCAACATGTTTTTTTATTGTCTTGTTTTACTGGCTGAATAAAAGTGACCACTTATGTCACTTCTCTCCATCTGTCTTGTTCAACTTGGTTTTAGAAGTAGGTCTTTGTTCAAACTGCTGCTGGCCATGCTGTGCTTCAAGTTGCACTGTTTACATGTACATCACATTACTGAAGAAAAGTACACAAGTAGAAATGTGTCCAATAAATACAGCTGTATATAAGGGTGCACAACTATTCATTTGTGGTAGGAGAAATCCATATTAATAAACTTTTTGAAATCTAATGAAGTTGGAAAATAGGATTACAAAGACATAAAGCTACATGATGTCTCAAATTCACAGACTCTGCAAGATCCATCGCTATAAAAGATTGTCACATTGCTCAGCCTTATTCACAAGAAACTGACTGTGAGACAATGAAGCTTCACACGTGTCAGTCAGTATCACGAGTAAGGCTCCACAGCAGCCAAGCCAAGCCAAAAACCAGACTGACTGCTTGTTTGTGTGATTATCCTCATAAAACTACCTGCTCTCAACTTTGCATTAATTGCCTATGTGGTACAGACTGGTATGCTGAATTTTGATGAGTGTTTCCCAGCTGGTTCGTGATGAAGGAATACAGGTGCACTCTGGGATACAGACCGACATGTTTTCTTGACAACCAAAGTCACTAACAGAAGGCAGGGTGGGTCTTAGAGCTCAGAGCAGGTGGAGTATAAGACTATTCTCCTTGGTCAATTTCATGCTATTAACCAAAGTTGTTGAATATATTGTTTTAGCATGTTTCTGTCTTAGCTTATAAGGTTCCATATGGTGATGCCACCCAAGTTTTAAATGTTCATAATCCATGACAAAATGTGAGCGCATTATTTTAACAGACTATGCTGTCTGGTGTCTAGTTGGCAAATGTTGATTCTGCTGCAGATGAAAGAACCCTTAGGTGAGCGACACTAGACATGTTTTCCACTGTCAGGTGATTCAAGAACTTGTCTTGACCACAACAGCAACAAAACACCAGGTTGGACTACATAAATGGAGGCAAAACAAACACAGAAACAACTGTTTGTTTGGAGTTCCAACTGCAACAAAGGGAAAGAGGCAAAAAAAAAAATATGAAAACCTACCTTTGTTGATGATATAAACTAAAATCAATGTCGGAGTCTGCCTGCATGAACAACAGACACAAGGATTTAGAGAGTAATATGTGCAGTCATTTAGATTACAGCTTTGTCAAAAGTTTTAGAAGCAAAAAATGAAGAAAGTATTGCATTTACCTGTAATAGGCTCCCCTCGCCAAAATGTAGAACTTCTAGGATTGTATCTGACTGAATGAATGCTGTGAACAAAACAAAAATGAAAATTATTTGCACTATTTAAACAATTTTTAAAAATCACAAAATATAAATTAGAGTTGTGTATGTCAGCATCAACAAATACAATCAGATTTTTAAATCATTTCAGTTTGGTTCATGGATTACTAACATAATTGTACTTGAACTGAACACTGCAAAAAGCTGTTTTGATTTAAATTTTACTAACACCTATCTAAACTCCTTTGCAGCAAGACAACATCTGCTGGCAGCCATTAATAGTACAATAAAGTAAACTCTGAACTGTATGTGAACTTTAATCTTGTGTACTTTCAGAACAGACTCAGAAAAAAAAGATTATTGATCTTCATTCATACACATTTGGTTTCTAATCCACATCATAAACAAAACATTTTATCTATAACAGTGAACTTGGACTGTGTGTTTTCCATGGAGGTGGTTTTCCTTTACAAACTCAAACTAACACCTTCTTACAGAGTATGAAAAAAGGGGAGTAAATCATTACTAATCACTACATTATCACCAGACTCTTCCACCAGATACTAGAAGTGAATATTACATCAACATTATTCACTGACAAGATGGATGTTTTAAGTGCCTAAAATGTTTCCTGCTACCAAGGACTTACACTTTCATTTACTGAAGTCTATGTCAGCTGACACCACCTACTATGATTCCTCAAATTTATGGTCCCAGAAGTCCAATCAGCTTTTATAAATCAGGATCATGGACTTTTACTTCATAATAAATGTATACTATGAAGGCAATCCTAGTTTAATATTGTACAAACACTGACCATTAGAAAATATAAACCAAAATTACATTTGTGCTTGTCTTTTTAGGCTTTGTAAACAAAAACAATATACAGATCAAATACAACAAATACTATCTTAAGTAAAGAAATACATGTGTCATGTACATACAAATTAAATGCTACATTTAATTAAATTCTGTTGGCTATAAACAGTGTGTAATTTACTCAGACCTCAGATATAAATTACACTGTTCTATGCACTGTATCCCTGAACTTGTACTGAACTTGCATTGATGCCTACCAGAGCTGTCTCAGCCGTCTCCTAAACTAAACTTGACCCTACTCTCAAGCTCCCCATAACGATATATTTTGACTCTGTTGAAGTATTTTAGGGGCCCTCTAGTTTGTTGTCATCATTTTTCACTTTCCATATTAAAACCTCGAGCCAAAACATTCAGTGTTCTCCACAAATTAAAAAAAAAAATTATTAAAGTCTTCAGAACAAGAAAAGAAGACACACTGGTCACAGCTGTTGGCCAAGTGCAACTGTGGGTTTCGATATGATTGCCAAACTGAAAGGAAGTTTTATAATTTCTGCATTAAATCACATGCAACATCCCTTGATGTAAAATGTGTGAATGCAGTAAGACATAGCTAGCAGATTCTATGTCCAAGTAAACAGACTTATTTGCAGAGCAGTGTACTTATGTTTGCAGTACTGATATTGGAAAAAGAATGATATTGAATCAGAATTTTTTAAAAGTGGCATATGTCTGCAGCAGTTGCCAGATATCCAGTGAATACCCCCCCCCCCCCCCCCCCTGTTGTAAGTATCACATGTAAGCTAAAGACCCAATGTTGCAACAGCTTGGTGGTAAAGTAAACAACTTATAGGGACCAGACACGTTTCAAAGTTGGTATAGCTTATCGTGGAAGTAGCTGGCAGCTGTCCACTCATGATTGGTATACTTATCTATGTGACCCGACACGATCAGGGGTTCTGTCAGCTGGACAACCCAGTGCTGTGGCTGGTATTTGGCCCGTGAGGACTAATCACTGCCAACCAGGAATCATTACAGGGTCAAAATCAAATCACCTACCCATGTTAACAAATACGACAGTCATCCGAGTTGTTTTCATCATTTAAATATGAGGAAGTAGATGCAGTGGGTAGCACAGGTAGTGTTACTTTAATCATACCATGATGACAAGTTTTCATGCCACTGCATCGAAATCATACAGTAAGCTAACGTTTGTGCTAGCCATGATGCTAACCAGTCGTACTGTTTATGTTTGCTAGGTAGAATATTAGCCAAACTTAGCCATATATGGACAGGATAACAACATGTCAAGAAGCTTCCCAAGAACATTACCTGAAATGTTAAAGGCCACATAACGCTAATGTTGTCTACTAACCACCTGCCAACCGTAGCTCGTAATTCAGAAAATGTTGCTATTTGCTATAAGACATAAGAGTATGTTAGCAGTGTAGAGGTAATAATGTTAACGGGTTAGCAGTGATAAAGTTGGTCAGTTAAAGGTAACCTCAACACACACTTCGTAGAAATGTCTACGGAAGTTAGCGCTAGCTAATGCGGACGTAGAAAGCTAAGTTACAAACCTTGTTTATTTGCCCGCGCCGTGTGAATAAAAGCAATAAATAACATCCGCAACAATCCGACAAATGATGTTCTTGTTCTTGTTTGTGAGTGGCGAGAACTATGGGCTCTTTCTTGACTCGCCATACTGCAGATCTTTCTGTTACGGTAACAACCGAGCGAGTGTGCGGACATGCCCGTGTAAACCTCTGCTGACTCTGTCAATCATAGCCTTGAAGAAAAAACTCGAACTCCACCGAGCAGCTAACTGCTGAGCAGGACGGTGGCCTCTCTTCTTCCTGTCTTCCTCTTCCGCTTCATGTGTGACGCGTCACAGGTTGACACAGAGCTGCCTCTGCAGAGGAACCACAGTCTGTGTACAGCTTCAGCAGCAGTAGTCACAGCCACACACTGCCTGTTTGGATTTGGACTATCACCACATGTCTGAGGAGTACACATACATAACTGCCACTGCAAACATTTATGCTCTAACCACTAATTAAGTAAATTAATCATTTGCTCCTGGATGTAGACGTGTTCAGACCTAGTTAGTGCTTGAGTAAAAGCAGAAACACCACTGTAAATGTTTTGTTACAAGCCTTTGTTCATGTGACTCTATTTGTCTGCACCAGTTAGTCCCCCTGCAGTCAATCTGAAAATACAAGAGAAAATCAGACTTCATACATCAATCATGAACCTGAAACACATCAACAAACCAAGAAATCAGAAATGGAAGTGGGAAGAACAACATATGGTAATAGTAGGGAACTGAATTATAGGTTCAACTATCACTATACAAAGTGTATAGAAAAACCATAGAAAATAATGGACAAGTTATACATTATTTAAGCAGAACACCTATTTCTATCATTCAGAAGTAAAGTTATATTAGTCAATTTTTATATTTAATAATTCATGCAATTGCCTTAGATATTATACATTATTATATTTCAGAGTATATTATCTTCACTTATATTGAAAGAACAAACAATGATGACACATTCAATAGTTTTATTTGCCCTTTTTTTGTCTTTATTTGAATGCGTGTTAAACACATTACAACATACTGCCTGAAATGCAGTGGCATAAAAACAGAATTGTATTTATTACTTGCATGTTTTTTTAAGTTTAGAAGAAATCTGATACAGAGCCATCAAACCAAACTAATATAATATAATATAATATAATATAATACAATATAATATAATATAATATAATATAATATAATTGAATTGAACAACATTAACATATATCACAAATGTTCCTTCTTATTGCATGAGGGTTGTTGTTGTTTTTTATTATTATTTTGACAGCACTTTGAAATGAACAATTTGCTATTGTTTTGTTTTGGGGTTGTGTTTTTTTTTAAAAGAAAATCTGAAATTGCAGTTAATTGTTATCCATATAAAATTAAATTGCAGTGAAACATTCTCAGTTTTATTAATCTCTAAAAATCTGTTTAAGATAAGATAAGATAAGATAAGATAAGATAAGATAAGATAAGATAAGATAAGATAAGATAAGATAAGATAAGATAAGATAAGATAAGATAAGATAAGATAAGATAAGATAAGATAAGGGGTGACATGGTGGTGCAGTGGTAAGCAGTCATTGCTCACAGCAAGAAGGTCCTGGGTTCAAATCCAACACCAGTGGGTGCATGGCCACCTGGCCAGCTGGGCTGTTCTGGCACTGTGGCAGCCTCCTTCGGGATCTGCTGCTCCACTACGTCTGCCAGCTGACACAGATTGACATCAATGGAGGCCAGCCTCTCCTCCACTCCTTGGAGCTGGACCTCCAACCCTTGGATACAGGAAGTTAGATGGTCTAGCTCCCTCTAAAGCATCCTGAATCCCCCTTCCTGAATGTTAATAAAGGGCTGGTCCTCCTGCTGTACCTGGCCTCTTGTTTGCCTGCGGCCCTTTCCTGTGTCTGCAACTCACCCTCCTGCAGTTGCTGCTGCTACTGCTGTGTGGTTGCCTGCAGAGTTAACATCATGTTTTCACTCAGATTTTACTTTGAAAAGTATTTAGTTCACTTTAGTTGGTTATTGTTTGTCAAATAAGATTTAAACATTTTTATAGCTTTGATTTTGTCAACATATAATCCAGTTTTTTATGCCAAAATGATCACACTTAAATTGGGCAAGCAAAGTTAATTTTGCAAGCAAACATGAGTGACACAGAGCAGACATCGGTCTCCTGCTGGGAGTATTTTGGGTGTATGACTGTGATGTCTATGGCAAAATGATGAAACTTGCAGTGCGCCTCACTGCCGGGCATTTAAGGGTGAGGAGAGGCACTAATGTGATTGGTGGAGATCTGAATCGGCTATGTTAATCCATTGCACGCCCTTTCTCCTCCCTCATTCCCACTTACAACATTGAGAAGAAAGGGGGAGGACTTGCACCAGTGTGCGTGGCGGGCAAAACTTGTCTGGATAGACCCTGTTGGCACAGCACAACTGGTTTGCACCACACCTGCGCCAGGTTTGCAAAACTAGAGCCCTATATGTTCAGTACTGCGATGAACTGGCAACTTGTCCAGGGTGTACCACACCTTCGCCCTTCAATGGCTGGGATAGGCTCCATGGGACCCCCACAACCCCAATGAGGATGAAGTGGGTTTAGAAAATGAAATGACACGATAAGATAAGACTTATTGATCCAACCCTGGAGAAATTTCATCTTCATCCTAAAGTTAAATAGGTACCGAAGCACCTCACATTCCCTGAGCAGCCTGGATTAGATGGCATCCAGGCCTGTGTCTTTCCTGGCCTAGGAAGTTGAGGTGTAGTGAGAAGAGTGGGGGCAGACGTGATGATGGTCTCAGCAGGGGGGAGGCTGTTGAACTAGGAGATGAATGTAAGACTAAGTTTACACGGAGACAATGAAAACAGAAGACGCAAAAGTGGCGTCTCATCTTCAGTTTTTCATTCACGTTTAGACGAGCGTATTCAGAAGGAAATCCTTGTTTATATGAAGATGCAACAGTAGGCGAAATATGATTGGATATGCATGCCAGGCCGGCTATGTCCTTTTCTGTTTTTGACGTATGTAATTGCACACCCGTCTTTGTTAAGCTACAGTATGTGTGTAATGTCTGTACAATAGCTGAAATGACTCCTGTCCATTTACTAGAACTGCTAGTGCTAATGCTAATGCTAGTGCAGCTGGAAGATCTGTGGGATCGAGGTTGTTTAACGTGTTTCTTGCTTTACCTGCTCAGTGTATGAATGTAACATGAACGTGTATGTGACGTGAACATATGTGACATCACAATGTGGGTTTCTTGCCGTTTAGACATAGATGCGACCCAGCGCATCTTCAACACGCCCCACTCTGGAAGGAGTCTTCAGATTTGTGCATATTCACACCCTGACGGTGTTGGCTTCATGTAAATGAAAGGTACTTCTGATTAGTCGCAATCATCCTCATGTAAGTGGACCCTTAGGACTTGAAAGGGAAGGGCTGGAACTGTGACAGACACAGGTGTGAATGGAGCTGAGGTGTCGATGGTGACAGCAGGGAGGAGGTTGCATCATTGGAGAGGTGTGAAGGATGGGGGTTGGAAGGATGGGGGTTGGCATGAGGACAATCAAACCTACAAAAATTAAAATTCATCTGGTTTGCCTAGTTGTGATCTCCGTTTCCAAAATAACCTTCCCCAGTTTTTAACTCCTACAAAAGGGGAAAACTACAAATGATATTGCAATAATGAATTAATAACATGATTCATAACAAATAGTTTGACAAAAAAATCTAGTGGTGAATGACCTTGAAAGATAGCTTTGCAATCATTAAAATCCACAGTTGAGACACTTTTCACATATATACTTGCATTGCATAGGATTAGCGACAGTACTCTATTTACTAAAATGAAATGTGCATAAGACCTATATTACTGATACATTAATAATTCATGTGTATTAAATTAGTTTTATTTCACCTGTAACCTTTATTTAACCAGGAAATAAGGGAGTCCTGGCCAATGTCTGCAATTGGTAGATAAATACATAATAAAAGTATTAAATTGTACAGGATTATGACTCTATAATCACCCTGTTGTAACTTATTTCCTGTTAATGCTATGAATTGACAGTGTAACTAACTGTGACACAATGTGACACATGTATAACATTTCAGAAAAAAGAAATACAGCTATGTCAATTTTGGGTTTCTGTTTCATTTTTTCTTCATGTCTTTGTGTGAATAGATGCCATTCTTAAATAGAGTAACATTTCTTTGCTGCGTCAGTACACGTTCATGCTGCTTGTTGTTGACTTCCTAATGTGAACGTGGGCACCTGCAGATTTTCTAGTCTACGGAGCCCTTCCCTCTTTGAATGACATCATCTACATCATCATGTGAAAGTGATCTATCAGAGGCTGCCACATCTCCATAAAGCTGGTGTCATTTCTCTTTTTTATTCTGAGCTTCTCCATTGACCAATACTGTTCCTCAACCAGTGAGCTACAGGAGGAAGTTGTGCATGACTGGTGCTTTATAGTAACCACTTTCTAGACAATACTATGTTTGGTGTTTTAGTGCAACCTCAGTAGAAAGTGGCCTGGAACAAAACAACATTTATGTTATTATGCTTTTACTTATGTGCTGCAATTTACACCTGATATTTATTATATAGAATAGAATAGAATAAAATAGCTTTTGTCATCATTGTGTGTGTGTGTGTGTGTGTGTGTGTGTGTGTGTGTGTGTGTGTGTGTGTGTGTGTGTGTGTGTGTGTGTGTGTGTGTATACAATGAAATTAGGAGTGTAACTCCAGTCAGTGCAATTAATAAAACACTAGTATATTGGTAAATATTAATAAAGCTGATGTGAAAATACAAAACTAAAAATGAGATCAGAAAATACAATAATAAAATTGTATGACATAAGATAAGAATAGAGTCAAGTTGAATAAAAAATAGACAGTATGGACAGCACACATATCTATAGGCAATATTAATAGTAGATATACATATGAACAATTTTAACTATATATATATATATATATATATATATATATATATGAACGATTTTAACAGAAAAGATGGAATGAAGACGTCAGAGGTTGAAGTCCCAAACACTACCCAGGGCCTTTCTGCTTATACATGAAGGTCACAACACAACATGAAGTTACTGTATGAAAATGCAACTAGAGTGATGGTTAATAGTTAACAACAATAAAGCAGTAAAGCATAACCATGTGAATAAACTGAGATAACACAAGAGCAGGAGGGAGTATACAGATAGAATGTGATCATTGGTCATTTTCAATCATGTCTACCATTACAAAGGTGATAAAGTTTGAGCATTATCAGTGTTCCTTTTATTGTTAGACATTTCGTTAAACAGGACAAAGGAGGGACATGAATCGCTTTTCATAATATTTTTTTTAAACAATATTTTTAGCATACAACCTTATCTTTACTACTCTCCCCACTCATGACAATTAATATGGAATTATTAACCCATAAAGACCCAAACATCCACCATTGATCAAAAGCATCTACTGATCTAAACTGTTGATCCAGTAATCCCACCAATCCATATGTAAATATTTGGTGTAATATGCAGTTTGTCATTTTTTTCAAGGTCATCGGATATAACACATTTGGACATTGAGGGACTGTATAGTTACTGTGGAAACACAGACATCTTCTCCGATATTGATTCACCAGTAAAACCTGTTGAGTTGGTTCAATGGCAGTGTATAGACACTGAGTTTATACAGTATGCAGTTAATGCTATATTTCACTGAAAAAGTCAGCCGTCCTTCATTTTTTTCTGTTTATATATATATATATATATATATATATATATATATATATATATATATATATATATATATATATATGTAAGAGATTGTTACACATTTACACTACATTTTTTATTATAAACTGTGGAAATCCCATAGACCACTGTAGTCTGTGTGTAACTGTTTAGTTTCTCTCTGTAGCTGCAGATTTCTGCAGTGGTTAATGTTTAGTGGCTTGAATTGTATACGAATGTAGGATGTTTCAGACTTGGACGTTTTGGTTAGATGTTATTGGAAGAGGATTATACAAACATGACTTCAGTGTACAATTAACTTGTTATTGGAATAATTTACAGGAGCTGAAAATGTCAGCAATGATTGCTTCAGTGGATTTTAACAGATTGAGAACACAGAATTCTTGGTTTGTTAGTTTTAGTTAGTTTTTGCCATAAGCCCTCACTGCACAGGGTGTTGCCATCAGTTCATTTTCTGCCAGTCCATCTATATATGCAAAAAAAAAATGTTGGCATGAACCGAAGGCTGAGTCATTTGAAATGTGGGTAAGTTGCATCTCTTTTGACTTTGATCTTGGGATATTATTTTAATACACAATTGAGGTTCTTAGTTTAGTCTTTTTAGTAACAAGTAGTTCGATGTTGATCGGGTGTCCTGAGGTACTATGGTTCACACCTTGGTCACCAAAACAAAGTAGCAGATTTACATATGCCCAAAAGGATTGTAAACCACAGGAGATAAGATCTAAAAACATGGTCAGTGTAGGAAATCATCCCATTGTTAGTGAATTACCCATCTTGTCCACAAAGGGCGTCAGCCCATAGATTGAAGAAGGAATAGAAAAGTGATGTGTTGTTAGAATATCTGGGACATTCCACTCTCCTCTGTGGGGGTGGGTGGTCCTCAGTTGAGTTATGGTGATATGGGGATTAGATTAAGTTAATTCAATACATTTATAAAAATGAAACACAAAAGAATCTGGACTAATTCTTGGACTTTCCCACAAAAGAATACACTAACAAGTTAATTGCATGAAACTGATATTATATTCACTTGTTTGCATTCATGTATTGCTGTAACACGTTAACTCACTTTATTACCCCTGTGAGGAAAATCATGCATTTTGCTTATTTTAATACACAGAGTACCAATAGGATTAACATTAGCATTAGAATGAGGAATTAACATGAACAGTTTGTTAGTGCTCATCAACACCACTTATGTATGTATGTATGTATGTATGTATGTGTGTGTGTGTGTGTGTGTGTGTGTGTGTGTGTGCTCTTATAGTGAGTTCACTGATGAAAGACATTTCAGTATCACTGAGACTTTCACTTATTTAAAGCTGTCATTCTATGGTTATTTCATTAATATTGCTGTGTGCTCCATTGTTATTGAATACATTGTGTGTTAGTTCTGTTTAAAAAGAAATGTCCAGATTGCTTTGTTTCAAGCAGTTTTTTCACGGTAGAAAAATGACTTGAGGTCAAACAACAGAGTTTACCGGTACTTCCTCATACCTGTCCATGACGCATTCACGAGGCGTCTCTGATTGGCTCAGAATGCGTGAAGGAACACTCCCCCCTCCCCTCTTGCTGCGTAGGTATTTACCTTTACCTAAGTAGCATCCCGCAAAGTTTCGTGCCGTTGCTAGTTCTGAAAACGTGCAGGAAAAAAACAAAGCTTTATTTCCACAGAGAACACATGAACCAGTTTGGTCTGCCATTTTTTTCCAGTTTGTGCAGCAGCTACTGTGGCTCCGTCTTGTCTTGTAGATGCTAATGCTAATGTTACTTTAGATTTGCTGCCGGGATGGTCTTAACCTCACATGGGTGACGCTAAAGTCCGTCTGACGTCAGACAGACCGGCTTTTTCTAGGTCCCTCGTTCCTCTTTTTGTTTTCTGTGAATGCGGTATGCAACCAGTGGAGGTGACAAACCACTTTCAAAGGCAGAATGTGTCGGTAAGTCATGATGACCCATTAGATTTCAAAAGGAGCGTGGAAAAGTGGTTTTCAGAGGAATGACACTTTTAAATCAAAGCTGTTATACTGAAAGGTTCAAAGCTCAAATTAATATATTTAATGGATACATTTGACTTACTGTATATAATGTCATTAATTTACAAAGCACTTGCAGTCTGAACTAGTGTGTACATATAGTTGCTATTTACAGGTTTAATTGTTTGCAGGTATAACAATAACTGCTGAATCTGCTTTTCTGTTTCAATTGCATTTGAGTTGGTTATGGAATCACCTCTGATTGGCTGTTATGTCACATGGGAGCCAGGACTCAAAAACGTTTCCATCATAGCATGTGAAACTGAATAGTGAAGTTCAGCAGCTTTCCACAGTGAATCAATTTCCCTTCTCCTCAACATTAACATCTTGCCACCTAATGAATGCTCACATTATAACAATAATAAAGACTTTGTTTGTGGAATACTATTCCAATGAAAAGGCACCCTGATTATATAATAAGACCCTTCATTACATAATGGACATGGCAATGTGTTTTGGTACTGAAGAATCTTCAGTAGAGTTGACTGTTTTTCTTTTACACTTGGAATATTTATTATTAGTGCCTTGGGCAGATCTGTTTGCTTTCCTTTTTCTTTCCACTATGTCCTTGATATTTACTCTTAACAGTACTTTGGCCAATTTCTTACTTTGGATCCGGTGTAGAATTTCTTTTTAATGTTTTATTATTTAGTTAACTCTTCATTTACTCACTTTAATACATTTAATGTAAATCTAACAAAATATTGGGTTGTAAAATCAACTTAGTCATGTAGTGTACATCAAATTATAACAATATCTTTATTTGTTAGCATTAGTTTTAACCCCCACAAACATCCACGAGTGACTAAAAGCAACTATGGATCTAAAATGTTTGATAACTTTCAAACCATTAACTCTATCTGTACCTAATAAATAATTTAGCTGAAATGCACCTTTTCAATGGGATCAGATATGACACTCCATAGTGAATGTGATAACACTATCATTTCCTACAACACCAATTCAACAGTAGCAACCATGTAGTTGACAAATGACAGTGGTTGTAGACACTTGTTTTTGTGTTCAGTTAATGAAATTAGTATAAAAAAGTAACTTTTTCTCCAGTTTTCTCACTTTGAGGGATGAACATCTGCATAATCAGTAAATTAAATATAGGAAAAAACTTGAAAATTACAAGATGCAGAAGATCATATTAGAATAATTAGTGATAAATTAATTAGTTACTTACTCTAGTTAATTTTTTTTTTCTAGCACATAAAATCAAACCCATTGTCAAACCCATTTTATCAACACTATAACATATAGGCTCTCACCCCCTTTTTTTCTTGAAGGTTTCAGTTCCCCTTAAGTTATAATTGTTTTGCCTGGGCTTGAACCTCTCCTGTGGACTATAGGGGAACATATGGTCATGGGCTTTACACAGTATGATAAGAGTATTACGGTCGACAAGATTGTATAGTTTTGCATTATGTAAGATAGTTTAAATGTAGAGTAAAATTAATTTTAATGTTGCCACCACAATAGCTTCAGGGCTTTCAGCGTTAAAGACAAGCGAGAGAAAATGCTTTTAAACGGAAATCAGAAAAGTAAACTAATAAACAAGTGTAGTAATTCAAATAACACAGTGTGAAGTGTGACATTATCCTATGACTGAATACATTCAAGCTGATGTATTATGCAACAAAAAACAAATGTAGATAAGTTTTATTGTGTTCTGTTCAGCTCAAATACATGTGTAATTAATTCAACACTATAGGAGGCATTATTATGTTTATTATGGAGCCAGATCATTTATGTTTATTATGGAACCAGTTATTATTAGCATCGGTGAATGTCCTGAGGCTTAAAGAGTTTCAGGTTTTGAGTATTATTTACTGCTGTGTCACCGGTGCTGTGTCCTGATAGATGAGGTTGCTGAACACCAGGAATTCTGACTGACACTCGCTGCAGGGCTGTAATGCTGAGAGCAACAACACAAACACACCCTTTACAACCTGATGCAAGCAAACACTTGAAGCAGCAAAGATCATCTTACAAGTTCACAGTCAAGTTTCTGCATCACATTCATCAGTTGCAACACCATGATTGCACTAAAAAACTTTGTTTTAGGGAGAAAATGAAACAGTTTAAACAGTTAGTTTGTGACATTTGGATCTTTGTACTACACCCAAGTTTCTTACACTGTATAAAAAACCCCAGTAGAATTAACACCAAAAATCTGTAAAATTGCAACATAAAAGCCTGTGAAAATACAATATAACCTGGTTTATTTGAAAAGATTTTTTGTGTTAATAATTCAATCAAATATAGCTGTAGCTTTTACAGGAGAAGTATTTTAACAGAACCAGATTTGGAAGTAGAAATTAATTATTTTTTATTGTTTTGAGAAAATAAAACTACAAATGTTAAACAATGTGGTTTAATTTCAATTGCAAGACTACAATATTTAGATAACTACAGATCCGGCTTCTTAACATGTGGAGAAAAAACAAAAGAGGTGTGTGTCCTGCTTTGATATCTCATGCTCACACTATATTATCTTGTGCACACGAGATATCAAAGCATTTTTTCACATGTCACCAGGTGGGCTTCATAAATAGCAGCTTAGTCTCGTCATCTGAACACACTTTATCCACTTTATCACTAGGGTCATGGGGGTCACTGGGGGCCTAATCCAGCTACAATGGGTAAACTCATACACCCTGTATGAGTCTCCAGTTCATCTCAGGGCTGAACATATATTGACAAACAATCACTGTCACATTCACACCTATGGACAATTTAGATTAACTAATTAATCCATGTCTTTGGATGGTGGGAGGAAACTGGAGTACCCGGAGAAAACCCACGCAGACACAAGGAGAAGATGCAAACTCCACACAGAAAGGTCTGGTGTGGGAATAGAACCAGGGACCTTCTGTCTGTGAGGCACTAGTGCTAACAACTGCACCACTGTTCCACCCTGCTTCAAACTTTATTTTATGTATTTATTTTTTTTTATAAAAAAAGTAATAAGTATACAGTTAACAGTTTGTAACATTTTAAAAGTGTAAAATAGGGTTATGATGCCTGAGGGTTGGTAGTTTAAACCCTGGCTCTGACTATCCACATGTTAAATTGTCCTTGCAAGACACCAAACCTGGTGACTTTGTAAAGTACTTTGGACACCATGAAGAGGAGTAAACTGTGCTATACAAGTCCAGTCCATTTACCACTTAAATCTACATGTTCCTGCATTATTATGTTTACAGTTTGTTGTGTTTTTTACAGTGTTGTTATGGCAACCACAGCTGCCATTCTTATTTTCCATAACAAAATGTGTATCAATTATCTATGATTTTGACTCATAACACTAATTGTTGTGGCTTCTCATCTTATATTTCTTCCAGCACACTAAGCTGGTATACTATTATGTGAGAAGCACATTAATCATAAGGCAGAACAACAGCCACACTGACATTATATAATTTCAGAAATATCAACTTACACAAATCTCTATGAAAAAAACCCACTGTCTCACTTTATTCTTGTGGAACAATCTCTCAGATTTTCAATTAACAACTGAAGCACCACTGGTTCATATTAATGTTCAGGCAAGACTTTAATACAAATGAAATGAGACATGAATGACATTTTATATAAATATTTACATAAATACCAGATTTCTCTTTTTATTTACATTTTACTGTTCACAGGGTAGTTGTCTTTCTATTGCTTTTCATCCTAACAAGATTCATTGGGTAGATTCAATTGTTAGCATTAGCACTAAATTAAAGTGCCTACTATGTGTAACCTGAGGTAAAGCACGTTCAAAAGAAAAATGGACACAATGACAATAAGGTTGGGTCGAGACAGAAAGTTCCCTCCAAGATCAAAATTTATGTAAAGAGATTTGCTCCAGAAATTACCAATAAAAATAAATACTAACATTTCACTTGTTTGTTTGTAAGCAGCTTTATGCAAAAACTATACTAGACAGAGTTTCACGAAATTTTCAGAAAAGGTGCAAGGTGCTCCAGAATAGACCCCATTAAACTTTGGTGAATGTAGGTCAAAGGTCACAGTCACCAAAAATGTGTTTTCACTATATAAGAGATGGGGTAAATCAGGTAAAATATGTGCAAAGGGGGTGGGGTTTGTTGTGCCAGTTTAACATTTTTTATTACTCTTCTATTTTAACACAATTTCCCCTTGGGCAAGAAAATAATTCTGATAAGATAACTGCATTCGTTTGCTCTGTATTTGTACATGGACAATGACAGTAAAGTTGAATCTAATCTAATCTAATCTAATCTAATCTAATCTAATCTAATCTAATCTAATCTAATCTAATCTAATCTAATCTAATCTAATCTAATCTAATCTAATCTAATCTAATCAGCCGTGTACATTGAAGTTCAATTCAATTCAATTCAATTTTATTTATAAAGCCCTAAATCACAACAAAGTCATCTCAGAGGGCTTTACAAAAACACAATCAACTACAGAGATACATGAACAGTCCCAAGCATCCCCTGTCCTTAGACCCTCCTTCTCGGCAAGAAGAAATCTTGAGGAGAACCACATTGAAGGAGAGATCTACTCCCATGGACGGACAGGCTATAGATGAACGTCCATGTATAAATGCAGGAGGCTGGGGGGGGCTGGTCCAGACAGGCAGGGGCCGGGGTCCGGGGGGGGGGGACACACCAGGTGACGAGTCATGAACAGACTTGGTATGAAAGATAGGTTGTAAAAATGACAGAAACAGGTGTGAGGGAGAGAAAGAGAAGAAAGAACTCAGTGTCTGTACTTCCCCCAGCATTCTAACTCCTAGGGCAGCCTAGACTGAACTGTGACTCATACATCATGTATACATGATATATGAGTCACATAATTTTTAACTAACCTGACCATAGGCTTTCTCAAACAGTAATGTTTTCAGCCGAATTTTAAATGTAGAGACTGTTTTGGCGTCTTTAATATTAAAGGGAAGCTGATTCCATAAGACAGGGGCCTGATAACTAAAGGCTCTAGCTCCTACTGTACTTTTAGAAACCCTAGGAACTTTCAATAAACCTGCATTCTGAGAACGAAGGGTTCTATTGGGCTGGTACGGAACCAGATCATCTTTAAGATAAGAGGGGCCCATACCATTAATGGTTTTATATGTAAGGAGGAGGATTTTAAATTTAATTCTAAACTCAACTGGTAGCCAGTGAAGGGTTTGGAGTTTGGAGCACAGGGGTGATGTGTTCTCTTCTATTTGATCCTGTTAATAATCTTGCTGCTGCATTTTGAACCAGTTGCAAGCTTTTTAGGGAATATTTAGGACACGCTACAAGTAAGGAGTTACAATAATCTAATCGTGATGTAACAAATGCATGAATTAATTTTTCTGCAGTCATTTTAGACAGAATATTCCTAATTTTGGCTATGTTGCGCAGGTGAAAGAAGGCTGTTCTGCATGTTTGGTTAATGTGCATTTTGAATGAAAGCTCTGGATCAAATAAAAGACCAAATTTTTAACTGTGGCACTGGGTGTTACACTTAAGTTGTCCAGAGTAACTATGTGGTCAGGTAGGGAGTCTCTCGCATTTTTAGGACCAATTATAACGACTTCAGTTTTTTCAGGGTTCAATAAAAGATAATTGGCACTCATCCAAATTTTTATGCCTTGGACACAAGTACTTAGTTTATCTATTTGTCTGGTCTGATCAGGTTTAATCGATAAATATAGCTGTGTGTCATCCGCATAACAATGAAAATTAATGCCTTGATTTCTAATGATGTTACCTAAAGGGAGCATATATAGTGTAAACAAAATAGGCCCAAGGATTGGCGTGACCCTTGGGGCATGCCATAATTAACTCTGGAGGACTGCGATGATTGTTGGTTGATGTGAACAAATTGGTAGCGATTAGATAAATATGATTTAAACCAGCAGAGGGCTGCTCCTCTAATACATATATCACATTCTAATCTCTGCACTAAGATACTGTGGTCAATGGTGTCAAAGGCTGCACTAAGGTCTAATAACACCAGGACCGATATTAATCCGATGTCAGTGGCTAATAATAAGTCATTAGTAACTTTAACTAACGCCGTTTCAATGCTATGATGGGCACGAAAGCCAGACTGAAATTGTTCAAATAAACTATTATCCTGCAGGAATTGGCACAGCTGTTTAGCTATTACTCATTCTAAAACCTTTGACAGGAAGGGCAAATTGGATATAGGCCTATAATTGGCTAGAATGTCAGGATCTAGGGTAGGCTTTTTCAGAATTGGTTTAATAACAGCATATTTAAATGACTGCGGCACATATCCAGTAGTTAATGAAGTGTTAATTATATTTAGGACAGTGCTAATAATTAGGGGCAGAATCTCTTTAAAGAGTTTTGTTGGGATTGGATCTAAGAGGCAGGTGGCTGATTTGGAAGACATGATAATAGATATGAGATCAGTTTGGTCTACAGTGGTGAAATGATTTAGTGTTACAGAGGGATTTATTAAAGGGCCTAGGTTTGAAATCGCTACTTTTTCTGATCTAATGTTTGGGAGAAATGTGTCTATTTTGTCTCTAATAGTTGATATTTTATTGTTAAAGAACTGCAGGAAATAATCAGAATGGAGCGTGGATGGAATAACTGGTTCCACGGAGGTGTGGCTGTTTGTCAGTCTGGCTACAGTACTGAACAGGAATCTAGGGTTATTATTGTTTTCTTCCATTATGGATGAGTAATATCTAGTTTTGGCTGTACGCAAAGCTTGCTTATACTTTATTAAGCTATTTTTAGTGTTTTCAGTGATACCAACATATAAAATTGTTACAGAACATAGGTTTTATATATATATAATTATTATTAGCTAAGTAAAAAACCCTTAGTTTAACAGTAAAAATGTATTGTCACAAAGCTTTATATTGCAGAAAAGCACTGCTAATGGTGATCTTACATTCATTTATGTAACAAAAACAGAATTTAAAGTAGTTTAAATGAGCTCAATCTTAAACACGTTTACCAGTGACACTGAACAGACACATGAAGATTCAAAAACATCATATAATAGTCAAACATTAACATGGATCCTTTTACTGCATAATCCCTTCTTTTACTTTTCGTTCTTTGCGTATGCTTGGGAACACCCATATCAAATTCAAGTCGAAGTCAGCTTTATTTGTCAGTCTTGCCATGTATACAGCACATAGAGAAAACTGAAATTACAGAAGTCTAAGGTCCACAACACCACAAAGAACATACAGTCATGGAAAACATTATTAGACCATCAAAAGTCATCAGAAAACAATGGTTATGCAATGAAGTACTAACTCCTGTGTGTATCATGTGACTATAAGCAAAATATGGAATGTCTAAAAGCATTGTTTTTGTCAGTACAATGCCATAGATATTTAAGAACTTAAAGGATTTTGGTTATTAGCAGGAAAACATGGTAAATGGATAGATGCCAGCTCTGAAATTGAACCCTTATGAGCAATTTTTTTTTTTACCACCATTATGTTTGTCCAAGCAAATGTACCTTTAGTTGTGGCAGGCATTAAAATGAACGAGAAATTGAAGAAAACAAGGGTGATCTAAGATTTTTTTCTGAGATTGTAGCACAATAATATAACAAATTAAAAATAGAATTTAACTGTAAACATACAATATGGGTACAAATATATAATATGTCTACATAAATACAATACAATACAATACAATATAATATAATAGTTCAAGTATTTATTTTGAGCTGTACAGAAGCAAATAACAGTAAGCAACATAAAAGAAGGTAATAAAAATAGCTCAAACGGGGAGTGGGTAGAAGACATGCTTATGTGATCCCACCCCCAATTCAGTCTTTCATCTTCTGTGGATGCAGTCTCATCATCATCATCATCATCATCATCATCATCATCATCATCATCATCATCATCATCATCATCATCATCATCATCGTCGCTGTCTCCATATATTTTTCCGTCATACTAGAATATGCTATATATATGTACATATGTATATACATACATACACATACAAATGCACACATACACACAATAATAAACACAAAGCCTTGATTGGCCGCATCGTAATATCTATAACTAGAATAATAATTATCATTGTTGCTCATGGTGATAACCAACAGTTTTGTGGTGTGTGTGTTTAACCCTAACCCTAACCCTAACCCTGTTGCCAGAGGAGGGCAGCCCCCAGGAAGCAGGTCCACCTGTTGCTGACTGTCCTGATCTGTGCATTAAAAAGACAAGTTTTGGGAGCCTCATCCAGAGGGGACAAGCCTCCAGCATCAAAGCCCCCACTTGATTGCCCTACACTTTGGAATAATATGACTATGTACTCAATTTAAAGATCAGAGTCCATTATTGATCATGTGTATTCACAGTTCAGGTCAGAACAGGTCAGTTATTGCACTTTTTTTATGTTCCAGCAGAGGGCACAGATGTAATATTAAACCTCTTGAATTAAAACTGAAAGTCAATATCTCATTGGTGTCTTGACAGAATCAGCTCATGTCCTCCGTGTTGTGTAAGAGTGGAAAAATACAAAATTTGCGTCCCTTGTCACACATTTATGGATCTAACTGATCAGAATCCTAGCTGACCTTTTTGTTTTTCATCATTTCAATAATTTTGTAATGTATTAATTGAGAAACTAGGGATCTTCTATGTTCTCAAAATCTTTATAGTGGAATATCCTCTTAAAAATTAGATATGTGTGTTAACAAAGTATCCTCAACTCTCACTAAAAATATGTTCCTCTGCCAAATATGTCTATTCCTGAAGGCTGTACTATATTTTCATCTATAGTAAGATGCCACCTACTAGCTTTCAGAAGCATAAATCACATACACTTCTTTATACTTGATCATATTCTTACACTGGTCACAGATCTACAGACAGCTTCTTATGTGATCCTCTGCTTTCTTTGGCTGACCCTAATGATTACATCCCCATCCTCCAAGAACTCTGATTAGGCTGCGTTTATTCAGCCTCATGTCCATCCAATTGAGTTTTCACAGAAGACACTCAGCAGCTGACCACAATCTCGTGTACAGCTGTGTGATTATAAAGGAGAACACACACTCAGCAATACTCAGGCTGTTGACTGGTGATTGCAAGAGGGAATAGAAACAGGAACTGATTGCAGCAAAACAAGAAACCATTACAGGATTATACAATAACAAGATGAAGAAGACGTTGCCAATTGGTTTGATCCTCACAACAGAGAGTTATTTGAACTAAAATTACATCTAAATAGAGATTAGATCAAATTATTTATTACTTACAATACTTCCTCCTCTGGGACTAATAAAACATCATGATTTAAAATAATACAGTGAGATTTAAAATAGATCTCAAGCTAAAAGCAAATCTTTATCAAGGTTTGTAAACTGGTTTTAAATAAACACATATGTTGGTGTACTGTTAGGCCATGACACCAAGCATGAATGGGACAAACAGCTTCATAATCCTGATTTATTATTTTTTTGTATTATTATATTGCTTAATAAGTAGCTGAAGTTACCCATCCTTATCATGGCAGCTGAAAAAAAAAGTCTCTGATATCTTCTTAGGACAATTTCTAAACTAATGGTGAAATGGTCCCTCTTCCTGTTTCCAAGAATTAATCAGCAACATTAAAAAGCTTGAAATTCAGCTGAGTCTGACATTTCTTTGAACAATGATGATTTTATGTCTTATTTCTATTGCATATTATAGATATACCAGCGTGGTGACCTGTGGGAAAACATGGGTCATATTAATACTGACATCTAGGGACATAAATTTGTAAATGCAGCTGTAGTTCATAACTCACATTACATGCTGTTATATTCCTGAACAGAATTTCAGGAATATTATAGTTTGGGTCCTCCTGCCACCAGATATTTTTTGTGTGAATGCAATAACTTGAAAAATATTTAGAAATTTAGTTTAGAAATTCCACATTTTCCATATCAGTGAATATCTTGGAGAAGATAAACTGATTACATTTTGGATGATTTACCATTTCTATATTGTCTACAATGGACATTAAAATGTTTAAAATCACTAAAAACTCTTTTGTTCATATCCCTGGAACTATTAGTCTGATTGACTTCAAATTAATTACGAATAAAAGACCATGACCAGGGGATGCCTCACATCACATCATGACATCATAACTGTCTGGTTAAGGATTGGGGAGTTTGGGCATACACTATAACCCTAGCTGTTGCTTCAGATGGCATAAGCCTAGTTATAATATACTCATAATACAACAGTGATACTACATTAAATATGACCATAATTATCATGACAAAGCACAGAAGATTAGGGTCAGGTTATTGAAAGGGATCAGCTGTTTGATCACATTATATACTGTTATTTGGTCATTCATAAGATTACTATTGTTTTGTTTTGGGGTTGTGTGTTTTTTTTTTTTAAGAAAAGAAACTTACTTTTTACCCTTGGAAATCTGAAATTGTAGTTAATTGTTATACATATAAAGTCAAATTGCAGTTTTATATTTCTCTATAAAAAGCTGTTTAAGATAAGATGAGGTGAGGTGAGGTGAGGTGAGGTGAGGTGAGGTGAGGTGAGGTAAGGTAAGGTAAGGTAAGGTAAGGTAAGGTAAGGTAAGGTAAGGTAAGGTAAGGTAAGGTAAGGTAAGGTAAGATAAGATAAGGGGTGACATGAAGTGCATGGAGTTAGGGTTAGGTGATGATGATGATGTATATGTTTTTAAGAAAGACTTCATAGAGCTTCCTGGAAAGAGATTGACTTCATGACATAATATAATTTGGGGCCATGGTAGAGCGGGTTGTCCAGTGAGTGAAGGGTTGGTGTCTCAAATCCCACTCTGTCCTAGTCGGTCCATTGTGTCCTTGGCCACTTCACTCGTCTTGCCTCCAGTGTATGAATGTTTGGTGGTGGTCAGAGCAAAATGGCTGCTGCACTTCTGTCAGTCTGCCCCAGGGCAACTGTGGCTACATATGTAGTTTACCACCACCAGAGGGTGCATGTGAGAGCAAATGAATAATGGGTCACTAATGTGAAGTGCTTTGAGTGGCCAAAAAAAGCGTTATATAAATCCAATCCATTATTATTATTATTATAAAAAATTAAAAATTATAATATAGGAAATCACTTGAAGAGCGTAGACTCTGCCAAGGCAGATAACGATCAGTGATCATGCAAATGCAACTTCCTCAGTTTATTATTTACACATATATGAAAAAAAATGTAGAACAAGTTTTTATTTCAAGTTGAAATTAGGCATTTGAAGATGCAAAACATTAAATATGAACAATTTTGCATAATTTCTTTCGTACACAGATCTGCAGATATGATAAAGACAGGTGTAAAATCTGTTTTTTATTTTGTTCACACACAAAATTTAAATAAAATTACAGAGAGATTTCAGTATATCTGCTTTCATTACCTAGGAAATAAAAATAAAGTGTCTATAGCCTTAACAATATTTTTTTTTACCCTTTTTAAAATAATTAAATAAATAAAATATCACATAAATCAGACCAGGCATGATTTATTCACAATTCCCTTTGCAAATACATTCAGAATATTGCTAAGGGAATAACTGGAAATGCTAGATACTACATAGACTGAAATGTTTGGACTGGAGTGTGGCAAAAAAAAAAAACTATTTTGAGAAGATGGCATTTAAACATTTACATAGGAAAATTTAATGCAATTCTATAAGAAACAATTGCTCAAAATCTGAATAAATACTATTATTATTATTATTAGAAATAATAATAATAATAATAATACAGATTATTTCAAGCTCATTAAAATAGATGATTTAATAACCTGGCAGGCACCAATATCTCAAAATTGACCACTGCATGAAAAATCTATATTTTTACTTGATGTTTCTCCTTCAAATCTGCTATATCATCTGTGACATAACATTATGTCTGTGTGAGTCATAAAAATATCAGTTGATTTATGTCACTACTTCCTATCAAATGACTGTTAGTGGAGTCAAGCCTTGTTAATGTAAATCCTGCAGTGACTTTTCTCTGTGTGTTATGTTTGAAGTCTTGAGTAAAAGCCCACACATCACCACTTGGTGTTGTTATAGAAACAGCATCTAAATGTTTGGCAGAGGATAAATCACCTCCTCTATCTGGAATAAAACAATGACAAAGGTACATGCAATCATCTCCAACGTCTGATGAACAGAATGAACCTCATCAGTACAAGAGGATTCACAGCAGAGCCACGGCCACTTGAACACACACAGTGGCTGCCAGGACACATCTGAGAACCCACTTAGTTCAGCCAGGCCCACATTCAGGCACGTTTGGCATGTTGTGGCCATTCATTTCTAACTGCATACATTAGTGAGACCATGATGGGAGTTACTGCAATAATAAACAGACAGAAGACTCCATTAGAAAACATATACATCAGTTATATTACCCGAGTCTTGCATGGACTATGAACTATTAGAAGAAAATCTTTTACTGATCATATTCTTTGCTGTGTTGAGAGCTACCTTGTGAATGTCATTTTAAGATAATATGGGTGCTTCTATGACACTGCTCATTTTAGTACCTCACACTTTGACACCTTTTTTAGACCCAATAATAAAATAGCAATTTAGACATATACACATACACAGGATGCACCTAATAATGACTTCAGATAAATGCAAAAAAACCCCAAAAACAAAACAAAACAAAAAATCTCTTGCTTTGTGCCATCCCAAAATTATTGAAGAATTGCTAATAAAATATTGGGGTCAAAAATAGGATCAAAATTGGGACATGAAAAGCTACCTAAGTGCCAGTGCATTTGATCTGGAACACATGGTTTGAAATGGTCTCATAAAGCACTAGAAATACATTTGATGAACCTTGTGTTTGTGGTTCCTTCAGTCTTATTTCAGGTTTCATATGTAACCCATCATGTCCACCAGCATTACATCTGGAACCAAACACACAAAAATGGTATGATTTTTGCAATAGTGATAATTTTTGTGAAACACTCTGCTGATTTCCAAAATGTACCTGTGAAAGAATAAAAAAATATTTCAAACAAATAGTAGTATTTTTGTGCCCTTTTTACCATACGGATTTCAGAACATTGAGGAACCCTAATGCAGAACTCTGGATTTAAGATCAGTTTATTATAATAAAGCATAATGTAAACAGGTGTGGTGTAAAGTTTCACTGTCTGGGAGACGATTAGCTGAGCTGTGTCGCTAACATCAGCGAACATCATCATTGTTACCATAGTATCCTCTTAATCCAGTTTGTGATATAGACAAAAACTGAGAGCAATACAGTTTTGCAAAGAACTATATAGAATCTGCAAGTTTTTTTTTTTTTGGTTATTTTGTTTTTAAAGAGGGCAGCAGCAAGAATGTATTTTAATTCAGTATCAGTTTAAGTTTCTGCTCTTTTCAAATAATTTTTTATCACTTTATCTTGCCACCCTGAAGCTCTCTGCAAAGCCCTAAACTAACAAACAAATAAAGGTAATAATTCCTCTCCACAGAAACATATGGTGTGAGTTTATTAAGTATTGGTGCTCTAAGTATTGACAGGCTTCTAAGACTCAACACTTAAAAGTTAAATATTCAATTAAAGTTTAAACCACTACCTTCAGATGTTTTACAAAACGCTGCAAACAGTTGAGCTCACATTCCTAATTCATGATGTCAAATTCAATGACCAAAATGCAAAACCTCCTTTCTAAAAAATTGACATTGTTGAGAAAACTAAGAAAAACATTGTGTTTTCTTGTATAATGTCATTTGTCAAGGATATCCAATAAATAACACATTGTTTATGGACTATATTACAATATTTTCAAGAGGAGAATCCATCTGTTCTCATCATCCAAAATGAAAAACCACCAGTCTGAAAATCGGCAAACAAAATATAATATCAGTCAAAAGGTAAGTACATTTATATAAGTAAATTCGGTGTTGATACTGTTTCGACACTGCTGGTACTTTTACTTGAGTAAAAAGTACATCTGTACATCTCTGGACTGTGTGTTCTGCTGCTGCTCCATGTTTCCAGCTGTCTTCACTTTGGTTTTAGCTTATTGTTGAATGATGAAGGCTCACAAAATGAAGGACATGCAGACATCTGATTGACTTGGAAATGTACAGGGAATACAACATGCAAGAGGCATTGTTGTGACTGTGTCATGGTGCACTCTGGGAAAGCTAGGGTTTAGGATGTGATAATTACCATATGCCTTCTGGCAGAGATGTAAAGAGGCTTTCAACAGATCTCAATGCACCTGGGGACAGATCTAAACCGAACAAAGGCTAGAAAAACTCACCATGACCTCAAACATGGATGTTTTTTTTTTTTTTTTCTTAACACATAAAGCTTTATACTAAACTGGAGCATGCTAGAAAATAAATAAGTGGCATGAAAGCATATTTAAAGACAGTTTCTTATTCAGTCAGTCTTCAATATGTCACTATATGTTCCATTTCAACAATATACTGTTTTGAAAATAACAAGCTCGATCGAAAGAACTTAATATGAAGCACTCATAATGACTTCAGAATAATATGTAAATTAGAATTATGTTAATTGCCTTAGTTATAGCTGTTAGTGTCTCTATTTAGACTATTTCTGTCCAGCACCCTGCTTCTATTCATGGATCACCTAAAGCCACTCTCACTAGAGGCAATCCTAAAGTCTATTATAATGTTAATGACTTTTAAATGTGTTATTAATACAGAGACACAGTGAGTTATAATGTTAGGGTCTGCAGAAACACAATTCATACATTTATTTTACAAGGATGAGATTAGATAAGATCCTTATAATATGACTGAAGGTAGGTAGATACAAATGAAGATATAAGATCTAAATGATGACCTCGGTTTGAAGGAAGAGAAGTTTGAAGATGCTGAGCATTCACGGACTTCTATATATATCCACTACAAAATAAAAAAGTGCCATATTGCTTTAAGTGGCCACATCCATGACGGGGCATTAGGTGGCTGAAATAGGTAGTCAAGTCTAAGCTGGGATTAGTGGTGCAGGACTGGATTCTGCCAAGGGATTTCTCTTTTAACCTTATGCTTTAAGATGATGCTGAGTGGGTGGAGCAGCGCTGTGTTACTGAGCTACTTTAATGAGTAGAGATCCAGAAGAGCATCCAGGACTGTGATTAAGGATACTTTTATCATCACCCAAATTATTGACTCATTTTAATAGAATGACAATGATTTCTAAAAACAAGTTTAACTTTGGTTCATTCTTATTGTGATTTTCTAGAGTGAAATACATGTTCCAGTATGACATGAAATGTTAATTAAGCATTTTTGATAAAATTTGCAATTGAATTACACAATATACTTTTTCTTTTGGTGGGATATTAAACTACATTTTTCACTTTAATTATTTCTATTTTAATTTTAAGTCATATGGATGTGTTGCAAACAGTTGATTGTTTGGCTTTACCTTAAAATCACACACATTTTTCTTACACATGTCAGATTAGTGATTAATAAACGAGGGATGCTAACAGGGATTTTGAAAAGAACGCTGACATTTCTCTGCAACACTGTGTGGACATTTGGGGTGCCACCTTTGGAGTGGCAAACTAGGGTGGTGGTCCCCATCTTAAAGGATGGGGGACCAGAGGTTGTGTTCTACAGGGGGTTCACACTGTGCAGCCTCCATGGTAAGGTCTACGCCGAGGTACTAGAGCAGGGGTATGGTCGATAGTTGTAAAGTACTTTACTTACTTTATTTGTCATTTATACGCTCACCTTGATAAGATACATTTGACCAATTATTGCCAATTACAGTGCGCCCACCCAAGACAAAAGTTCAGCGGCCGCCACTGCTGTACAATGAAATTTGTCCTCTGCATTTAACCCATTCCTTTTATGCCATTGGGGCACCTGTAAGGATCAGTGGGCAGCCATGCACAGCACCTGGGGATCAATCTCCTGCTGTAGAACCAGGGTAACGGTCAAAATCACCTGTCTAGAGGATTTTACCTTAACAAACAAGTTTTTTGGATGATGGGGGGAAACCAAAGCACCTGGACGAAACCCATCCAGACATGGGAAGAGAAACATGCAAACTCCACACAGAAGGTCCGCAAGGTCTGGGAATCAAACCCAGGTCTTCTTACTGTGAGGCAACAGAGCTAATCGCTCAGCCAATCACAGATTAATCAGATCAAGAAGGAATAATCAAATTTTCAATCTGTGGGCCAGCTCTTTACCCTTGTTAAAGTGCTAGAGGGGGGATGATAGTCTTCTTTATTTATTTATTTATTTATTCATAGAGGATCTTTCACAGACAAGGGGTCACAAAGTATTTTACAGCGCGCACATACACACATATACCAGTGCCTGACCCTACTTGGAGCAACTTAGAGTTCACTGTCTTGCCCAAGGACACTTTGACATGTGAACAGCCAGAGCCGGGACACAAACCGCCAACCCTTCGATCATTCAAATTGGAAAACCTGCTTTACCGACTGAGCCACAGCCGCCCCAGTTAGTTTGTCCATTCAGTCCACAAGTGCTTTGTGGATAAGGAGAATGACTATGACTATGTCCCTGGGGGCATCCTGTGAGGGTTGGCAGAGTAGTTGTCAGTAAGTCGGACGTGTTCTCTGTGAGGGTTGGACTCCACCAGGGCTGCCCTTAGTTACTGGTTACGTTCATAACCAGACAGAATTTGTCTGGTTATGGACAGAATTTTTAGTTTAGTGGTGAGAGGATGTCATCCCTGCTTTGTGTGGATGATGTGGTCATCTTAGCTTGATTGAGCAATGACCTCCAGTTGTTGCTAAGGCCCTTAACAGCTGAGTGTGAAGTGACTGGTCCTCAGCAGGAAAAGGGTAGAGTGCAACAATGAACTCAGACCTAAACTTTAACAGATACATTAAATTAATAATATCATCAACCTTTCATCATCTCAAAAACATAGTCAGAATCAAAGGATTACTGTCTAAACCACACTTGGAGAAGCTTATCCATGCATTTATCGCTAGCAGTTTAGACTACTGTAATGCCTTTCTGATTGGACTCTAAATGAGCTAGGCAGTCCATCTAGAAGGCTGCAGCTTGGGTCCTGACTAGAAACAGGAAGTATAACAAATACTAGTCCTGAGCCCAGGTCTTTGTACTTGCTTCCTGTTGCTCAGAGAACTGATTTTAAATAAGCTCTGCTGGTGTATAAGTCTGTGACTGTCCATCGTCTAGTACCAAAGTACATCTGTTATATGTTGGTCCCATATGAACTATGTCGAACTCTGAGAACCTCAGGGACTGGTCTTCTGCTAGTGACTGGTCTTCGGCTATGGCTCAGTTGGTAGAGCAGGTCGTCCAATGATTGAAGGGTTGGTGGTTCACGTCCCGCCTCTGGCTGTTGAAGTGTCCTTAGGTAAGACACTGAACCCTAAGTTGCTCCCAGTAGGGTCAGGCAGCGCTGGTGTATTGGCAGCAGCTGTCTACTGGTGTATGAGTGAGTGTGTGTGAATGGGTGAATGTGAGGAATTGTCAAGCACTTTGGTCACCAAGTGGTGTAGAAAATGAAGTCTGTAAGGGTAACTTAGCTACATTATTAACATCAGTTCATGTCGAGTCCTACTGTTTTCACTGTGCCCCATGGGGTAGACCCAACGTCAGAAAAAATATGAATCATGGTCATTATATTTGTGAGTTTAAAAGGTAACTTTCCAAGTCAAGGAAGTCACAATTAATGGTAAAGACAAATCTATATTTGTGGTAAACAGCTTGATGAACTGTATCTGTTGTTGTATGGAATCTTCACTGTTTTGGTACATTTTGCCATAATTTTTCGAGAATAAGCTAAAAAAAAAAAGTATTAAAATAACTATAACTAAAAGTCTGATCATGCTAACCCTACAGGAACATCCTCGGTGACTCTTCTGTAACACGATGAAATCTGAACAGATTGTAGACAGTTCTGATAAGGACACTTATAGGTAAAGAGCCTTTATATATTTTTGCAGACTAATAGGTCAACAGTTTTACTACAAAAAGACACTCTTTTGACTTTTATCTCCATTGACCAAGTTAAGTCTTACTTGCTTTATTATCCTATTGGAGAAATTTAGTCGGCATTTTATAAGTACCTAGCATTAGCATTAGCATTAGCACATGGCATAGAAAGTACTTGGGAACCAACTGCAGATTTTCATCAGTACCTTGGTCAGGAGCACTGACATGATAATTTACCCAGCTTTATATCTACCTATTCAAATATTGTTTTTGTTTTTTGTTTGTTTTAAGAGAGTTGGGTCTATGGGGCAGGGCAGAAGGGGCAGGACCTTCACTCTACATGAGCTGATGCTAACTCTGGCTAATCTAGGTGACAGGTCTGTAATTAAACAGTGTTTAGGTAAACTTCATGACAGAAACCCTGGATGGTTTTCTGTGATATAATTGTTTCCTCCACAGCTCAGTCCCATTCAGCCCAACAAGGGTCAGTAATTCAGCTTTTACTTGGATTACATGGTCTGTTAGTTAACCTTCTCAAGCTAATTAGCCTATTACTACTAGTGTGGTCATTAAAGAAAACATTACAGTGGTGCAGTAGATACCACTTCTGCTTTACAGCAGAAAGGTCCTGGGTTTGAATCCCACACCAGTCAACCTTTCTCTACAGAGTTTGCACGTTCCCCCCATGGGTTCTTCTTGGGTACTCAGGCTTTGTCCCACCATCCAAACACATGCACTGATAGGTTAATTGTTTGATCTAAATTATCCATAAGTGTAAATATGTCAGCCCTGTGATGAACAAGCGACATGTCCAGGGTGTACCCCACCAGTGACCACTGTGACCCTTGTGAAGATAAAGTGGGTTCAGATATTAGTTTTATTTTAACAGTTATATAAACATAGATAGTAGGTAAAATAGCACAGTGTATGGTAGTCTACATGGACAGTGTCATGTGGCATTAAGTTGATGACTTTGAAGGGCTCCCAGACAGTTCAGAAAGGCCACATTTTGCAGAGAAAATTTGACTCTATGTTTCTCTTTAAGACAAAGAGGGATGAGGTTGAGGAAAAGAGAGTGGGAAGTGCGAAGGATGGAGCAGGTCGGCTGTGCAGTCGAGCAGAGATGGGCCATGACGTCTATCTGGTCAAAAATCACTGACAGTGTTACTAGACCAGGACACAACAGGAGGCTGGATGGTTTTTTGTGTAGTCTACATTTACTGTAGCCTAGAACACTGCTGCAGCATGAGATAGCATACATTTTTATTGTAAAATTAAATTAACCCTTGGGTACCATTCTAATCCACACCCTTTTGTTAAGGACAAAACAGCCACTAAGAAAAACTGCTATAAAAATATATCAGATAATTTTTTTTGTTTGTTGTTGCATAAATGTGTTAATTAACTTCAGTTCTGATCAAAACTATTTTTCTTTATTTTAATATTTTAAATGACAATTGTATAAGTGGTGTCACTGATTTTGGGGAAAACACAAATTTATAGATTTTCACTATAAAAAATTATTGGAGCTTGAAGGTTTTTTTTTTCTTTGCCTGTTACACATTTACCTGTTAAATTTTTTTTTTTTAACTAATTTTAAAAATATTTTTAGCTTGTTATTATTATTATTATTATTATTATTATTATTATTATTATTATTATTATTATTATTATTATTATTATTATTATTATTATTATATATTTTTAATTTAATGAAATTAAAATATATATATATTTTTTACATTTTTATTTATTTTTATTTTTTGGGTTGCATAGTTCTTGTAAGAATCTTAACTTCTTCTCACCTCTGGTTTTAATGTGTATGAATTTTCATGATTTTAGTCTGTATTAGTTGTCAGGTTTGTTTGTTTGTTTGTTTGTTTTTTGACCATGTGCTTCACTGTCCACAGGGTATTGTCATGTCATCAGTGTCATGTCATCAGAGCACTGTATGGCAGTAGTGGATCTGATGAGCCAGGTCCAGGGTCTTCATGTGTGACCGTTATGTTTTCACATTAGATAAGTTATAACAGAGTGTCCTCTCCATCCCTGTGCTCCCTGGACTCCTCCCCCTCCACAGTCTGGAGCTGTCAGCTCACTCTCCCCTCATCCTCCACAGCCTCTGTGCTACAATAATGGACTGTCTGCAAGGCTCATTTTGGTGACACGGCCCTCGAATGTAATGGACAATAAATATTTCACCTGGAGGAAATTACTGAGTTGTTGAAGATGGAGTTAAAGAGCGCTGATCAGAAAGGAAGTGTGTGTTTTCTGGGTTGTACCTCAGCGTGAGGAGGCTGCGGACAGGTGGGTTTTTCTACTGATGGTTACAAACTAGGAGGCAGGTTTACCCAGGTTAAACTGACAGGAATCGGTAAATATTTGTTTTGGGGGGAAATTTTAATTTAAGATTTGATATTCAGATTTTTTTCAGCAACAGATTAATAGTAAAACATGCGCAAAAACTATCATTTATTTTGAGAAACTGCTTTGATAGAATTGAGTTTTAGGCATTTGGCTTAAAATTATATACTGATAAAGAACTACGTTGTACAAATGAAGTAACCCCCCCCCCCCAAAAAAAAAAAAAGTTAAATAAAAAAATCACTCAATGAATAAAAGACAAATAAAAATGCATTAGCTACACAGCATCAAACTATTATCCATTTTAAGATGTACACCTATGTAGAGAAGTATGTCTGTTATACACTACACTAAATCTGGAAAATTACTATCATTTATAATAGCCTATATATAATATTTTGTGTATAAATTATTACTTTTTATTTATTGCGCAATGAAGGAGGAGAAAAAGACAAGATCCAAATGCAGAAAATGGGGTTTATGAAATGATCTCACTCAAATCTACCAAAAAAATAAGACAAATAGTATAACATGCCAAATAAACAGCAGTAAATAAATAAAAGACATGTTTAAAACAGGATATTGCACAAAACAAAAAGGAAACTTATTTTGTCATAATGCATGAAAAGACCCAAAACTCTGTGATTTTGATAATTAGTGTAAAGATTTAGGATTTTAACAAAGCATCTATAAGTGAAGTATTATTAGTATTTTGTATTATTCATATAAAACTAATCAACGTGTTGATGCTCTAGTAAGTATACTGAGTTTTACTTGTCAGTGAAGGGGGTATTTAATGAATATACAAGCTGACCTCACCTCTCAAGCCTCTTAGTGGGTTTTGACCCCTGAGCCCTAGTAGCTAATCTCTACTAACAAAAACTATGTAAATAAATATAAATACACACATGACTACAGTATCTTAAAATGACTGGTAGGATTTTTGGTGTGAAACATGCAAAACATCTAAATTTATTTATTTATTTATTTATTTACTTTTGGATATTTAGTCATTCTCAGGCTGTTGCTTTGTATTTCATTTGTCTAAAAAGCACTTGTAGTCTGTGATCTGTGTTTTTACTTTTTTTTTTTATTCAGGAATGGCTTATTTTAATGTCAATGCATATTTGTGGCAGTATCTGTTTGTATGTATGTGTGTAGTGTAAATGTAATAATCTGTGTATGAATAATCTATTCTATAATGAAAGGAATCTAATCTAATCTGTGATAGAATGTAGAGTTATAGTAGAAAATACAGATGTGAAAAATGTACATTACACTCATGCTATTTAACACTTTAAGCCCTGATGTGTCAGTGATGACGCATTCTGAAAGGATGATTTAGTTTGAATATTCAGAAAAAACCCTGGTTTTTACTGTGATTTTATAGAGTTTTGTTCATGGTTCTGATATATGGAGATAAACAGGTGCCAAAAAGCAACTGATTTAGAACAAAGAAGCCAAAACTAAAACTACTGGAACCAAATTACAATATTATTTATTTATTTATACTTCATTTTAGTTTATTTTAACTAAGTTAAGTTATTATTTTGTAAATATTAGTTTTTGTTAATTTTGTTCCTTATTTTGTTTTATATTTCTCCATTTAATATTGTATTTTCTCATTTTTCTTCACTTTTGTGCCATTTGTGTCTTATTTTGTTCATGTTACTTATTATTTTGTTGGTTTATTATACATTTTTGGCTGTTATTGTCCATTTTATTGCTTATTTATTTAATTTTTGACTGGAACTGTTAAAGTCTCTGGAGTTAAAAGGTTAAAATCTGTTTTGTGTTAAACACCCCATTCTGACTAAATGAGGATCGATAAACTGCACAAATAAAACGTGATGTAATTTACATTTCAGGTACAGACACAGCAGAGGTTTACCTCTAGTCACCCTTCAAGCTCTCAGCTTCGTGGTGATTCTGCTTTGGTGATTTAATTTAGTGGGGGTTGGTTAACTCCCTGGTATTAGCAGTAATCTACATGTGCACATGTTACAACCATTGGTGTGTCCCCCCCTGAGATCACTGAGTCATTATTTACCACTAAAAATTTGGCCCAAAAGAAAATATTTAGCAACAATTTTATCTGTGGGTAACTTTGAGAATCAGAAATCAGGAGAGAGATTTCCTCATGAGGCTGAAATTTTACAGAATTAAATGTAAAGTTTCTTTAAATGGAGTTTGAAGAAACATTACATGAATGACCGGGTTGTTTCTCCAGAATGTACACAAAGATGAGGAGAGAGTTCTTGGCAGTCTTTTTCAGCCATTACACTGTTCTTTAAGTGTCCCCCTAATGGACTTAACCCGCTGTAGACATGACCAAACATAGCACCAGCAGTCTACCCATAAGCCATAGCTTAGTTATTTTAAAAAGCAGCTGATCATTGACAGAGCGAAGGCCGATGATCCTGTTTAGTGTTAAGGACATAATTAGGACGTATTTATAGGTGCAACTGTTAGAAAGAAAGCGATGTTTACAACAAACTACAGAAGTGAAACTGACCAATGACCAGTTTAATAAAACAATTAATATGAAACAGGATTGTGGGTAAAAAAATAATGTTATTATTCTTCCTTCCATGTGTTCAGATGTAAGTTAGCTTTGGAAAATATAGGTCCTTAAAAAATAAATGTTTTGTAAATGATATATACTTTCATACATCCATTCATTATTTTTATTTTTTGAAAATACCTTAAAAAAACAATAACTGGTCAGTTCTTCATACATTTTAATGTTAACATGACTGTTGTGATTGCATCGGTTTCAGTATTTCTGTTTTGTGTTATCAGTGAAGATAACAAAGAACAGGATGTGGGATGAAAGGATCCGTAGAACTGTTATTATTATATTGTGTTATCATTAAGGTGTGTAATGAACATAATGAATTTTCTCCCTGCTTCTTTTCCACAGTATATAAGTAATTAAAATTTCTGTGTATCGTTTGTTCTTGACATAGTTTTTGGTATTTATGCACTGATAATATAAATATAAAATATACATTTGACTGATCTGAAAATAAAATAAAAGGAAAATCACTCACCCTCATAAAAAGAGCTAAAGAGAGAGGGCGGCTGTGGCTCAGTTGGAAGAGCGGGTCGTCCAATGGTCGCTGGGTTGGCGGTTCGTGTCCCGCCTCTGGCTGTCCACATGTTGAAGTGTCCTTGGGCAAGACACTGAACCCTAAGTTTCGATCCCAGTAGGGTCAGGCAGCGCCGGTGCATTGGCAGCAGCTGTCTACTGGGTGAATGTGAGGAATTGTAAAGTGCTTTGGTGTATAAAATGCACTATATAAGTACAGTCCATTTACCATTTAAACTGAACTGAAATGAAAAACAAAAGACTACATACACATAAAGACTATGGAAATACATTGACCCCTCTGGTACACTACATGCGTCTTCAAATCTGTTTTGCCACATTTAATGCTTGTGATGCTTATGTCTTCTAATTTGTCTTTATTTATGTGTTTGTGCTCCAGGTCTGCTGAAACATGGCAAAAATCTACAGTGAAAACTCCCTTTCTGCTCAACGACAGTGGCTGTCCTCCCATCCGTCAGACGATGAGCTTGCTGCCATTGAAAATGGAGACAGCAGGTGAGATTCACTGAACCATATGTTATATAATGATGTATAAATATTATAAAGACAAACATGTCAAATTCTTACATGATCTTTCACAAAACAAAACATGTTATGCAGGGTGTCCCATACTGTAAATATCCATACATAGGAGACATAATACATTACATAAATCATATCTGTCAGATAACCCAAAGAATGCAAACTGAAATCATCCTTATTGCTGCTTCAGTATTATCTAAATAAAAATGATTTATGTCCAGAAACATTTATTTTTCCTATGTATGGAGGCTGTATAATCCCATTCATTGCTGTTCTGTTTCATCCTCCAACTCTGTGGAAGTTCAGATAGATCAATATAAAATGTGTGTCTCTGTTGAATAAATCAAACAATGACAGTTTTTCTCAAGGAAGTGGAAAATTTTCTATAACCTAAAAACTGTCAGGAAAAATTTTGCTCCTTCCCAAGATGTATATTTTTTTTAAAAGCAGTGTGTTATCCATTTTCATTAAATATTTTATGTTTCCTTCGTCATGTTTAATATTGTTTGTTTTCAAGTATCTGGAATTCAATCAGTCAAGATTTCCAGCAGCATCTGTGTAACACAACAATTTCATTTAACTCTAAAGTTAGTCCAACGTATTTTGGTCTGTGGCCTTCAGTGAGAAAAAATAAAATATGAAATATAAAACGATAAAAAAAAAAAAAAAAAAAAAAAAAACCCTGCAAGGAATCAAATAACCAATCTACACACTGATTGACCAGTAAAATATTTGCTAAAATAGGTTGAATATATGAATAAGTGGCTCCAGGACAATCATTTTACTATATTGGTTGATTGTGCAAATGATTTTTTTTTCTTTTTTAAATTTTGGTTAATTTATCTGATATGCTCTCAAATGTAATTTCACCTTAAAAAGTCAATAGTGTCTAACAATGAGCCAAGTGTGTATTCATTCTTGTTTGGGACTTTTGAATGAATATAATTCTGTTTAAATCTTAAGGGTTTGAACTGGATTGTTAATGTGAAGATGTTAAATTGTTGTATTTGATATAATCTTCTGATTATGTGTGAGTTACATATGATAAAAATCTAAAAAAAAAAAAAAAAAAAAAAAAAAAAAAAAGCCCTCAGTCCAAGTCCAAGATATAATTTCCCGTAAAACCTGTCCTGTCCAGCATCCTAACAGCAGAATGATAATCTACCTGCCTTTTGGTGGTGAACAAATGTGTTTTGCCAAGGGGAACTTCATAGCATATATCATTTATGAGGTTCCTCTTTATATACTACTGTCTTATGAGTTTTCTTGAACCACATGTCACTTTTAATTGAACATTAATTGTGTGTTATCTGTACACATTATAAGCTTTCAGCATGTTTGCTCATGATGTATCAAATACCACGCACTGAGGGTTAGGATTATGTGAATGGAGGTCTTAGTGGGGTTCTCAAATCTGGTTCTTGTGACCCAGTGTTCTGTGTGTTTCATATGTTTCCCTCTTCCAGCACATTTGGTTCAGTTAATGATCAGCTCATCATCAGCTCTGTAGAAGCCTGATGATGCTGTCATAGTTTACAGGTGTGATGAAAGAGGGAAATATCTAAAACATGCATGAGACTGGACCACAAGGACCAGCTTTGACAACCAGTGGTGTAAATAAACACACCATCAAATGTCGTTGAATAACACATCCATACATATAGCATATGAAATGCCATATAAACTGGTGTGATATGCACTGACATTTTGTGAGATCAGCGTTTGGGAATTATGCAGTTTGTATAACATCCACCTTGGATGTTTTTTTTTTTATAGGGGTGTCAAATTATTGCATTAATTAAGATTAATTACAATTATATTTTTAGTGTGTTGCTTTTAATCACATTCATCTTATTTTTAATCTCTAACTTTACTGTTTCTGTACATGAGCTGCTTTTTTGAATGTGCTAACTTACAGCACTGTGAATGATGGGTCTGTTTTATTTATTTGACATTATCTGAAGCAAGAAATGCAACATATTCAGTGTTCAATACTTGGATTTGCTTCAAAAAGTATGCTGTTTTTGATGTGTTAACTTACAGCACGTTACACGGATCTGATGTTTTAATTTACTTTTATTATATAATTATTTGGAGATTGACAAAACTCCTATTAATAATAATAATCTTTCCCAGTGGTGGAAACTAAAGGTTACAGGCAGCACTTGGGACTAGTCTCAAATACAGTGGAATGTAAAGGGCTACGATTGCATCTGTTCAACTCTGTTAAAAACAAAAAATGACTTTATAAAGCCAGTTTTGGGCTATAGCAATCTTTTGATTTGCCACAATAATATAATGAACTGAAATGAAAATACCTCAAGTTGGGGAAGACTTAGGGGAGATCAAAAAAGAGATTAATTAGACCAATTAATTACAGATAATAATTTTCGGACATGTCATTGTTATTATTATTATTATTATTGTTGTATGGATTATTGTTGCACTTTGCACATATTCGAAATAAATCATTCAAATCAAATAAAAAAAATAATAATTCATTAATCTCCACATTTGTTAATCTCTTGAGAGCACATAAAATACTATTGACTAATATGTTAGTACAATTTGCAAAGCATGACTTTTAATGCATCACCTCCATCTTTTCTTCTCTAATTCTTCCAGAGCTCACTCCCTCTGTGAAGACAACTCCTCGGACCCCCATAGAAATTCATTTTCAGGTGCTGGGGCAATGGCCAGGTAAACTACAGTCAAGTGCTTTGTACCTGTTGAAATGATTGTGATAAACTGTGTTCCTAGACTAGATGGGTGTCACTCTCTGCCCTTTTACCCCCTGCTGACTCCCTAGACTCTCTTACTTCTACTTCATGCTGCGTAACTGGGTGTCCCATAGAATGAAACCAGAGGAAGAGCGACATGACTCTTTCCTGGAGCGTTTCAGGGGCCCTGACCTAAAAGATGTGTCCAGTCGAGAGAGCAATGCTCAGTCTGTCGGCCGTGATGACACGCTGAGGAAAAGAAAGTAAGAATCCTAACATCAAACATTCAAACTCAAACAATACACCCGAGTAAGATATAGAAGTTACATTTCTGCCACTATGGTGGGTCAAATGTACAAACATTTTCCTTTATTTACTCCCTAAAGCCTCTCCAGTAAGTGGCCATTGGCTACTTACAACATGAATAACTGCAACAATACAGATGAGTAAGTTTGAGCAATAAATATTCAAATTAGCATTAGTTAAGTACTAGCATAATCTGTTGTCGTTATTAGAGCCTGTAGTGTCCTTATAGTACATTTTTATTATTAACTTATTTCTATAGTGTCTGCATACATGCACCATTTTGTCTGGTGAAGTAGAATAAGTAGATTTAAAAAAAAAAAATTAGTTATAAAACATTCTACACTATTATAATGCTAATGACAATAATTAGCATTACCATAAAAATTACCCCATTTCATGTATCCTGTGGAACCTATAGTATCTGTAAAACTTGTTTCAGTCCTCTTTTGCCTTTAGTGAAACACCTGCCTGTGTTTTTTTTTTTTTTTTTTTGCAAAATATGCTGCAGGTTGTACTAACATAGAAAACATTCATAAATGGATCTGATTCAATATACTATGTTTTTGTGCAATTGCCTTTGCAAGTTGGACATGCAAAGCGTTTGTTTTGTTATACCTCCACCTGCTGAACAAATGTATGACCTGCAGCACATTGTCCAAGATGTCCTGCACCCCCAGCTGCCAAACCTCCAGTAGACCCCTCTGCTGTTAGTGATTCAGAGGCTTGTAGTGTCAAAGTCATCCCCTCCTAGATGACCTGTGAACCATCGTCTACAAAATAAAAAAAAAACTTGACTTGTGGTCCATAGCAAAAAAGAGGACAAAAAAGATGAGATAAAAAAAGATGAAAAAAAGGAGGAGAAAAAAGAGGGTGACAAGAAAGAAGATGAAAAAAAGGACGAAAAGAAGGATGAGAAGAAGGACGAGAAGAAGGATGAGAAAAAGGATGATAAGAAAGACGATAAGAAAGATGATAAAAAGAAAGAGGAACCTCCGTAAGTACTTCACTGGACATAAAGTCTACTGTTTTTGCAGCGATGCTGTAGGGATATTTAACCTCTGTAAATATTTGTGTCTGTTATCTGTCATAAAAATAATGACATCATGAACTAATGCCAAGTTGTTTTTAGGAAAGATTCGTGGATTATGGATCCAGCTGCAGACATGTATTACAGATGGCTCTCCGTTATTGCGGCACCAGTGTTTTATAACCTGATAATGATTGTGACAAGGTATTGATCACTTCAAAAGCTTTAACATATATTCAGTAGCAAATTCGATAACCCTCAATCCATTCTCCATTTCTTTTCTAGAGCCTGTTTTAATGAACTTCAGAATTCGTATACAAAGTTATGGCTACTCCTGGACTACAGCGCAGACATGATCTACTGCATGGACACATTCGTTAGATCAAGAACAGGTCAGACCAATGGCAATTATCCAAGACCAAGGGGCTGATGTAAATAATTATATGGGGCTTACTTATTATGACTTTACATAATGAATTATATTAAAGCCAAATCTAATTTCATTTAGTGTCATTTTAATTGGATAATTTAATTCCCTGGTCTTACACAGAACATTAAGACAAGTTCTCCTATTTTCCTTCAAGGTATGGGTTCTAATCTGTTGTTGATTCCACAGGTTACCTGGAGCAAGGCCTGCTGGTGAAAGATACAGCAAAACTGAGGAGTAAATATAGAACAACATCTCAGTTCAAATACGATATGATTGCAATGATACCGACTGATCTGCTGTTTCTGAGGTTTGGATATAACAACCCAGAGTTTAGATTCAACCGTCTCTGCAAAATGTCAAGGCTTTTTGAGTTCTTTGAGCGGACAGAAACCAGAACCAGCTTTCCAAACATGTTTCGAATCAGTAATCTTGTACTTTACATTCTTGTTATTATCCACTGGAATGCTTGTATGTTTTTTGCCCTTTCAAAAACTATTGGTTTTGGAACTGACACATGGGTGTATCCCAACATCAGTCATCCAGAGCATGGCCGCTTGGCTAGAAAATACATCTACTCCCTGTACTGGTCCACGCTGACCCTCACCACCATCGGAGAGACCCCTCCACCAGTCAGGGATATTGAATACCTTTTTGTGATTGCCGATTTCCTCACTGGTGTATTGATCTTTGCTAGTATTGTCGGTAATGTCGGTGCCATGATCTCTAACATGAATGCTTCCCGTGCAGAGTTTCAGGCAAAGATCGATTCTATAAAGCAGTACATGCAGTTTCGAAAGGTCACCAAAGACCTGGAAGCCAGGGTCATCAAGTGGTTTGACTACCTGTGGACGGAGAAGAAAACTTGCGATGAGAAGGAAGTTCTGAAAAATCTCCCTGACAAACTAAAGGCTGAGATTGCCATCAATGTTCATTTGGACACACTGAAAAAAGTGCGGATTTTCCAGGATTGTGAAGCGGGTCTGCTGATTGAATTGGTGTTGAAACTGCAGCCACAGGTTTTCAGTCCTGGGGATTACATCTGTAAGAAAGGAGATATTGGTAGAGAGATGTACATCATCAAAGAGGGGAAACTGGCCGTGGTGGCTGATGATGGAGTCACTCAGTTCGTAGTGCTCAGTGATGGTGCGTACTTTGGGGAAATCAGTATATTAGGTATCAAAGGCAGTAAAGCCGGTAACAGGAGAACGGCAAACATTCGAAGTGTGGGCTACTCTGATCTCTTTGCTCTATCTAAAGATGACTTGATGGAAGCTCTCACTGAGTACCCAGATGCCAAGAAGGCTTTAGAAGAGAAGGGAAAAGCCATCTTGATGAAAGACAACCTGATAGACGAGGCAGTTGCCAACGCTGGTGCAGATCCCAAAGATCTGGAGGAAAAAATAGTCAAACTGCAGTCCAACCTGGAGACCATGCAGGGTAAGTTTGCCCAGCTGATGGCAGAGTTCACCTCTGGTCAGATGAGGATGAAGCAGAGGGTCACAGCAATGGAGGCCAAAGTCAAATCCATAAAACCAGAGGATCTGACAGAGGTGGTCGCTGACAAAGACAAAAAAGTCCAGTAAAATGAGAGATATCCAAGGACATTATCGGCTGTGAAGGGATTTTTCATTTAGAATAACAATATCCACGTTTATTTGTACATCTGTTTATTATCATCACAATGTGTCAAATTGTGTACAGTGTATGCAGCAAATATATATTTTTATTTTATGTGTTACAATTGACAGATGATTTCATGTTCAAATCATGAAACTACTGGAGTATGTTGATCACTTGTACAGGGCTCAACAATAACAACTGCCCAATTGTCTGGGGCAAATGAAATGCCATATCAGGACAGTAAATCTAGAAACTCACTTGCCTGAAAAAAATGTAAACACTTTTCCAGAGTCCATTATTCAACAAATGCTACTACATAAAACAGTTTGTTTGGCCCAACTGAGTCTGAACACCTGCCTGACTGGACAAATAACAAATGTTGAGCCCTGTTATGTGTGCAAAAAAAATGCTTTTTTTATAGCTGTAGCGTATGCTCTAAAGAGTACTGACATTCTGCCCATTAGGTATGACCTCACAAAATACCAATAACTGCAATATCAATTTGAAGCAATACGTGAATGTACAAAATAATCCAAAATACCAGGTCTGTGCTGAAGTTACTGTCAGCATATATGATCAGTTGTAAATCTGCAATGTTGTATGTGAAAACCATTAAAATGTTTAAATAATTCATGTGTATATTGTTGTTTTGTTGGCAAGAATAAATCCTTTGTGCAGATAATACAATGTTCACACAACATATTCCACTGGATACATATAATAATCAAGTAAACTGGATAAACATTAACGTAGTTACATATTAAGTTCACCTTTAGTGGAAATTCCTTAAATGCGTACTCATGACAGAGTTTACAGTTTTGCTGTCTTTATTCACTTTGCATAATAGTTTTGCATTATCTGCACATTCTGTATGTTCCTGAGATATTTGGCCAAATAAAACAACTCTTTTCCCTTTGGAGGCACAGCACATTTGGCATCTACACCTACAAATGTGCATTTCGTAACACTTCATAGCAACCAAACCAAAAGAAGAAAACCTTTTTTTAAGGTTGTGAAAAATCCAGACTAATGAGTCAGTAAATACATTCAGAAATCCTGAAATCTATCAAAAGCACACTCACACTGTGTGGTTCTGTGTTTCAGAAAAAAAACTTTGACACTAAATGCACGAGGCACAACATATATTAAACTTTGTCTAAACTATCAAGTAAATGCGGTTGTAAGTGAGAGTTTCAATTTAAGCCCGTTAGGTAGAGACTGGGGTTTAACCAATGAGCACCACTATGCCCAGTCCTGACTTGTGGGAAGACAGTTTGAGGACTGAATACTGCTACATATAGAGATATGAGTAAAATTAAACAATCAATATACAATTAAGTGCTGGCATTCGCTAAAATCATGTGTGTAAGTGCACTTTCACAGTTTCACAAATTAAATAAATATTCATGCTACTCAGAAACCAAACACACGAGAGGGGAAAAAAAAAACCAAACTTGACATGATGTCAGAGGCCTCAGAATAAAAGGCCGACAGCAGAGTGTGACTGGAAGAGCTTGGTTAGGCACAGGATCAATGCAGCATTGTTTGATACTCCCTTTTCTGATGAAGTAAAAAAAATGAAAAAAAATAAAATCATAAAACCTTCTGTGCATCACAGCATCCCAAATCCTTTGGCGTAAGTGATGGCCTTGAGCAATCTTTCTTTCAGCTTTTCCTTGGATGAGTATTCAGGGAGCAGCAGTGCATTAAAACAGGTGTGAGAGGTTGGAAGCCTGGAAGGAAGGAAAAAAACAGTTAGTGTTTCACAGCTGCACTGTATGTCTACACCAACGAGCTTCAGGTTTACATCTGTGTCTGTACAGACTCATAAAATACTGTTATGAGGAAATTTAACAACAATGGTGAGATGAAAAATGTCAATGCATAATTTCCTGTCAGAAACACATTTACTTAGGGTTATTTTTTTTTTTTTTAGAGTAGCACAGTGATGAATAGGGGACAGTACAGTATATACAGAACATTATGTCAACAGCTCTTCAGAGTTTAATGTCATGACTTCATTATTTTGTTCTCTTAAATATTTAATGTCCTAATAGAGAAGGGCAGCATGATGTTAGAAAAAATACTCAGGAGTATATAACAGCAGTGTGGCGCCAACGCAAGTGGTCAAACAGATTAGTGGAGGAGACAGAACACACGTTTTAGTATAAACCTTCTTGTAGTTGAAATACTTCAATAAAATTAATAACTAAAAACAAATCAAAAAAGAAATAAAAAGACAAACAAAATAAATAAAAACAAATATATATATATATATATATATATATATATATATATATATATATATATATATATGTATATATATATATGTATATGTATATATATATATATATATATGTATATATATATATGTATATGTATATATATATATATATATATATATATATATATATATATATATATATATATATATATATATATATATATATATATATATATATATATATATATATATATATATATATATATATATATATATATATATATATATTTTTTATATATAAAATAAAATTAAAAAAATTATTAAAGTACAAATATATAATAATAAATAAACCAACATTTTTATTAAATTAAATTAAAATAATTGCAGAACCTGTGATGTAACTCTTAGCACTCTCACAGCAAGAAGACCCGGCTTCATTTCCTGGACTGTGCAGACCTTTCTGTGTGGAGTTTACATGTTTCTCTCCTCGTGTCTGGATGGGTTTCCTCTGAGTGCTCCGGTTTCCTCCATCACCCAAAAACATGTTTGTTAAGTTCTGACCATTAGCCTGTCTCTACAGCTGGAGATGGGTCCCCAAGCCCCCCCATGGCTGCCCACTGCTCCTTACAGGTGCCCCAATGGCATGAAGGATGGGTTTAATGCCGTGGACAAATTTCATTGTACATTGTATAATGAGAAATAAAGTACTTTATCTTTACTTTACCTTATTGCACATATGTACATTGTGAAGTTGATTCTCAAACAATATATTGTGCAGCTGTATAATAGATATATGATTTATTGAGGCTATAAATGTATTTTATGAAGTCCCAGTGATCTGTGATTTAGGTATTGATGGTGTGGATAAAAATATTCTGTATAAATATTTGAGCTACTACTGATGAATATTTTTAAGCTGTTGTTGGGGTTTTTTTGTACTTTGTGAAAACTCATTGTCAGAACATGACCAACACTTTTCAGATAACAGGATGAAGACAAGGAGGTAAAATTAAGTAAAACAATAAGATCACTATTTTTAAAGCATTTTAGCTGACGATAATAATTAAAAAAAAAAACCAATCGTTAATAATTAAAGAAATTTACATTGTGATAACTAGCAGCATATTTTTTTTTCATTGCTCATCCCTGGTTCTTCTTTTGGCACCTTTAGTTCATTCTTAAGACCAGATGAGTGCTTGTGCCAAATCTGAAGAAATCCACCTTTATGGACTTAAGATACGACACTTAAGAGCACAGGTGAGATGTACAGCAGAACAGACGGTGTGGTCAGTGCAGACAAAAGGAATCTGTACTAAGATGATCCTCCTTCACCTCACTGTTCTGTACCTGTCTGTGTCAGATCCATTCTTGGCGATGATCATTTTCAATTTTCCAAGCCCGCCAACCGGTGCTCTGTCTGTGCCAGTGGTGAATTGAAGAAACAGCCTCTTCTGCTCTTCTGCAAATGAGTGAATGATTTCCCAGAAATCTCTGTAGGCGGAAAATAAAGAAAACATTTTTAAAAAGCTTACTTGAATGTTCCCAAAAACATTTCGTCACTTATTGTTTAACTGTTCGACTAGACTTACTTAATAATTTGACTATCTCTGCTATAACCTCCGTCGTATTCTGTCGTCTTCTCAAGCGCTTCAAAGTCAAGTTTCTGTGAAATCACAATAGAATTTATTACTTCAGATAATACGCACTAACACTGACCCTAATATGTTAAGAAAAGAAAACAAAGCATGTGAGCCTCCTCACCCTGCTCCCACAGATGAGGAGCTCCACCTCCTCAGGCCTGAACAGGTATTTGAGAGGGGACTCATTTGTGACCATGAGGAAACCTTTTTTAAAAGCTTTGAACTGTCTCTCTACACTTTTGTTGAGAATGTATTCAGCATATAGATCCACAAACTCCTGTGAATAAGAAATGCAGAAAGCAAAAACACCCATTAAACATAAAGCAAATCAATAAAATGTTAACTTTTTATTATTTTTATAGCCATCAAAAAATTATGTAATTGTGTCTGAAAAAAAGGCAGTTAGTGTTGTTTGACTATTTCTTACACATAAACATCCTTTTTTTCTGTGAAATGTGCATCAATAAAAATAAGTCAGTATTATAGATTTAAATGTATGTTATTACTAACTGTATTAAGACATTACCTGTCTATTCTCTTTAGTAACTGGGTTCTGATCTCCCTGCTCCTTCAAGTCATGCAAGACTGGATTTCCAAAAAGGTCTGTGTGTGAGATCTGGAAGGTGAGGGACATGTCTTCCTCCACATTGCCTGTATATTCAAGCAACTCCTTCAAACTCTGGTAAAGAACCTATGACAAGACAAAAGAGGGAATGATGATGTGACAGCATCACAGCATTGGGTACCACCTGTTTACAACTGAGAGGTGAGAATGAGGGTTACTTCCAAAAAAACTCACTGGTTCTCAAGTACAGTCCTCATAGCCCAGTGTCCTGCATGTTGTAGATATTTCCCTCTTCTATCACACTTAGTTCAATTATTGATCAGCTCTTCAGAAGCCTAATATGTAATTTTTTTATTGATTTTTTCTTTTTACTTTACTTACTTTAATTCTTTTAATGTTTTATGTTATTTTACTTTTTTTATTAAATTAAATTTTTACATTTGTCTTTTTTTTGTTATTTTTATTTTTTATTTTACATTTTCACTGTATTTTATATTTTTTACTTAAAATCTATACATTTTATTTGTAATTAAAAAAAAAAAATAAAAAAAATAAAAAAAAAAAGAAGATGAAGAAGAGTCTAAAACATGCAGGACACGGGGAACCACTGGTTTAACTGCACAATGTTGGTGACAAAGATAACAATGCCCTCTGGTGGTTCTTTAATGAAACTCTCAAACAGATCTGCTGAACCATCCAAAAACACACCAAATAAGATCGAAACCAGAAAATGTCACAGTAGACAATCAAACATAGATGTAAACTAAAGTGTCCTGTTTCATTTTTGCTTGGATTGATGTTTTTATTTAGCTTCTGTACTAGTGTGGATGACTGTACAGTTGGTATTTGTATTGTAGAGCTGAAGGTCATCTACTATACTGCCTGTAAACTGAACAATGACAAAAACTTAACATTTTTAAACTGCTGGCACTTTGTCAAGGTTATTTGACCATTTTGTATATGCATTATATATGCATTTGTAACTAATGACCTTTAGAGTCTTGCTTTGCCTTCTTTATACAAAAAACTAAAACAAAATGTAAGCAATACATTACACATATCAAACAGTAGCTACAGTTGCCTGCTTCAATTTTAACGAGAGGCCTGATGTATTAGCTATAAAACATTACTAAAAAAGCAGTAAAGTACAGTACTGGGTTTGAATCCGACAGGTCCACGTAGGTTCCTTTCTTCCCCATCAGTTTCCTGTAGACTACCATTGGGAAATGAACATCCAGGATACAGTTGTTGTAAATGGCGAGACCCAGGACAATTCCGATCAGAGTGTATTGAGCTTCATTTTCCAAAGAGGATGAATTAAACCAGAAGAGCTTTGTGCTGTCATCGTAGGTGAACATTCCTGTTCACAACATCAGAGGACAAAGAGAAGAACAAAATGGCTATATTAAAGATATTAAAAAAAGTTCCAACAGTTGAATCAGCAGATCCCTACTATTCTCATGTTGCTATGATGCAAGTTGTTAATTGAGTTAGTTTATCATAAAGACTAAAAATGAGTAGAAGAAGGTAACCTAGTTTTCTCTAAAGGTAAATTTCTGACTTCGTAGTTGCCTACTTGAGTAAGATACTTCTCCAATAGAATGCAGACAAAAACAAAGCTATACGCACACACAAACATATATATATATAGTAGATTTTTGTCACCACCGTCAGGTTTTCTGTCTAACAGAAGAGGCTTGAATATAATTTTTAAAATTTTATTTCATTATTATTTTTTAACTTCCAGCAGACCTACTAGTTTCCCTCATCCATAGGCTCTAGGCATCTGGGTGCAGTGCTAAAGATTATTTATGCTACTAATATTCTGTGTAACTTTGTGCAAATATCTGGATATTTTAATGTAAGGACATTCTAACTATTATTCTGAACTTTAAATGTTATCTTGAGGGTTCAGACTTAGTTTTAGGCTACATGTTGAATAAGGTTGCATGAAGAATAAGGAGTTAGGGGATGTCTTATGCCAATACAGGTCCCTACAAACCCCCAACCATGTCTGATGTCACTGCTAAATAAAATTGATGAATGTTTTTGAGAAAGAATAAACTTCAACTACAAATACAAAGGGTGCAGAACAATACAAGCTATGTTTCAAATAGCTGTGATAAACTGGGAAATATAAGTATTTTTTTCCGTGGTCAGGAACAATTTGGTTTCTTCATCAGCACATGTTGCTACTACCAGCCATGGTTCCATGGTTTATGGAAATGGGGGAACAGTTTATGATGTGAGGCAAATATATAGCTTTATCAGAATAATTCTTTTCCTCTTGCTTTTTTTTTTTCTTTTTAACTTTCGTCTTCGCATCTGTTTTTTTTTAATGAGATACTTAAAAATATGCATTAAAATATGGCTACTGGCAAAGGATCATGTGACTCACCTATGTCAGGGTTGAAAATTTCTTCCAGAACCAACTGAAAGAACTCCTTCGACACCCCCCCCTCGTCAACACCTTGCTCTCCCTCAAATTCCACAAACAGCTGCTTCTTCAGGTCAGAGGGATTCTCCATGGAAATCATCTCCAGCTGCAGCACAGAGGTGTTGAGTTCACAAACACTTCAAATTTGACAACCCACCTATATGAAACATTAACCTAGTGTGACTCACCCTGACTAGGGCGTCGTCGATGATGTGATCTCGTCGTACTTTGAGCTTCAGATAGGGGCTGGGTGCCTGGCCTTGGACCATGCTATATAGAGCAGTGAGGCGACGCTCGCTGTACATCCTGATCCTATTGTCATAGTACAGGCCTTGATTCTTGGTGATGACACTGAGAATGAAAGGGCAGCTCTGGAAAGAAAACTTTGTGTCTGCATCAACTTTAAAGAAGGTGAAGTCTTTGTCCATCTCCACCACATCGTTGAGCGGATCATTCACAAATTCCTCAAAGCGGATGAGGGGCCCTCTGCTGTCTACGGTTCTGACGCCCAGCTCTTTCTCCAAAGGGTCAACCCGGGGCCCCTTCTTGTAGAGCCGTTCGTCACCTAACAGCTCATGCAACGTGAGCTCATCTGACTCAGTCTCTTCCTCTTCTTCCTCATTGTGCTCGACATCCACATCCCCACCTAGGAGACTTGCATAGAAGACGATTTTTAAGCACTTAGTAGCAGCCACGACAGTCTCGTCGTCATTCACCAGGTCTTCTGCATTGTACTCATTGCTAACAACAGTGAAAGTGATGACCTGTTGGAAGGTCTCCATCATTCGTCGGATGTGTGGAAGACCGTATTGCGACCACAGCTTTGAGAGTTTGGCGAGTGCGCACACCGGCAGCTTGCTCATTGCTTTGCAGAACTGCGGCAGTGCCACTTCCAGGTACTCTGGGCTGTGAAGGTTAGTGTTCTCCATCACTATGATGAAGATATTTAGGTAATCAGGGTTTGATTCATACACATCAAGGTACTCCAGGTCAAGCTCCACATTAGGAGTGAGATAAATGATTGCAGTTACAAGAGCTGCCTCTACCTGGTCAATGGTTAGAAGTCTATCATAGACTCTCCTCACAGCGTCAATGTCCACTGTAACATCAGCTTCATTAGCAGCAGCAGAAGAAGCACCCATCTCATCCAAGTTATTCTTATCTGAGTCATGTTGTCCAGCCATGTTGGGTTCATCTTTTCTAAAACTCTTCATCAGGGCGTCTGAATTTGAGAAAACTCTGCCAATGACTCTGATGAGAGTGGAGTAGTCACCATGTTCCTCGCAGAAACTCAGCATCGTGCATACAGTGTTTTCTGTGAGGTAATGAACATCTGGACCAAAACAGCAAAACAAAAACTGAATTGAGTGAGTGAACTTTTTCAAATGCCACATACATATGTATCATTCAAAGGCAGTTTTACAGTACCTGAAAAGTCCTCTTGGGCAGAGCTCAAATCCCTCATCTTATTGTCCATGTCAAAGTATCCGTCAGCGGTGGAGTTGGGTTCTTTCTTGGGAAGGTGGAGATCACAGAGTTTGGCATTAATCTTAAAAAGCTCAAGCGCTTTGACAGCTGCCGAGTTATTATCCAAGGGTTGAAAATCATGACACGATGCGCAAAACTCATTCGTGCAGTTGCCATTTCCACAGCCGTCAGTTAACTGCCGAAAGTAGCGCTCAATTAGATGCTTTGCAGTCGATCTGTTCCTGTGCAAGACATTTAAACAGGACGTCAGGCAGATGATTCATTGTCATCTCAGGTGAAAACAAAAAACAAAGAAAGCAGAAGCTCTTACTCGCAATGCAGATGATAAAGTATAACTAACAAAATCCTACATGAAGAAATAATTACAGAACACTATTATCATCACAAAAAAATGACACAAAGACAGGGATGGCAGAAAATATCACAGGACGCTACTCTTAAAAAACATATTTAACTAAATCAATGTATTCAGTCATTCCATACCAATCCAGATAGCTCTCTTCAGTTCATATTATAGATTTGAACAGAGATGTATAGTAACGAAGTGCAACTACTTAAGTACTGTACTTAAGTAGTGAAATGCAGTATCTGTACTTTTTTGGAGTATAATTTTTTTTTCGCCTACTTCCACTTCTACTGCACTACATTTTTTTTTTAAATTAATACTTTTACTCCGATACATTTTTTATGTGCCGAATCGTTACTCGTTCCTCTTATTAAAATAGTTCAGAAACATACCAAACCCATAGCATATCAATGCCACAGCGATAAATGGCTCTGTCACCTGGTTTGATGATGGTGTCTCATCATTGGACGAGTCAGGTGATCAAACACTACATAATAAGACCTCACGCTCTAATCGACCTTTTGGCAATGTTACATGCGTAGCTGCTACACCGTGTTTACACAAGAAATATTTGGTTTGTCACTTGGCCATATTCTTGGAATACTCTGGCCTTTGAAAGTTTTAGTTTTTTCATGAACACTTGTAAGTGAACTGGTATGTCCTTGTACTACTGCTGCCTCAGCTGAAGTTGTACCTTTCATATTAAATATATAAATGTGTTAAAACTTGTGACTGCTTTCATTTAGTATAGGCCTACACAGTACTTTTACATTTTACTTTTACTTTCAGTACTTAAGTAGTGTTTTTTTCATTACTTCTACTTGTAATTTTACTTCTACTTTTACTTTCAGTATTTGAGTAGAAATCATTTACATACTTCTACTTGCAATACTTAAGTACAATTTTCTTTGGATACTTTAGTACTTTCACTTGAGTATGATGCTTGAAGAACACTTCAACTTTTACTCAAGTCAGTTTTTTGATGTAGTACTTGTACTTCTACTCCACTCCTCTAGTCCAGTACTTTATACATCTCTGGATTTGAATAAAAGTCATGTGAAATCTTCAGTAAAGTTGATAACACCATTTATCTCTTTACATTTCCATTAAAAATTACAATTTATATATACATTTATGTTCAAAATTACAGACAAGTAGTAGTGAAATTGTAGACTGCATCAAAATGATCAATCCTTGCCACACTCCCCTATGGTGGCAACGAAAGACACAAAAAAAAAACCTGTTTAAATTTAGTTAATCTTCAAACAAAAACCGAACATAATGGACTCAGTAGATATATACAGCTCATTTTGAGGCAAAAACACACACACTATATTCCTTTATTTCAATGTGCACACCATATTTTACTGAAAACACTAAACTTTTTGTAGATGCTTTCACATGAATCTCATTGGAAATCTATAGCATGAACTGATACTAAGCTAACACAGAAAAATCAACATATTAGTTCAGGTCTTAAACACTTCAGTTCAAGGTAAAATAAAAATGACTTGCATTCAGATGGATTCAGATAACCTCCCACAGGTCCAATAGAGTGAACTGAAAGAAAAGAGAAGTTATGATGTAAGATATTTCTTACTCTATGAATATAATAGCCCCTTACTCTGAGTAATACTGCTTTTTTACTTTGGCAAATAATGCTATTATTAAAATTCCACCAGTTCTATAAAAATGAAATTAATTTTTTTCCAGTGTAATTTGTTTTCTGTTTTAGAATGGATGCTGTGGTCCAAATTGGCAAGAAGAATACTTTAAAGGTTAAAGATAAATGTCACCACTTTTCTAGTTAATATGACTATTACATGCACCCCCACCCCCCTCCCAATAGAAACATGAACAAAGTATGGGAATTTTGAAAAATTACAGTAATACAGTAATAAAAGCAACAATATTTGAAGGAAATGCAGAATACATAAACAACCTTACTGGTAGATTTTGTAGGAATGCACCAATATATAATATCAGTGTCAATATATAAAGTGTATTTTCATCAATTGCTGATATTTTTGTCTTGGATTATATTAAAGATTTCCCCCCTAAATTAGAAGATAATTTGATTAAAATACTTTAAAATAGGCACAATTTTAACATTATAATGAAGATTTATTTGTCAAGGAGGGGATAAATAAATAAATAAATAAATAAAAAAATCTAAAACAGAAAGCAACATTAGTCACACTTCCATTACTGGGAATAAGGTGACTATACAATTACTACACATAAATATTATCTTCTCCTTTTTTTCAATAATTTTTTTCAACCTACATTGTATAAAATACCAAATCATTTTCTTTGTGTTGTGTTATTACAACCTGTTATATGCCAATGATTAGCAGACACATTCTTCTGCATTATTATTTTATGTCATGTGATATAAACACAGAATTCATGTACTGTTCATTTATACACTGATTTGAATGGGTTTCAATGGCACATGTTGTTATCCTTAATAGTATGATTGGATCTTAGATTCTCTATGAAAGCTGGAAAAAAGATAAAATAAATATACACAATCTTGCCAAAGCCCATGTCATATGCATGGACACAGCCAACATAATAATAATAATAATAATAATAATAATAATAATAAGAAGAAGAAGAATAAGAATAAGAATAATAAGAATAATAAGAATAATAAGAATAATAAGAATAAGAATAAGAATAAGAATAAGAATAAGAATAAGAATTATTATTATTATTATATGAATATGAATAATAAATAAGAACAATACCATGTTAAAATTATGCAGAAAATACACATTTGTTTATACAATTCCATCAGTATATCAAACTTTGTGATTATTTTTCTCTTGTACTGAGGTGAAACCTATCTCCATATATTGGACATTTACTAATAGTCAAGTCACTAAGTCTAAACTACATAAAGACAGGTGTTAAAGAATATATTTAGCACAGTTGTAAAACAGGCTAACACGAAAACACATCTGGTCAAGCGTTAAACATAAAAACACTTTTCTTTTTGCCTTTTAGCTGTAAAATAACCAGACTTTACACCGACATCAGCTCCATGATACTGCAAAAACCAGTGTCAGCTGAATACAACTGACTGTTTTCTTCTGAAACTAAATCATACATTGACGTTTTAGCAATAGTAGCTAGCTTAATATAAAACTGAAATCCAAGTTAAAGCAGTGTTAGAATAATAAATAGAGTTTAGACAGTGTGAGTCCTGCTCATGTACCAACCTGTGCTTTCAGCTCAGTGTGTGTCTGTCAGTGACACTGCAAAAAACACACACAATGTGTTAAGTGTGTCGACTGGACTCACACACTCAGCCCTCTGTGGCTCTTAGCTTCACCGGGTTCCTCTGCTCACACACTACGGTAACAGCAGACAATAACACTGGACACACCTGCAGCACAAACACTGATAAACTGTCAAACTTACACTTAATTATTACTGCTTCGAATCCTATCCTACCATCTTGTAAACAACAACGTGAGCTATCCCGGCATGCAATGCGAGATGGTCAGCACTCACTATCAAGCCCCCTCCCCTCCCCACAGCCCCAGCAGCTGCACAGTTTTGTTTTAAAGGTGTCATTCAGCTGAAAACCACTTTTCCATGCTCCTTTTGGAACATGATGGGTCACCCTGAGTTACCAACACCTGCTGATTTTACTGTGTGCTGTGTCAACCTCCACTGGCTGCTTTTACCATTCATAGAAAACAACAGAGAAATGAGTGACTCAGAAAAAGCCTTGATTTTTATTTTATTTTTATTTGTCTGCATTTGGTCTCATTGTTTAACTCCACAGAGGGGGGGGCAACATTGTATGAGATCTATGCATATTTTAGTTTTGCAGCCAAATATTTTAATATTTAGTCAGAATCAGAATCAGAATCAGAATCAGAATCGTTTTTATTCGCCAGATACATTTGCATATACATGGAATTCTATTCCGGCAGGTGGTGTCACTCTCAGAATAGTAATAGTAATATAAAAATATAAAATAGTATGTACAAAAAAAAAAAAAAATAAAATAAAATAAAAATAAAGGTAATAAATAATATTTTACAAATGTGTATGACCATCACCGGTCCTCCCTGAAAGCTTCTTTATTAGAACTCCCTATTATAAGCCAGAGATGACAGTGCTACACCTCAGTGATGTGTGGGGGAAACAAAGACTGGACAAGATAAACGAGGATAGAAATTAACAGGTGCTATTGCAATAGGGAGCCTAAGTCTCCGCCCCCTTCCGGTCGGTCCACTAGGCCTAAATTCGGGAAAAAATTAACATGAGAGTGGATGAGGAGAAAATAATTATTTTCTGGTCCACTTTACTTTATGCCCTGAATCACACATTTGCTGTAGTTTCTTTGATACGTGTTTTGTGATTTATTAGCGTGTAAAAATATGTAATTATTTGGACTCTGTTTGGACTACATATCAGACGTCGCATAGCTGACGAAACCTTGTAGAGCTTGTCCCGCATGCTGGCTCTCACTCAACCAACTGTAGCTGCCACTTTCCACATGCCCCGATTTAAAGTGTTTTTCTCCACATTTTGTGCTCTTGCCTTCGTCCTGAAAGAAGGAGGTGAAGCTCACAAAAAGTCACAGCCATTTTCAAAGAGTTTGATGGTGAAGCTTGGTGGTGACGTAATATTTGTGAGACAAACGTTGTAGTCCATTACTTACTCTCACATAAAACCTAACGTAACTTTTGATGCCTGTCAAAAGTGAGTGCTTTCTCAATGTGTAAATGTATCTTTAAAATTCACAGACATCATATGTGAAAACCGTAGCACATTTCAAACGGGACCAGAAAATTACTTTTATCCCTCCATTGACTCGCGTTAATTTTTTATGGCACTTAGGTCCCATTGCCCGGAAATCGACCGGAAATAGAATCGCGTCACTTAGGCTCCCTGTTAAAGATTGTAAGGTGGTGTGTTATTCCCAACCACTAACTGCCCATCAATAAAAATAAATAAATAAAGAGAAAAAAGAGAAGAAAACCAAACCAGCACAAAAGAAAAAGAGATTAAATACACACTACACATCATGAGGACATTGGCAAGTCCTCCCGGAAGTTCCAGGAGTCTCCTTGATATCGATAGTGACTCACTGATGCCCGCGAGTCTGATAAAATATTCCGGATTTTGGACAATTTTTTAACACTGCAAGTGAGAGCGTGGAGGCAAGACAATAGAGAGAGACAGAGACAGAGGTGTGTGTGTGTGTGTGTGTGTGTGTGTGTGTGTGGGGGGGGGGGGGGGGGGGTTCGACTAATGTGACTTTATGGTAAAGGCACCTCTCCACCGTATGCCCGGTGAGCTGCTTAAGTCTGATATTTGACAGATGTTCACCTTCTCCACAAGCACCAGCACCTGTCCGCTCAGCCTTACCCTACTTGAGAGGCTTCAGGAGCGAACACAGACTTCCATGCTGTCGGAGACAGGATAAATTAACCAGCAAGACTAAAAAAAACAAACAAACAAAAAACTTTTATCCTTTAAATCAATTGTATATTCATCTCAAATGTGTAAATAAATACATGAATGAATGAATAACTCATAAATATTAGTTTTCTAGCAAATGCTTACTTCAATTACTTGTTTTTGTTCAATAGTGTGTGGGTCATGTGACCTCGTGTTCATTCTGTGAAGGATCACCAGAAAAAAAATCCATTTATTTTAGTTTTGTAAGTTTTCTACTAAATTCTGGAAAGACATCTTGTCAATACTATGCAGAAATGGTCTGTGTATCATCCAATCATTCCAGCGTTGTTCGCAAACGCCCCCACCCCCACTTTTTTTTTGTCTCGCAACCTACGGTACACAATGTGAGACACTTTTACAAACGTCGAGACAAATTTACAAGTAACTCTAATTGGAAAGGGAACGTACCAACTCCGGGGTTTAACCGGAAATGATAACGGGGGCTTGTTGTTGACAGCTGCTCCTTCCGTCCATTTAAAAACTCCAAGGACCGACCACACGAAACACAAAACCATGTTATTCGGCTCATGTGTTCATCACAAAATGGGCAACACACCAGTTGACTGCTGTTATAATAATAATAATAATAATAATAATAATAATAATAATAATAATAATAATAATAATAATAATAATAATAATAATACTACTACTACTACTACTACTACTACTACTACTACTACTACTACTACTACTACTACTACTACTACTACTAATAATAATAATAATAATAATAATAATAATAATAATAATAATAATAATACTACTACTACTACTACTACTACTACTAATAATAATAATAATAATAATAATTATTATTATTATTATTATTATTATTATTATTATTATTATTATTATTATTATTAAGAGAGGGAGGGGGTGGATTACGGATCCAGTATATATAGCTGGAGACAATGTTGGAGGTTCCGACTTGCTCCCCCTGAAATTAAGCCCTGCCTTAGACCCTCCTTCTTGACAAGAAAAAACAAAATCCAGTGGGAAAGGATAAACCTCGGGGAGAACCACAGTGAAGGAGAGTCAATAAATAGTTCCAGAAATGTGAACAAAAGCATGTTTAGTGATTTTAAAGTTTTGAGCCACCCTCCCAATCCTAGAAATGGTAAATTATCCAAAATGTAATACATTTTTCCTCTCCGTGATATTCATTGGTATGGAAAACATGGAGTTTGTAAATCAAATATTTTGCAGTTATGGTGTTCAGATGAAGGATATCCAGCAGCAGTGACGGTCAGACCAAAAACATAATATCCTCGAAACTCCTTTTAGAAATATAATGGCAAAACTACATTTGTGGAAGTTTCAACATGTCATGCCCTGGATGTGTTTCATTATCTAGTTGAAACATTTTATTTTGGTATAGAGAATGTGCATAAAGGAGAATGGAACAATGGCAGAGTTCAATGACTTCATGTAATATGATACGAATGACAAAGACAGTTTCCACTACTGTAGAGGTTTTCACATGAATCTCATTAAAGTCCTTAATAATGAACTGATCCAGAGCTGATACTGAGGAATCAACCTGTCACTTCAGGTCTTAAACAGTTCAGCTCAAGGTTAAATACAATACAAATTACATTCAGTTGAATTCAGATAACGTCCCACAATTCCAAAAGTGTCAACTGAAAGAAAAGAGGAGTCACCATGTAAAATGTTTTTGTCTGTATCAGTTGATCAGACCCTTAGTCTGAGTAATACTGTTTTCTTTTGGCAAATAATGATATTAAAATACAGTCTCTACTGTAAATAATAAATAAATACACAGGTATAATCAGGTAGGAGACATCAACATTGTATTCTAAAGTCCTGTACAAACATCTGAGTTACAATAATAATGGATAAGATTTCTATATATTATTGATCCATTAGTTACTGAACATTAATACACCAGTGTGAGTGACACTGGAGGAAAGGAAGGTGAAGTGTTTTGTCCAAGGACACAACAGACAGAGGAAGATTTGAGTCGCTAGCCCATTGGTTATTGGACCACCCACTCTACCATGGGCACCCATGAGCACACTTATGCTATTCTGTGTCTTTGTATTAAGATACAACCAGGAAATATGTGTAACGTTAAAAACAAAAGTTACAGGGAAAACATCAACAGCATAGTTTGATCAGTCTTTACAAATCACACATCTTAACTCTTAAAACTCTTAAATAATGTTAGATTTATTGCATTGATAGTGTAATATATATAGAAATATATGGAAATTATTCACTCCACAAGGTTTCATTGACTGCTCCACGGGAATGTCACTAAGTACTGACTTTAACCTTTAAAGGCCATTTTTTAAAAATACTTTTAGTACAAGAGGTCCAAGATTTAAGCAACATGCCCTAATTTATGTTACAATTTTCATGACTTGAGACATATTTGATTAACAGTGACAAAAGACTTGATTTAGTATTGTCTTCTAATGCAACATGAGGACATAATAAGAATCCTTTTTTCCCCCCAAAATGTTTTATTTTGTAGAAAATCAAGGTCTGTGACATTATCATATTTGATTACTTACCTGTAAGTATCAATTCTTTATTTATTTATTTATTTGTAAATTACAACAATGACAAATACAAGAAAAACACATGTACGGTGAAAAGAACATCACATTTAGAACATTAGTGCTGATCCAGACTCCTGTCCACATCCACATTATCCCTTTGAACATCATTCCTTACATTACTTCATGGTACCGAACAAAGCAGGTCCACTCACTGTTCATGCAGAGGTACATTTCCCTGTAGGTCACATTGGACCTTATATTGTTAACTCACTGTCCTCACTGGAGCTGTTGTTATCACTGTCTTATATTGCTGTGCATTGAAATGACCAAAAACAGTCACTTGCCTGATAAAGAATTACCAGTAACTCAGTAACTGGTAGATCTTATGCTGTAGTCAAGACGAAGGTGGGGTCTTGTCTTATCTCAGAGATGAAGCTCAGACCAGATTTACAGCAAAGGCATTATGGGAAACAAGAGATATAATAGAGATAAAGTATGATGTTATTCAAACCTTAATGTATCACTGAGAAAATCACTTTTAAGGCTATTCAACTTCCAAATTATGTGTGTTTTTCTTTTAAATGTCTAATGTGATGCCAAATTCGGAATTGGCAAAATGTTTTGTTTTTTTTTCACTGTAATGATGCTAACAAATAAATGATGCAATGCTGAAACTATTTAGGAGCATCTTTTAAGTAAGTCCTTTTTTGCAGACAGTGTGCAAAAATGCAGTTTGTTATAGTCATTGCAACCCCTCAGTCGATTTTTTCCCTCTTAATTCTTATGTTTATTTTAGAATCTTTACATGAAATAAATTAAAAACAAGGCAGTCCTCCACCAAGGCTTGATACGGCATCATATGACGTCAAAACGTGTTGACCCATCTGATGTCTGAAGGTGAGATGATGTGAATAAAAAAAAAAAACAACAACAAAGGCAGATTCTATCTTGACTGAATCCTGAGATATTACCACTGATGTGTTTTAGCTGTTGACCTTTAGTGTGACCTTGACCTTTGACCTTCATTCCTCAAAATCTAATAGGTTCTTCCTGGACCCATTATCTATCATTCTTGAAAGTTTCATCAAAATCCATTCTGAAATTTTTGTGTAATCCTGCTGAAAGACAAACTGACCCTGATTTAATACCTCTTTGGCAGAGGTAATAAGTATCTCAGCTCAACAGGAATCATGATGAGTTAAAACTGATGATAATGCTCACTACTGCACAATCGATGGAGGCTGAAATCCAGGCAACGAAGTCTCATTTAAAACCTGGTATCCATAAACCATAAATCATAAGTGGCATACATAGTGTAGCAGAGCAGTCAAATCCCTGTCATCTCATTCTGCAATAGGCCTTGTAAATTATGCATGATCTAATCTATGTGTGTTGCTCTTAAGCTGCTGAGATGTTTGTTATTCTGTCAGCATTCAGGTTGGATACCAAGTTTTACACTTACTATGACATTTGGTTTCTGCAGTTCTCTGTGTCACACTGCATGTTGAGTGGATTAGTCTTAAATTATGTGGCACACAAGGAATAAGAATGAAGAAAAGGCAGAATTTAGACATACATGCTAAAATATAAACAATAATTATTATGTAAACTGAGCACATTTATGAATCTTAAATAGCATTTTCTATCCTATAAATACTTTCCCCATGGATTCACTTTCGTATGGGATGGGACCATGTAAGGAAGGTCATTGGGTAAATTCTGGCACACACACACACACACACACACACACACACACACACACACACACACACACACACACACACACACACACACAGTTACTCATACCCTTTTGTCTCGAACAGTGCTCTATTTAGATACTGCAGTACTACAAGTGTCCACCAGGGGGCTCTGTAATCGCAAACATGAGATTTAAAGGAGACATTTAGCAGGTAATGAGGATTTCTTTCCTTTAATCCATAAAGAGCCAAACAGCCACCAAGACAATGTACTAATGTGAGATATATAATATCTGTTGATCCACCAATTATATGAATATTTGTAAATATTTGGTGTAAAATGCAGTTTGTTCACTTTTCATTGTCATCAGATATGACCCATTTGGATGTTCAGAGGCTGTAGTGGACATGGAAACACGGTCATCTTCAACAACATAGATTCACCAGTAAAACACATGGCATTGGATCAATGGCAGTGGAACATAAACACACTGGGTTTATGTTCAGTTAATGATAGATTATACTGAAAAAGGCACATTTTTCTCTTTTTGATACAGTCACCTTCAACTTTACTCTGGTGCTTTAATGAACATTTACATAATCAGCTAATGAAATGTAAGAAAACACACGATTATCATTGGAAAAATGCAAAACACAGGGGATGATGTTGTAATAATTAGTGATAAGCTGTTTCACAAAACTTAAATATAGTGGAGGAAAAAAAAACATTCTGGAAACTTACCACTGGACCTTTATGGTTTAAGGTCATCTTGTGCATTTTTGTTGATTTTAGTCTTTTTTTTTTTTGGTTATACATGTTACTGTACAAAATTCGTTGTCCAACATTAAGTTTGTTGGTTTGCTAAAGCTATAATGATCACGTATTTATGCATTTTTGTCTGGATACATGAGAAGTACGCAAGCCAATAAACCAAGGTGTTGATATTTAACAAAACCTTCCTTTGCACTGATCACATCTTTAACCTGCTCAGACAATATGAGATCCATAGCATTAATTTTCTGATGTTTTATACCAACTTTCATTCAACGCGTTGTTTAGTCGTTCTAACTGACTCTTGTCATGAGGTCAAGGGTTAGACTGAATACTGACTTTAACCTTCAGAATCTATTTAGTTCAGTCTTTTTGTATCTTTTAAGGATATGAACACATTTCCTTTAAACACTAGTTATAGCTCAATGAGAAATAAACATATATGTACATTTCTTGTAAAAACAAAGACTTTTGCATAGTCCTGTATATTAAATCATGTTTGATATGTTATATAGACATCTACAGTAGTTTATTTCCAAAGGATTAATAAGGTATCAGACCCACGTGTGGAAAAAAAACACTTCTAAGGAATGCAGCATATTATTTTACATAACTTTAATTTTTTTTCCCCAAGTGTGTCAATTTTTGTGAGAAATGAGCAGTATTTTATCTGAATTATAGCCCTTTTGCTGTTAAAAAAACTGAGGAAAAATGCAAGGGAGGCAACTCCATTAATCTACCGTGGCCTGGGCTTTACACTCCAACACACACAGGAACTTGTTTCATAATTTCCATGTAACCTTTGTGCTCAGGTTGTTATGTTTAATGCTTCAAATGGAGGAAACTGGGGCTTTAGCAGCGACAGATATGAACATTTGTGGATCCTTAAGTGATAATCAATGCTTATATCATTTCCCTTGTCGCCATTTGCCTCAGATTAAGAGCGTCTACAATTGACATCATCATCTCTTTCCCTGGAACATATCAGTTAGTCGAATTTTCACCATTGGTAGTTTAGCAAAAGGACTGGAGGGCAGTTGAGAAGAGGACACTGAAGGTTGAGCATCTGAAAATGTCACAAGAAGGATCATTTTATCATTAGTGATTCCTGGAGGGATATGAGAAGAAGGCCAGGGGTCACTTTAGGACAGAACTGGTGTCCTCTATGAAGCTGAAACATGAAGGTAACGTCTCTGATAAACCTTCTCTCCTCTGGCAAGTTCACCAGCCCGAGGGATTTTTAGAACTTCAGCACAACAGGAATGTTGACATAAACACAACAAGAGGACAAACGTGCAAATGTTTATCAGGCAAAAATAAGGAATGTGCTTAGAATTTTGTTTTATGCCTCGAAGTGTAATCTCAGCATATCTCACAGCGACGGTACTTGTGTTGATATATGTCACATTGGTTTTAACTATATAGATGTTTGGAAGAGTTTAGGTAATACCCTGAGGATGCTGAGCAGAGATCTGGAACCTTGAGTTTTGCATTTCACTGATGTTATGTTCAATTTTTAGAAGCAGAAATGAATGAGTACTTTAAGGAAGGTATAGTCTACGACAGTGGTTCTCAAAATCCAGTCCTCAAGTACCACTATCATTCATGTTTTAGATGTTTCCCTCTTTTAACACACCTGGTTCAATTAATGATCAGCTCATCATCAAGCTCTACAGAAGCCTGATGACGATGTAATGGCTTCCATGAGTGATGGTAGAGGGAAACATCTAAAACATGCAGGATAGTGGTACTTTAGGACTGGATTTAAGAACCACTGGTCTATGGTATTATTATTATTATTATTATTATTATTATTATTATTATTATTATTATTATTATTATTATTATTATTATTATTATTATTATTATTATTATTATTATTATTATTATTATTATTTATGTATTTATTTTTACTTAACCTTTATTTAACCTAAAAAAAGATCCTGTTGAGATTATGAACGTCTTTTACAATGGAGTCCTGGCCAAGAGTTATAACTAGGGTGACCAGACTGGTGTATGTGTATGTGTATGTGTGCGTGTGTGTGTGTGTGTGTGTGTGTGTGTGTCTGGGGGGTGGGGGTGTAATTAAATAAGCCTACAAAACCGAAATAATTAGATTAGTAGATTTTTTTTTTAAATGACATCGACATCACTATTTTTTGCACAAATGACAAATGCAATATGATAATAATGATCAAATGCAATAATTAAATAACCAATTAATCACTGCTGGCTGATGTACTACACATTCACTGTCCTCACCAGCTGCTGCAACTTGCGCTGTCTTTGCTGCTACATACAGCCACACATGCCATGTTCCCATTCCTACTAGCTCGGCTTGACTTGACTAAGCTCAGCATTCAAACACATTTCTATTATAGGATAGTACTGACTTTACAGCTCATAGCTTAGGTAATTGTAGACAAACTTGCTTGTTATTTGTAATTTTTATGTTGGCCGCAAGGACTTAATATCCTGGACCGACCATGCTGTAGTTTTGGGCTGTCATCGTGGATGAATGTACATATGTATATGTATATATATATATATATATATATATATATATATATATATATATATATATATATATATATATATATATATATATATACTGTCAACTTCTGCATCTATTATGTAAAATGGTGGGTCACAGAGACAACTGTCTAACCAATCAATGTCTGCAGGGTTTAAACGTCAGCTTTGAGGATGGCTTGGAACCTGGACAGAGGCGATACCAAAAAACTAGTATCAGGTGCCATGGTTCCAGGTCCTTTATTTGTAATGAGAATGCACTAAAATGAGTTGATACTAAAGAAAACATGACAATTGAAGCCATCAGGGGCTGTGACGGCGTGTCCCCCTCCCAGCCACTGTGGAAGCTCTGCCCCTGGCACTCCCGGTTTTGGCCACAAACCTCCATATAGTTCCTTCATGTATTAACTCTTCTTCTGTTCATTTCATATGATCATTTATGTCTTTATTGAATTATTGATATGAACTTTTATTTTAGAACCTGTAGTTTGCAGTAAATGCATTACTGTCTTTTGATAATTTTTAATCCATGATGTTCATAGCGCCACCTAGTGCTGTTTGTTTCAAACCAGCATAACATGTGAATGAAGTTAATGATGAAAACTGTAAAAAAAAAAAAAAAAAAAAAAAAATCTAACACTGATAGGGTGCAAACAGCACACAAACAACTAATAACACTGTTAACGAGTGTGTTAGATTTACAGTGGGCGTGTTAATGATCGATCACATTGGCAGCTCCTGCAGTGATGATGGACCCGGGAATTAAATACTAGTCAGTGTCCTATAAAGGTTGGAGCCTTTGCACTGGAGATATTTTTTGTTGTTGTTGAGGAAATCAGATGGAGGCAATAATGCTTTGGCTAAGCCACTCCTTTACAACAGAACAAAACGGACTCTATCGACTGGATGACAGATGGCCCTGGATCTCACAAAGCTTTCATTTGTTATTTGGAACCAAACATGATGCAGCCCATGACTCCACTGGTAGATTCTGTGCATAACTCCACACTGGAGAAAGTGCAGAGGAGAGACTGCACAGCTATTAAAATATAAATAATTCCCATAATCCAGCTCTGTGACAACTTCACTGCCCCAGATTATTTATGGGGCAGCTTAGGAAATTGAAAATGTCTTGATTTAAGCTTGTTAAAACAATGGGTCATGAAGCAGGTCAAGGCGACTTTAATGACCAGAATCAATGAAGCCCTCCTATGATAAAATGCAAATCAGAGTCCATTAGCTCCTGCAGAATGAGTCTCCTGTCTGTCTGCCCAGTGAAGGTAATCAAAAAAAGTAATTAGAGAAAATGAAAGAAGACTAGATGACTGGGGCTTTTTTTTTTTTCATTATGTTATCAATCTTTTTCATGAATTCTCAAAAGACAATATTTAAAACCTGTGCAAAAAGACCCATTGAATTGTATTGAGTGTGCTAAGCTAATAGTAGTGAAACCATAATAATAAAATGTGTATATATATATTGTTGTGTATAGACTAAAGCACAATTGCACAATAGCACTAAACTTCCCCACATGTACACAGTATGCAGAAAAAACAGCTGATCAATCTGATTGCTTTACACCCGGGCTTTGAAAGAGATGGAGAGAGCAGTGCTGCGAAGGTAGAGGAGTCATCATTATCTCCTGTGTTCAGACAAGGAACCTGCTCTTGCAAAGTGCAGTGATGGTCAGTAATTTGGAAGCGACCAAATAAAGGCAGCATCAGCACTGGAGTTTCTGCCTCTTCTGCCACCTCTGTGCCTTAGAAAAACACTAATCATAGCCCACTCCCCACTGGAAACCCAGCACAGATGTTACACACACCAGGTGAGGCACTAAACAGTGCAGATGCAGGTGTGACAGTGTCCCTTTACTGAATGAATGGTAACTCACAGCTTTGGACAGATGTGTGAGCAGGATGGCTGCAGGTATGAATCACTAGTTGCTTTTTCGTTTACCCTCAAAATTGCAAAAATATACATAACTTGTGCTTAAAAATGTACGTAACCTCCTGACACCCAAGAAAGTGAAAGGTTCAGTTTTTATTGATTTTTATATTAAACAATTATCTTGATTGGAAACTGTACAATGCAATACTTTTTTCAAATACATTAAAAAAAATTGTTTTATTTGTTCAGAATTAATTTTTGAATAGAATGTCATATACGATGGACAGAATTGGGAAGTGAAACTGTCTCTGTCTCCTACAGAGGACAAACATGCATTACTGGGTCTCTGGAGGTTAATGGAAAAACAACAATTTCAACAAAACCCTTGTTTTTTTTTTTTTTTATTAAAAGTGGCAAGAGGTGTTTTTTTGGGCAAAGCACAAATACTACTTTATGCAAAACTCCAATGAAAGACTTTTTGCAATAGAATTTGTCACAATCACATAAAAATTTTACATTTACATCAGTGCACCACATATGTGCACTGATGTAATGTGTAGTGTAATGTATACATTGTCATATATCGCTGTAGTTTTTCATATATCGCTGTAGTTTTTCATATATCTCTATAGTTGATTGTGTTTTTGTAAAGCCCTGTGAGACGACTTTGTTGTGATTTAGGGCTTTATAAATAAAATAAAATTGAATTGAATTGAATGTGCTGCGGTCACATTGTATTTGGACAAACAGTGCAGGACAGTAAAGTGTGTTCAGTTTCCTAGACTTGTGGTTTGTCATTTTATTGTAAATATCACTTCAACTTCAGTATCATGGTAACAACAAACCACTGCTACTTTGGAGGGACTGGCCATGTGGTCATGTGGTCGTGATCACATGAAGGTTTTTTTTGTTGTTGTTTCTTTTCCTAAATGTAGAAGAGATTCCAAGAAATGTTGAAGTTAGGTACAAGCTTGTAAAGCCCTGTTTCCACTCTGCAGTTTGGTACCGTACAGTTCAGAACAGTACGCTTATTTTAGGTTTTAGGGTTTTCCATTATGATGAAAGCGTACTGGTCCCATGTTACCCATTACTATTTTGGTCACCCTTCAGCTTAGGGTCCCCAGTGTACTGTACTGCTCCCATTTGGGAGGAGCCAAAGCACTGCCAGATGATGATTGGTTGAGGAAAAGTGTCATCGCACAGCCGAATTGTGGGAACAACAAACTGCGCCATTTTTAAAGTCCATCTGTGTCTGAAAAGAAGAGAAGATATCTGGCAATGGAGTTTGGAGCAGTGATGAGGTACAAGTTTTATTATACATTATTAGTGAGGAGGTGGTGCAGCAGGTTTTGGGCGGGGTTGTTCGCAATGAAAAAGTGTTCTAGCTGGTTTTGGCTAAAATGTCAGAGAGGGGCTTCATTTGATCGGCGGCCCAGTGCCGGATTAAGATGAAAAAACTGTGGAGCGATTAACAACAGATGAAAGACTATAACAGTAGGAGTGGCTCAGAAAGAAAACACTGGAAATGACTCTGTGTTATTCCTCTACTTCGCCAACCTGTTAGTGTATATTTCCAGCTCGCGTCACTCCTCATACGACGTGATGACACTTTCACAAAACAGCACGACTCCTTCTGAAGGTCTCCCTGAACAATGGAAACACAAGCTGTCCAGACCTGACCCGTACCGTACCATACTGCATAATGGAAACATGGCTTAAATGAGAGGGGTTTACAGGTGAAAAGGTGACCAAAGGCACTTATATGTGTTCTCTGCATTCGGTTGGTGGAAACGGTCCAATAACTGACCAGACCCATAGGCATGTTTATTAGCTTTTATTTTATCAGTGTAATGAAAACATAAACATGCAGTTGTACATGGCATCCCTACGGTAGCCGACGAGGGCAAACGCACTGCATCGACGAAACGCTGCAAAAGTAAGAAACGTACACAACCAAAAAAAACCAAACACATAAAACAAATGGAGAACACGTGTCCTGCAGGAGAAAAATACTGCAATAACAAAAATGAAGCAGAAGCAAAAACGTACAAACTCCAAAAACAAATGTGAAAGACAAATGCTACAAATACCAAAACACATAAAAACCAAAAACAACTGCAAGAGAGAAACACTGCACATTCACTCCACAACAAAATGGAAGTTCACCAAAATAAAACAGGTTCACCAAAATAAAACAGAAGAAGAAGACAGTGGATGAAGACGAAGTTCATTAATTAAAGACAGTAATATTTAAACTGTCATTTAAAGGTTGAAATCCTGTAAATCACTGAACTTGTGGTAATTCTGAGCAGCAGGGAAGTGGTTAGAGAGATTAATACTGGAAAAAAAAAAGTTTTTATGACAAGTGTTTGTGCATGTGTGTGACCCACATTTTGTCTTTGTGTACTCACAGGATAGTAAATTACACAAATGCACAAAGGTTAATCAACAAACAGTTGTATGCCATGCTCATATCAAGTACAAAGCAATAACTTGATGGCTGTTAATTTAGTTAAATAAACATCACAGTAAAGTCACTTTAATTCATTTTTACAAATATATTTTGATTCATGTACAAGACATTGGACTGCATCCATTTAGGGAATAGAGGAGAGTATGTCTGACGTAACCTCATAGCCGACTTTATTAATGTTGAGCACCTTTGTTTATAAAAGCCTTGGGCTATTTGACCTTTGAACTTTCTACTGAAACAAGTGAATTAAATCAATGTTCATTATTGGCTTTAGTGGTTTTCCTGCTCATGTAATAGGAAAAGATACCTTCAAATGACTTTCAAAGTTAATGTGTGAGTCTTGTGCAGCCCAGTGGCTAGATCACAGCACAGGCAGAGTCATGGCTGGGTCTGGACTCCCACCGGACTGACCCCCCCCACACACACCCACCCACCCACACACACACACACAAACACAGACACACACTAAAACAAGACAAATATACACTAATTATAGGCGCTTGGGATAAAGGATCCACACCTGGTTTTAACTAAGCAAATATTTCACAGTCTTCCAGTGGATAATTACTGCAGGATCCATATGTTTCAGCTGTAACAAGCACTTGAATGAGGAGCTTCACATGAAAAAAACTATCACCAAAGATTCAATGTAAACAGGTCATGCATGCACTGCAAATATATAAATCATACCAAAGTGTATTTTTCTCTCTATTATCTAGAAATAACTTTTGTATATCTCACTGAAAAGTTACTCTTGAGGTGATTATATTATTATTACTGTGCTAAGGAGTTCTGTTTTTGCTGGTGTTTGTCTGTCTGTGTCTGTTTGTATGGCTGTGTGTGAGCAAGATAACTCAAAAAGTTTTCATTTTGGTGGTGATCGGTGGAAGTGTGTGAGTTGGGAGGTGTGTGTGTGTGTGTGTGTGTGTGTGGGGGGGGGGGGGGTCATTCAGTTGGTTGGGGCTGAAGTGAAAGTGGGGTGGGGCTGATCAGCCTTGGTGGAGTCTGTGCTCTTTGAGTGCTTTTCTAGTTTTAAGTGTGATGAGATAGATTTGACTAGAAATGATATGCACTTGGTTTTATTTCTATTTTTGCAGTGTGTGGTCTAATCATTCCAAAGTGACCCTGTTCCAGAGTCATGGATGCATCAGGGTGAGAGTAGAGGAGGATGTAAAGATTACCCATCATGCCTAGACTGCCTACAGTGTTGTGATCTGAGGCTGATTCAGTCAGTCATGTCTACTTTCCAAAGAAAAAACTTTCAAAAGCACTCAGAGAGCACAGACCTCCACCAAGGCAGATCACCCCCCCCCCCCCCCCTCATACATGACAAATGAACTAGAGGTTTCACTTTCACTTCTATGAGCAGTGGTCCTCTCTGACCGACCCAATGAAAGACACATGTCATCATCAGTTTTGTTTCAAACTACTCAGACTTGGCACATACATACTATGTTGGGGCAGTTAATATGCTGACATCAGCACATGCATAGACACGATGACATCAGCTGGATCGATGCTCAAATAAGCTACAATATGTGTGAGGGGTGGGCTTGTTTATTTATTTAACCAAGACATCCTGTAGTAACCTGTCTCACATCATCTGGCTGTATTTCCCTAGGCTCAAGCAACCATCTGAGTATCATATAGTTCAGGCTTTCTGAAAAACAAAGGAGCCAACCAGTGTCGCTGGCTGGGACTTCCCACGACTGGGCGGAGCTGTGTCTGTCCGTGGTCTGTTCAGCACTCGGTTCATCTTCAGTTTTTTTTCCATTCCCTTATAGTCTTATTATTATGATTATTATTAATAAATTGATGTTTTGTTTAATTTTTTTGTATTTTTTATTTAGATTTCACATTACTGGCTCCATTTCAAGAACAGGTCAGATTAGCTATTCTCTGAATACTTGTTTTACTCTTGTGGCTGTTTTCTTTTTACTGCTGTAACCACAGAATTTACCCTTGGTGGGATAGATAAAGCCTAATCTTACCTCATTTTTATTATGAATGATATCCTGCTGTTTTATGATCTATGTTGTGTTACACTGAAATGATTCCCACTGGAAACAAATGTCCCAGGGTTTGACAGGTTTAAGATTTGATCTGACCAAGAGGCTGAACTGGGAAACAATAAAAACATGATGCAATTTCAGTTAAGAATAGCATGTGCACATTTCTATTAAGTTATGTGTTAAAATGAATGAATCCACCCTAGGAAATGAGTCCAGAAAATGGTAATGAGTTCTGAATGTGGTTCCAGGACCAGGGTCCAAGCTGTGTGTGCATCCTGGGGACATTCTACAGCATCAATGTGGATGAGTGAGAGTCGTACTCACTGTGGACGGTGGACAGCACAGATATGTGGGAGTTTATCCAGGATGGTTTGTGCGAAACATGAACAACCTAAAATGTCTTAAGAAAATTAAGCACAATTTTACACTTTCATACCTCAGTTTCTCATTAACAGATGAACATTTCTACACTACACACAGATAACAGTGTGTTTTGGGAACACTCTTTAGCATGGTTCAAAAAAGCAGGAGATTGAAATCAGTTGTGACAAACTAAAAAAAAAAAAAAAAAAAAAAAATATATATATATATATATATATATATATTTTTTTTTTTTTACCAAAGTACAAAAGGAAGAAAACAAAAATTCCTGTACTTAGGAATAAAAATGTTTTAATCAAAAGTACAGTATTTTTATTCCTCTTTAGGCCTGGGACTTTTCTATTTTTGATCCAGACTATGTATAACATGTAGTCAAATGAACTTTAACTGTATATTACTACTTCTGTGTTATTTTACAAGGTTTACATTCTTTATTGCTTTTACACGAATGATGTTGTTTAAAAGAAAAACATAAAAAAACAAAAACAGTTTGAAGTTCTAGATGAACTGTAGTGGTTTAGGATGACAGTCCCTGGAGACGTTTCTTTGTAACCCAGTTGGTATGAAGCAACTTGTTGAGCTGCCTTACATTTCAACCCTCCTGGGAACAGAAAATAAACCTCAGAGTTCAGCCAGAGAATAAAAACACGCTGATGAAGCCAGCCTGACAATTCTGTTGTGCACATTTAATAACCCACTCCAGCTCTGCTCAGGGGGTTCAGGTTTGGTATCATTTAAGAGATAATACAGTATATTTGTGAACAAAACTGTTCATGGTAATGCTGGGTTTTTTTTGTTTTGTTTTGTTTTAACTATAAAGAGTTCATGAACAGGATGTGGCTGTTCAGGACGCTGAGGTCGTGTCCTCATTTGTGTCTTCTTCTATCTGTTTCCTGCTAAGAGCAAACAAACTGGGCATAATTTACCAGTCATTTCAACCATGTTTCAACACAGAATATATCATCTAAATTATTTTAGTGAGATCATAAAAATGATATATCCTCCTACCTGCTTTTAAATACTGTCATTTTTAGCCACTGCTCTGTGTTTTCCTTTGTTACAGTGAACATACTTCAGTACTAACATCCAATCAATCAACTTCAAATTACTTGCCAACACTTTAAGAATTTATATCAATTGATTTATTGTGATTATTCATTATTGTGGTACTAGTCACTTTTCACAGCCAAATAACTAGCTTTCACAATTGCACCTAAATATCAAACAGGAAAACAATGGGAACAGGTTTTGTCACTTCAGATTCACGTTACCATATCACTCCGCCAGTAGTGAGGGGCTATTCAGGAGGTGTGATTGTTGACCTGTCAAAAAAGTCCAAGAAATGGTTGCCATATTGTGTAGAACTTGCCTTCAGAGCCATGAACCGTGTGTCTTATTTTTTCCAAATTCAGACATGCCATCACGTTCTTTATCCACTGTGAATGCGAAGGGGGTTGAGATTCTTTCCACTTAATTAGGATTGCACGTCTGGCCAATAGCAATAGAAACTTTAAAATAATTTGACTTGTATTTGGCTGATTGAAATTTGAGGCCACTCCAAAAATGGCAAACATTGGGTGTGGCTTAATTTGAAACTGCAATAAGTCACTAATTGTGTCAAATACAGAGCACCAGAAAGTTGTCAGTGAAGGACAGGACCAGTACATATGGAATAAAGTACCAGGCGCGCTACCACACTTTCCACAAGTTGGGTCTACATCTGGATAAATGCTCGCCAGCCTAACTTTGAACAAATTAATTCGATGAACAATCCTGAACTGGATAAGAGCATGACGAGCACACATCAATATGGTATGAACCTGGCCAAGGATCCTACAGTTCGTTTGTAAATGTAATCTTAAGATCTTGTTCCCACTTTAATTTAATGGTATCTAAAGCCCAGCATTGAAAACCTGATATTAGATTATAGAGGGCTGATATAATGCCCTTACGGGAAGGTTTCATTGATAGTATGTCATCGATATTATTGATGGATGGTTTTTCAGGAAATTGGGCAGTCATGGCCTGCATGAAGTGTCTGACTTGGAGAAAGTGAAAAAAGTGTGAAAAAGGGATTCCAATTTTAGTAGAAAGTTGTGAAAAACTTGCAAACTGTCCATCATTATATAACGATATAATTTTAGGCCTTTTTGGTGCCATAAATGAAATGTACTATCTGAGGTTGACGGGACAAATAAGTTATTTGCAGCGATTGGGCTTTGAAGGGACAAAGACTGGAGGCCAAAGTGTTTCCTAAATTGAAGCCAGATTTTAAGTGACTGACAAACTGTGCTGTTATGACTAGCGGCAGAGATGGCAATGAGGAGTGGTGCGCCCAGCATGGCTGGTAGAGAAATATTCTTGTTGCCATAATTCTCCATAGAAATCCAGATGGGAGCATCTGATTCTAAAGTCCTTCCAATATAACATGTTTCTAATGTTTGCAGTCCAGTAGTAATATTGAAAATTGGGTAGCGACATACCACGGGTGGGTTTGAGTCTTTGGAGAAGGGCTTTCCGCAGGCTTGGATGTTTACCATTCTATATAAATGAGCAGAGCAAGGAGTCCAGTGACTTAAAAAAGGACTTAGGAATCAGAACAGGGAGACACTGAAATAGATATAGAAACTTTGGGAGCAACATCATTTTTATGGAATTGATTCTACCTATTAAGATCAATGACAGTGGGTACCATTTGCCCAATATGTGCTTGCTGTAGTCCAATAAAGGTAACAACTTTGAAAGGGAATTTCTTAAGATCTTGAACGTGGGCCTTAACATTAATGGGAAATAACTCACTCTTATTTAGATTGATCTTATACCCAGAAAGCTTATTGAAATTATCCAGAATTTTAAACACTGTCGGTAGAGAGGTAAGTGGGTTGGAAAGAAATAAAAGATATTTGGGTCAATACGTTATAATATATTTAATACAACTTTACAAATCATACGCGGCACCGCGAGACAAGGAATAGCGGGAAGCCCATTCATTTCGAGTCAAACTAGATAGAACATCAGTTAGCATTAATGCTAACTTATTTGACAAACTTAATAGACAGCAATGAAGTTATTAGGCAAAAATAAATAACATCTTACCTGAAGCAGGTTAACGGTTGGAAAGATGAAATAACAGATGACAAACAAGCGATAACCTCGCCCGCCCACGGGGAAACTCAGATGATTGACAGCTTGGAAAGATGGAGGAGGCCCTCTGATTGGGTGAGGAAAGATGAAGCCGGCAATCTGATTGGATGAGGGAAAGATGGAGCCGGCCCTCCCATTGGATTAGGTACACGGACTATCCGCGCACCGGTGAATCAGGTTTGAGATTTTGAAGGTTTTAAATCTACTGTTTGTTTGGTGGCCTTCAAAAAACTTGAACCCAGATGCTTTTGTTATATACTTAGCCTTCTATGTCCCTGTACTCTGATGCCACAGAATTAGGGCTTGATTTTAAAGGTGTTCAATCTCTTTGGGTGGTGGCATTCAAAAACTCTGTGATATAATATATAGTATTCTACCATCCTGAACCACAGTGGCTGGTGGAGGATATCATTTTATTTTTATGACCTGGTTTGTGTGTCAGTCTAAAACAAAAAAAAAACCCATTTACACACCAGGGCCCCCCACTCTGCCCTGTGTGGGAGACCCTGGTGTGGGACCCAAGCACCAGTGACCAAACCTGGAAGACGGTTGGTTATTTTCCTCTGGAGACTCCTGACAGATCATCACACAATTAAATATTTACACTTTTCTAGGGGGCACTGTAGACACATTTCTTGACCGATGTTTATGAAACCTATAAATACTCACAATTTTTCACACTTCTGAAGTGTGTGCAAAATTTGGTGAGTTTTCATGCATGTTCAGGGGGTCAAATTAGAGCTCAAAGGGCTGAATCAGATCAAACTGCAAGAAGTATCAATAGGCCTTGCGCCCTCCGTGGTACGCAGCAAAGGCCTAATAATCCATAGAATAAGCGGGATAATGTACAACAGCACCCCTCCCCTACTTTTCTGATGGTAACTTGTGGGTAATAGATTATACCTTGCTAAACAGTTGGTGAAACTGCCCCTAGGTAATTCATGTGGTGTCCCCCCCCCCCATTTCAATTTTGGTTCATTGTCGGCTTGGTCTTAAATTTAATTTCAAAGGGCATTAAAAAAGTCTTTAAAAGTCTTGAATTTAACTTGTCCTGAGCTGTAGGAACCCTGTACCATATTGATAATGTTTCTAAGGCCACATATGACACACTGACCCTCAACTCCCAAAAGAAAATGTCCGAGTGTTTTCAAAGATGTAACTAAATTCCAAACAGGAAAGAGACAGTGAACAATTTAGTAAAGAGTAGCCAAACCTGATTTAACCTTGAAAAAGATCAAAGTTGACACTTGACAGAAATCATCCCAATAAGCCCATAAATTGCAGCTAAATGATCTTAAATAATCAAGTAATATTTTCCTGAACAAAGTAAGAAATGATACACACTTTATTATCATTTTATTTTGTTCACAAGTATCCAAAGAATCTGAGTTTTCCACTTGAAGGATAAATAACTAAGTAGAAAAACAAGTGACGAACAGAAAGGGGGAATCTTTGGTCTAACAGACGTTTAAATGAACACCTTAAATGACAATGAACAGCTTTAAGGCCTTAAGGACTGTAACCAAAAATACTAACAAGAATTAAACAACTGTGATATGTACGAGGCCAAGTGAACGCTCCTGTGTGGAATCTGTGGAAGTGGGTACGTTGGACAGTAGCTCCAGCTTCATTATGGAAAAGCACAAAATGGACAAAAGTGGAGGTGGGTTTGGATCTGAGCAGTACTGGTGGAGGTGAAAAAAAAAAAAACAAAACATTTAAACAGACAGGAGGAAAGAAAGCACATGAGCATGTGGCCTCATAAATAACAGTAACAAAAGATGCACTGTCTTCAAACAAATACAGCTTCAGCATTAAACACAGATCTGTCATTTCTTTTCCAGTGTTAAGGCACAGAGTATTGCTTAGAAAATAAATGATCTTTGGTAAAAAAAAAAAAATTATATATAAAAACTACTGCAATGAAGACAGAGAAAGACTGTACAACAATCATACAAATATTCAAGGTGCTGTTGCTTGAACTGTTTGTTAGCACGCTGTAGCATCGTTCCAATTTACTACACTCTTTAGAACATTTGTGCATAATGACGACTCACTTCCCATTCTCACGCTGGTCCGACTTGATGCCAGTTCTGGAATAATGCTTTACAAAGTGCAAATGTTAATTTTTTTTTTTTTTTACAGCCTACTTTTTTATACTGGGAAAGACTTTGGGTTTACAGCTGAACACCAGGCAGCAAGAAGATGACGAAGAAGAAAAACAACAGAGCAAGAACAAAACAACCAAACAAACAAAAACAGAAAGGACCTTCAAGTACACCTTTTTGAGAAACATATGTGACGGTAGCTTGTTGTCAACCTATGGTGCAGCGCCAAAGTTAAGACTGGCTAGCACTGTTTAAATCAATAGACACACTCATATGCTTACACGCGCACGCGCACGCACACACACACACACACACACACACACACAGAGAAAAAGCATAATTTCTGGTAGATTTTTGCTGTCCAAGACTAAATTTCCTTGTAAATTCTCCTAAAGTATAATTCAGTTTAAAGTGTACAACTCCTGCAAGAATTCAGTGGAATGTATTGTATGAAAATAACAGCTATTAACACATAAACATGCTTTTCAACATTTGACTTAAAAAAAACAAACAAAAAAAAACAGTTTGTAAGTCCAGTCCAGTAAGTAAACTACATGTAACATTGACTAAAATGCCTCTATTTGCTGATCCATGTCAGGATAAATCTCACATGGCATCAAAACGTGTTTCCAAAGGGGCTTGAAAAACTCAATTTTTCATCTCGAGAACATGAGCAGTGATTCAAGGCCTTGGTGACGTGTGATCCAGGTCATCGTGTGTTTACAGGCAAAGCTCCGGGATTGACTGGTGGAATGTACCATTTATCAGAATGAACACACAAATTAATGATCTGAACGAACACTGAGATGAATGTTGAAATAGAAAATTCCCAAAATTCAAACTTGTACATAAGTGGGAGATGTTCCAGCTCTTTTAACTCCCAAACATCAAAAATATATTTTACTTTATCCAGAAACACATGGCAACCACTTATGAAAGACAATAACTAGCCATCTTATCTACTAACTACAACATCCTGATCATTTAATTTTGAGAAAAGGTGATAATTATGGTCAATGTTAAGCATAATTACCAACTCATGTAATACTCATATATTCTCTGAACCATATGAAACCTGACATAAACAGAAAAACATTCGCTCTCACATTCACACCTATGGGTGAGTTTGATTTGTCCATTTAAACCATTAAGGTGCATGTGTTCAGATAGTGGACGAGGAGAACATGAAAAAAGCTGATTTTTACATTAAAACAGTTAAAAAAAAAAACTTTATATAAAAACTCAGTACCACTAAACTACAGTAAAATGGTTGTGTATGTGTCCCATAAAAGTAATGGTATCTGGTACATTAATATAGAGCAGAAAAATATTGATAATGGTGTTTTGCCTTTTTATTGGAAGTAATTAGTGTGCTTTGTCTTAGATTTCTAAAATGCTCTGAACATAAAAGACAGTTTACAACCAAAGAATCTGTCATTTAAGACTCCAAAAAAGCATTCAATTGAATGAAATAATAATTGGATTTATTTTAGTAGATATGATAACTGCTATGGACATATGAGAATGAGAATCTTAATATTGTAATGCAAAAATCTGATGTTTTTTTTCAGTGACTTATCATAAGAAACAGTCATTTACTGTAAATTGTAAAAAATCAACCCCACCTCATTAGACTTTAAAACTTCTTCTATTTCTTGCTATTATTCATTGTTAATCTTCTGTGCAAAACTCTGGATTTCCTCCTTTAGGGTACATGTTTTCGTAATAGGCTTCACTTTTCACAACTGCTAAGTCGATACTATATGATATCATTCTAAGATATTTTCTCCAAAGATGTCTATTTTTTTTCTTCCAGTGGTTGTGATGTGCTTCTGTAAGTCAACTTTCATACATCCAAAATATAAAGTACCTCTTTGCATCTTTTATAAAAGAATCTCCTTGAAAAATACAATAAAATTAGATTTTAAAAAACTATCGTGCAAACTGGAGTCTGAGTTCGATACTTAAGATTGAATGGTGTCACGACATGGTGACCAGCGCAGGTTCGGGCCTCTGCTCCGCCCTCTGACCTGGCTGCTGGACCCTGGGCTCAGACCCGAGTCCTTCCTCTGAGTTCCTGGTGTATTTAACGCATTGGGATGAGCCTCGGTCTGGCGACAGCTCCACACTGTCTGTTTGCGGCGTTGAGGTGATCCAGCTCGACATGCTCGCGTCTAAAGTCTTCTCGAGGCACTGGGAGTCTTTGGTGTAAGGGAGAGTGTCCCCCTCTGTGGACGCCAGCGTGTACAGATCAGAGAGGCTCTTCTCACTGTGTTTGGGCCCCAGGGGTTCGCTCTGACTCCTTTTATGACACTTCCCCGTTTTGTGTGTTTGTAAAATGGACCCCTGCGACGCCTTCGGCTTGGGGAAGCTCCCCTGCTCTGTTTTATTGCAACTTTTAGGGAAGGGCTTGGCCAGGGACAGGAAGGGGGGCTTGGGGCTGAGTGGTGACCCCACCTTGACCCTGCTGAGGCTGAGGATGTTCCTGCGGGTTTCAGCAGGGAGTTTATCCAACTGCCTTCCAACTTGGACCGGGCTAGGAAACAGCGTGCCTTGACACGCCCTGTAGAAATATCTGCAAAGCAAAAGCAGAGCCAAATATCAGGAGTGATTCCACCACCACCCACACCTAAAGAAACATGGAAGACATCTGGGTTTAGCACCAGTTTACCACACAGAGCACTAATGTACCTTGGCAGCAGGGCAGTGACAGGTGTGATGATGCAGAGGAAGTAGAAGAGGGGGTCCTGCAGCAGCCTCTGCATGGTCCAGTAAGGGTTGGAGGGGGAGTAACAGGTGGGACAGGAGGCGTTGTAGCACAGCGCCACAGTGAAGAACAACGCTATGCTGAAACTGATGGACAGCCAGTTCATCCAGGTCTACAGAGGGTCAGAGTTAGAGTTAGATTGTATTTGTCCCAGAGGGAAAGCTTTGTTTCCACTTAACTGTAGCGTACAAATGTCACACAAACACACAGATCAACATCAAATCGAAAAGAAATATGCTTAAAAAAACCCAAACATCTATCACAAATGGATGAGGTTTCAGTAAAATACAATGGATCACACTGTAAATCAATATCACAACACAAAACCCCAACAAACACACCCAAGAACAGTTTTTATGGTAAAACCATAATTGCACTTAATCAGATCAAGTGTGAACATTTTCAGAGCTCATTATGTACTACTGGTTACAATGGTGCAAAAGCTGCACAATGTCCGTGACTAACCTTTTTATTATTAGTTTTACTTAAGTTTGATTGATTTCCTCTTAATGGTTTTATATAGGCCCTAAAATATCATTGTTACATTGTTGTGTGTGTATATATATATGTATATGCCATATTTAACGGAACCGGAAATGACAAGTAATATTTCATTTAAATTTTATTCCAAGCACACAAAATCATCAAAACATAATAAAAAAAAACATCAGAAAATACTTGATTTTAACTGAAAATGCAGGGGATAATACAATAATAGATAGCAATAAATTACATTAAAACCTTAAATGTATAGAAAAATTCACCAGAAAAAATATTAGTATCCACTGAATATGTTGCTCTATTTACGTACTTGTGTGGAATTTCTAATTCCACTTTTCCTTTTTTTCTGGTATGATTTCATTGCAGTTTTGTAAAAAAAAAAAAAAAAAAAAAAAAAAAGGGCCAAAACCATCAACGTGAAAAGTCTTGCTGTGGTCTTTAATTAGTTTGGGTAGTCAGGGAACAACTGCACCCATGTTTCCCCCAGAGGTGAAGTTAATGTCTGATAGACATCTGACACAGTGAATACTACACTTGCAGTATTGTCCCTCCTGACACTTTCACATGCACACATAATTAATTACAGCCTTGTAGCTACTGTAAAGAGGGAGGAAGAGAATACCGCCTGCTGTCACCTCAAATATCTCTAATTGACTTTCGCAGCCGTTTACCGATCATGCATGCATTATGTTCCCAGGCAGCTTGAGAATGAAGTACCTGCCATGTGAGCATTTGGAAATGTTTACCTCCAGTTGATGCTGATGGTGGTGAATAGCTCTGTGCACAAGAGGGCCGTCATGTCCAGGAAGATAGTTAGTGAAAAGGACATTTTTCATGCGCAAAACTTGTCAGGCTAAATATATAGCCTTAGCATAATGGAAAAGACTGGGACTCAATGCAGAGTCATAAATTTAAAGTGACTCGTGACCGTAACTACTGTGCTAGTTATCGGAAACACATGTCGTTACTTGAGAATAAAACCTAAGGAAAAACAGAAATAAGCGTTGTGGACGTGTGTTGGGGTACAGGCCGGTACTGTGCTCTAATGTGAGCGGTTTGCAGGGAGCCAAGACTGAAGCAGAGACACTGTCCACTTGATATATTGGTCCTGATGCTGCAGCAGGGTGTCCTGGTTCAATCTAATCAGCTAGAGTTAAATATCCATGTGCCTGTCAGCTGTTAGACAAGTGCTCTCGTGCTGAGGAGAAGCTGTACTTCTAGGCTGAACTGAGGAAATTTTAAGACTTATACTCCATCTCTCACCTATAAACAAATGAACACATCCCCGTTTGACTCATCAGGATGCCTATTATTTAATATCTTACCCATGTTTTGGTCTCAATGCCCAAGTGCAGAAGAATGGTGAATAAAGCGAGGGTGGTGATGGGCGTTCCCCATGTAAATAGATCCACGTCAGAGTCGGCGTAGGCCTGAGAAAAAGAAATAGGCAGGAAACAGCAGGAAAGGATGAGTCATTTTAAGAACAACATGGAATCACTGAGTTAAAGATGAGCTGATGGAAATTAAAAGCAGACTCACAAAGTATGGAATGAAGAAGCAGACCAGGCTTTGGTAGAACGCATCGATCATGTTCATCCAGAACATATATGGCTTATATTCCTGTAGGACAGAAGCACAGATTCAGTCATGAGCACAAGCTGACATACAGACGGACAGACAGGAAATATCATCAGTTTACATTAAAAATTAAAATCACTAAAAATCTGATCCTATGGCCCACATTGCTTCCAGACAATTAAGTCACATTATTACAGTCTGCACCAGCAGTTTGATGTAATATGTTATAAAAATGACAGAAACGTATTAAGACGACATTTAGTTCACTCTCAAACTACTGTATCACACACATTTATGCAGGCAGTATAGGTGACACAGATTATTTACACCATTCATACTAACACAATCTGTAATTAAAAATAAAACAGAAAACATACATGACAAAGAGTTTTTTAACATACTCTAATTTAGACCCTGTCTGCACTGAAACGAGTTTGTGTGAAACCGAGTTCTTAACCGATTGGCCTTTCATCAAAATGGGACCGCTCTTACAGAGACCCCAAAACAAACTCTTTGTAAAACAGGTCCCAGAGTGGGAAGATCTGGATACGGTGTCGTTTCTGTAATCATACTGATGAGTATCTGTGCGTGTTCACACCCACGTCATGACCACATGACCAGAAAAAACAGCAGCCTTGCACATGTAGCATTCATTCTCGTCAATAGTCAACAACAGAGTATCATTGGTGAATGGGTTAGGGTGTTAGCAATGTTATTATTGTTGTTTGTGTCCGGTGTGTGTGTGTGTGTCGCGCCTGTAGAAAAAGGATGTGGGCGCATGCGCACTACTTCTTCTATTGTTCTCTTGTATCTGGCTTATGCCACACCACGATGGCCAGTCGCTCATAGTGTTCCGTCATGTGAATTACATCGTTTTCAGTAAGTGATTCACCTCCATGCTGATGCTGATTCTTACTGAAACAGTTCCATTTTTATGTAATATCTTTTTGACACGGTTTCAAAACTAAACCTGTACCGAAGCCGTTCGGACGTAGCCTTAAACTTCTTTGGACCCCCCCCACCCCCCCCCCCAAAAAAAATAAATAAATTGTTGGCTGAATAATAGAACAATATGTCCAAATAATAGAAGATAAAAAGCAGAAAGCACAGTCAGTAAACAGCAGAGTTAAGAGAAAAAAAGAGAGACCACCTGGTGGAATGTTTTAACAGATCAATTGGATTGGAAGGACGAGCTGTTGCTCAACTTAAAACCTGCTGGGTGAACATGAGCATAAAGACAACAGAGTGAGTGTGAGACAGGAGGCATTGTCACAGGTGGGGGCCTGGTTCCGTCTGTTCCTTTATTTTCTTCAAAGACCTTGATTATTTTGGATAATTCATCTAAGAAAAAGACCAAGCCTTGATTCGGCATCTAGGTTAAATTTACTTGTGCTCCATAAAGGATCATTTAAAAGACAGATATTTTGCTTTTTATGTGGAATTATTCATGTAATATTTCCTTCTTGTCTACATAAACTAGTGGCATGAAACGTTTCCCTGCTGGTGAGAATGTGGAATATCAATACTACATTTAACACATTTCAGAATATGTTGAAATCTGATTTTTCTTCTTGGAGTAGCAGATTGTGGAAGTGAATCATTAAATCTGGCCTAAAAACTAATGTTTGTGTAACTTGACCTGGGATGAGAAGAGCCTTAATGAGGTGTTGGTCTACTATGTACCACCAGAACAGCTTCAGTGTTGCTTGACATTGATTCAACAGTTTATGAAATTCACTACAAGGACAAACAGCAGTTTGACAGAAAACATCTTATTTGCTGTATGATGATGGTAGTAGAAAGCACTATTTGTATTCGTCAGAATCTTCCTTATGCAGTCAGTTGGCTTGTGACGTGGTGACTAACGACAGACCCATATGTCGGCCAGCCGATTTATCAAGCTAATATAGTTTTATTCTTTAGTTATTATATTTAGTTATTCACTTAACTGTCACACTTTTTCTTTTCTAATTATAAGTAAAGAAGGTTTTCTGACATTTGTTATCATTTGACATAGGGAAAATTAAAAAAAAAAAAAAGAAAAGCTGTATTAGCTTCAAATATTAGCTGCCTGTATCCGTCATCAGCTAAGAATGATGTAAAAAAAAAAAAAATAATTTATTAAAAATGTGCATTAGCCTCCAAAAAAAATCCATATTGGTGGATTACTGGTGGTGACTGGGAAGACCTTTATGCATGCATGCATATATAGAGACAGATAAAACTGATGTTAGACCTCGGAGTTCTGGCCACTGATGTAGAGCTGAGGTAGTTGTTGGAGAGTCTCTGCTGACACGTCTTTGTCCAGGGTGCCAGTGATGAGTTGTGGGAAGGCGGAGAACATCAGGTTGAAGAAGATAAGATACCACTGGTCAATCATAGCTGAACCTGAGAATCCACAGTAGAACTGATACCAGAAGATGAGCGCTACAAACATCTGCAGGAGCAAAAGATAACAGTGGTTAATTCACATGAGACAAAACAGAAAGATAAGAAAACTCTGAAGGGAAACAGGTTCACATTTTTCTTATTTCATGCATTTGTCAAGAGTTGTGGTTTTTGAAACATTCTGTAGTTTTTATTAAGCCTTTAAGTTTGGTTTTAGTGTCATGTGGCTTAGTTTCAGGGTGTATATATAATCATTATTTTTTGGTTAGGAAGATTATAAAACTGTGGGTTAAGTTTACAGATTTTTTTTCATCTGGGTGTTTTGTTAAATGTTAAGAGTACAGTTAACATATCTCAGCTATTTCTGTAATGCCTTAAGATTGAAATGATTCATAATTTATCATTGTATTCTTGTCCTAAAGCCCACACCAGTCATTACAGTTTTATATTGTGCACATATCAGCTGAGTATATTTTCTTGTACCAGCAAATTAAATGTTTGCATTGTTTCCTTGTACTAATTTCTCTCGCTTGCAAACACTTGCAGTAACTCAACACTATTTTTTAATAGCGCTAGTTGCCTACAGTGAAATATTCAGTTGAGGAAAAAAATGATAAGCCAATCAAAAGTCAATAAAAATAATGGTTGCATACAAACAAACTCCTGTGTGTATCATGTGACCAAAACATTGTCAGTACAATGACATAGATATTGATGTAAGAACTGAAGTGATTTTGGTTTTTAATCAAGAAAACATGATGGAAAATTAATAGATATCAGCTCTGAAATTAAACTGTTAGGAACTATTTTTGTTGTTATTATTCTATTTGTCCAAACAAATGTACCTTTAGTTTTATCAGGCATTAAAAAAAGAACAAGAAATTGAAGACAACAAGGTAATCATTTTTCCACTACTGTATATTCCAGGTTAGAGTGCTCCTGATCTGGATTTCGTAACACTGGCCTGTCAGTAAAATGTTCAAGAAAATAGAGAATAAAGAAAATTTGAGTAAAAAGTTTTATATTTATATGATTCAAAATGTGAAATTCTATGAAACAACGAGCAACTGAATTTAACACAACACAAATATTTGTACCAGAGTTCTAGTTCTACTTAAAGTTCAAACCTAGAAACTCCCATAGCAACACAACAACCAGCTGGGACTTTTTTTTTTTTTTTTTTTTTTTTTTTTTTTACATTCATCATTTTCAAAGTATGATGCACATAACTTCCACTGAAGTTTGATAAATTCCCTTACCCTGAACTTCAAAACGGGGGACATTCAAATTCAGTTAATTCTGATCTGGATTAAACCTTTCCATGTGCTGGGGTTTAGAAACAGTACAGTAAAAAAGGCTTACAGCATTCTTGTAGAAGAAATATAGGATCATGTTGGCCAGTCTGGAGTAGCACCAGTGTCCATGGACCAGCAGGAGCTTCTGGAGATAGCGGAAACGTGGGAGTGCAAAGTCGCTCGCCATCACCGCCTGCAACACACCGCAATGATCCAACATTAAATCTTGTGTCGATGAACACATGACCAGGCAGTTATTAGAAATAGCAGTTGGAAAATGGCTCACCTGCCTCTCTCTAATGACTCTTTAGTTGGTCTAATCTTTCCAAAGCAATAACCTTTAAATGGTTCATCCACGCTTTGGGATTCATCGTTGAACCAGCAGGAAACTGCCAGTCTCATCTATCACCATCTCAAATGAAACACCGCCTGTGGTCGTCCTGCTTTATAACTTACATTTTAAACAGCCGCTCTAACCCTTTGTGACACATCTTACCTGTCAACATTATCTGTCAACAAGAAAAATAACAACACCTGCCTTGTTGTACAGCAATTTAATTCTGCTGCGCTCTAATAACAGCTCTAAACGACTACATGGGGAGTGTCCTTCTAATAGAGGAAAACTCTGTTAATCATAATGCACACTGTGCTGGCCTGAGTGTAGAAATATATGTCTCAGCACTCTACAGAATCCAGAGGAATGACTACTGTCTCATTAAGACTAAATTTGATTAACAATGATTAATTTAGCGGTCCAGTTAAGGACAGGATATGGAGACTTTAACAGATGTTCTGCACTGCACCGTGCCGGTAAAGCCTCTGCTGGAAGTTAATTGGGAATCTCCATCATTGCTATGCAAGATCACCTTTCTGGAACAATAGCACTCAAGTGAAATAGGTAGGGGGAGGTCCCCCCACCTCCCACCTCCCCACTCTCTCTGAAACGCTGCTATCTTTGCTGTGGTACTGGCCATAACCTTCCAGCAGCTACAGGAGCTGCTGTGGAGGATGTAGACAGTAACACATCCATAAAGTGTTCTGCTTCTCTGCAGGGCACAGGACAAGCTGCCTGAGTCAGCAACATACACAACATCCCATTTAGAGGATGTGAAGAAATGTGGCTCAAACACACACTCAAGACTAATGAAGGACAATTAACTATGGAAATGAATGCCATTGTCTTTCCTGATTCCCTTATCTTGTTCCTGTAGTTCCTCTCACTCTATTGTTAAAGGACCTATATGTCGACTTTTAAAGACACAAAAATTAACTGAATGCATCATTTTATCGTTTAGAATGAGAAGGACTGATTTTATGTCAAAGACTTCAGTGCACTATATTGTTGACCTATGAGCTATATTGTATTGCATTACTGTGAATGACCATGTCCACTAGAGGGAGGAGTGAGTCATTCTGCAGATCTATGAAGTTGAACACGAACACAAAGGTCAAATTGGGGAAGAGAACGAATTTTCAAAGTAAAGTTCCAAAGTAACAAACATTTGTGTTGTTGGTGTGAAGTAATGGATTCTGGAGTGTTTTTTCCCCTCCACTATTGAGTTTGATTATGAAGATATAAAGTTACGGTTATGTTATTAGTTTTGATAACTTTGCCATTTGTTGATCAACAGTTAAAACTGACAGTTCGGATAGATCTTTAGGACAGCTATTGACACAAACTGTACAGAAAATAGATATTATACAGCAAAAGTAAAACCAAAAATCATGTATAAAAACACAGCTATAATGTAAACTATTAGTAGCAAATGAAGATTATATGACAAAGTATTATTTTTGACAGATTGCATGAGTTTGATGAAAATAAATAAATCATATCATAGTGCACCTGGTTAAGGTTTTAGTAGCTGTGTGTTATTGCAAGCAACTTTCCTCTGCTGTTCAGTTTGGAATATCATTGTATATATATAATCCCTTTAAAAGATGAATTTAGACTTGTTTTGGTTTATAGATGAGGTACTAAGTATGTTACTGTCAGTAGTTTGCAGTCAGTGTGGCTCCAGTTTGCAACAGAATACAAAGTTTCTAAAGATGCAAACTAATACACTGTTGTAGATGAGGGGCTGTAGGTCCACCTCAGCTTTGTTTGTTTTCAAACTAGATCTACAGTGGGTAATACATTGGTAATAATAGTTACATTGTCCAAAATCTAAACCAATCCTGAGACTAGTGGATTTTCCATTGGACATCTGCACAAAACTGATATTCACTGAATGTTGAAAAAAACAGAAGAATGCAATGTTGTTTTTTCTTGTGACAAATGTGAAGATTTGTTTATTATTGCAAGATGACAGGAGAAGTCATTTCATACACATGGCAACATACACATGTAGTATTTCACTGCACCACCTTTAGTTTCGATTAAAGGAGACATTTACTTTCCCACATAATGCTTATGTAGTGTCACAATAAGGTTTATAGTTTTTTCTTTTCCATCCATATTTGCATTAATTTTTGATTATTGATGATGATGATGATGATCAGACTGCTGCATCAACTCCTAATCCCAATTTAGAGTCTGGAATTTTTAAAGGCAAATTTTTGTGTGAAAATGATGTCTCATGGTCTTTCAAGTATCCTGATGGTGTCCAATCTGTCAAACATTACAGGCATGAGAGGACACTTACTGCATCAGTTAGATTAAATAACTTGTTCCAGTTGAAACATTAACCGCTGTATTTACCCATGGAAGGATCTGAACTATTATCTTAGTTAAATTGAGTGTCAGTCTCCTGTAATCAAAACTGAAGGTGATGCAGTGAAATATTGCATGTGCAAGTTTTTTTTGTTTGTTTGTTCTTTTGGACGGACAGTGTACATAAATATAACATCACTGTCATCTTAAAATATAAAGCTGACCCTCCTTCACTCCCACGTCTCCACAGTGCTTTCTTCATCCCTGGTTAGAATTCTCCTTACCTGCATTCCCTCCTGTCCCGAGATGCCCACGCCCACGTCGGCCACCTGGATCATGCTGACATCATTTGCGCCGTCCCCTGTGGGTAATGTGATAACAGCAAAACTGAGGAATCTGACTGGAGAGCATGTTTTTTTTTTTGTTTTTTTATACAGATGTAGTCTAGAATACAGTAATGGTGTCTTACTGTGCTGTACTATCTGACCAGTAGTCACAGAACTGTCACTTTATTCAGCTGTCACATTAGCTGTGTGTGTTTATTATCCTATTCTGCCCCTAACTCGCACCACAGTTCACCAGCGCTGTGGAAGCTGCTAGACCTGCTGCGGTGGCTGATGAGCAGTGTTTTTTTTTTTTTTTGTTGATACATTTTAATAGGAATGTGGATAGATTTATTTATTTTTTGTCACTACAGGTGGTGGAGTGGGAGATTAAGTGTTAGTGGGCTGAGAGAATTTTGTTGTTATGAAAGTAAAACAGTGCTGGAGTGTCGATGCTTGACTTGAATATGTGGAGGTAGATAATGATTGGTGCTCACACAGAGGTGGCTGACTGTTGTGGTTGGAAAATACTGGTGTATTTGACCAAAATCTATGTCGACGCTGTTACTGCAGGAGTGTGCGTTTACAGGACTGACCTGTGAACAGCTTCCACGTGGTTTTAAAATGTTCGGTGAGCTCTGCGTTTATACTAATACAAGTTAGTCTGTAGCTTTATGCACAGTTCTGACACTGTGCTTATGTTTGATACAGTGAGAAAAAAGAAAAAAACTCAACTCAGAAAAGAGAAGACCAAGGTGAAAACTGAGGGAAGTGATATTTAATGATTGTCAATTGTCATTATTGTTTTTAATCAGATATGCAATGAAATATATTGATTTACTTGGCTCCATTTGTAGTCAATCTAGCTACCTATCAGCTCTGAAAGTAGAAGATATGATTTATTTACGGATTATAATTTATATTCTTCACAGTTCATGTAAAGTCTGACAAATGCTGCATTAATAATTTTTAAATGTGTACTTTTTTGGCATTTCAGTGAAATCCAGTGTTTGACTAATGCAAGAGATAGGTCATGAGTTCTGAATATTAATGATGCAAAATATGAAGTGAAAGAGAAACAGACCCATCTAAAAAAATATTAGTTAACATGATTAATGTCTGGTCTCCTAAATGTGCAAAATATTAAACTAAATATAACATAGACCTGGGCTTGTACTGGCCCAAATACTACAAACTGAGGTCACTATTTCAATTTTGATTGAATTTATTCATCTCCTTTTAACTTTATTCAGTTTTTATTTTTCATGTTTTATTCTGTATCATAGATTATTAAATTGTTATTTCTTTTTTTTCCTTACATGCAGCAAAAAACATTTGTAGTGTTATCGCTCTTAAGATAAAATAAATCAGCTGAATAATCAGGACTAGATTGGATGTACATCACTATTTTTTAAATCTATTTTTAGGAGAAGCCATTTTCAGGACTGACGAACTTGTGAACGTCACAGGAAATAATGTTTAGTCCCGATTAATTATACAACGGACTTATAACAATTTTTTGATTGATTGTCTGGTTTATTATGATTATCATTTGCAGCAAATTCAGAATTTCCAAAATCCTAATATACACTGTGTGGAATAACCACCAATTATCCCTCAGTATTTGTTTAAAAAGTCCATCCCAATATGGCAAGATGTGCATTTTTATTAAATTATTATTATTATAATTATTATTAGTAGTAGTAGTATTCTTTTTACCAAAAATGCACATCAGTTTCCAGTATATGTTCTACTTTCTTTATGTTTTTCAGACTTGGTTCCACTTTTTTTGTCATTAACTTCATAATGTTCAGGCTGTAATCTTCATTTTATTTTAGGGACACATAATGTGTTAAACAGCAAATAAATACATTTAGGATTCACCTTCTGACAATGAAAGCCTGGACTGAATTTTATTCTAATATCTCAAGTACATGTTTTCACTGAATCAAACTCTGTTAAATGAGACATAAAAAACATCCATCAGGACACTTTAGTTATTCACTGAATTAGACATTTGTAGTAGAAAGGAACGACGTTATGGCTGAAATATTTGCTGTGCTGTTCACTATAGTGATAAAGCTTCATCTTCACGTGCTGTCCCCACAGAGATGTAAAATAAACAGTGTTCGCAGATGCAGCCTTTCCTCCACATTACTACAATGCTGCTAACATAGCAATGACAGAAAAGTGCTTGGCTGGCAAAAACGGGACCCTCCTGAGTGCAGCAGGAACAAATAAATGGTAAACAGGGAAAAGACAGTCATAAGTCACAGTGACACGCTCATGTCACCTCCACTACACTACAGCTTCATTAAGCCCAAATGTATAATTATAAAGGTGCCTCAAAATAACATTGTTTGGACTCAGTGGTCACATGGAGGGTGCAGGAGGTGTGTTTGATGAATGTGTGCTGCTTTGTAACCTAAATTTCAAAGTCAACTCATATTGACACCGCAGCAGGAGGAACACGCTGTGACTGCGTTTGGAGCTCAAACACCTGGGTTCATCTGTTCAAGAGCAAAATCCGCTACAGTCTGATGCACGCTGAGAGCTCTCTTAATTATGAATATTTAGAGTGCCAAACAAGCCCAAGTATTTTAGGTTCTGACATTAAAATTATTAGTTGCTCAGGTTTTTCGTTTTGGCTGAACGGTAAGAACATAGATGGGTGCAGTTTACTTATGAACACAAAAACAGTCAACTTTGGAGGCAGAATGTTCAGAATGTGAACGGGTTTATGAATGTAAGAATTTCTTGGAGTCCAAAAATTGTCTCGTCTTTATAGTCAATTTAACAAAACTGATATAAACTCCTCAAATGCCAGTTAAATGCGTGTACCACATACTTACAAAGCAGCAGTGAAGGTGAGGCAGGGCACTGGTCCAACCAATGGTTTGACAAGCTCATTAATTTTTGTTGGAGCAGCATGTTGCCTAAAATAACACACGTTTGTCTTCTAAGGAAGTTTTTGAGGTGTGTGTAAAGAGTTTCAGGTCACCACAAAATAAGTTTGAACGCATTAAAAAGATTTGTTTCACTGAAAAGTACAATTTGGTAAAAGGGATGTAAAATAGTGCATGAAAAACAGTGTGAAGTTTGTATTAACTGGCTGGTAACAGATTGTGTGGCGCAGTTGTTGTGCTAGGATGTTAGAAAGACTTGGATAAATATATGAGTCTATATGAGCACAGCCAGAGGACTATGGACACGTTGGGTGAAACAAATAACTTTAAGATAAACTTAGTTTGTCATGACTTGTTTGATATGTTGACTGAACATCCATTATCAACCACCTTTTACTGTTATTGGCCAGTATCGACTATCAGCATATCATTTCACCTTTGGCAGTGGCAGGTTTTTATCTATTGTGTTACATTAAAATAGTATTTCATAAATTAATATGATTTATGTTCTTTGATAGAAAAGATGATGTAAACTGAAAGACTTTAAGGCACTGAATTTAGCCTCTTTCTGTAGGATTCCCTGGTAAAAAACCAAACAAATCAAACAACAACAAAAAACAATAAGCAAAAACAGAAAGTATTGACCAAGAATTATCATCAGTTCTTCCTTTGCAGACATGATATTAAAAATATTTGTACTGTTTGGTGACATTTTCCCAGGAGGTGTGTGTACTGTAGTTAAGCATGTCCTGGCCTGTCTGGATGCTCGTGGAATTTACAACATGGTGACAGAAGGTTCAAGAGTACAGCTCAGAGTGTCATCATGTGTAACAATAAATAATATTTACATACAGATTGTGAGCCTGAGGGCTTTAGGTAAGAAAAACACAAGTTTCCCTTCAACGCAGGCATGGTATTAATCTTATTTTGTGGAGGGGTCATGATACTAATTGAAACAGAACACAATATCCACATCACATGTCTGCATTTGAGTGGTAGTCAAAGAACATCTGATGTGGATTGAAATCAAAGGGGTTGTTTTATCCAATTCTGCATCCATGAATCTCAGAAATTACATTCATATGTACCTCCACTGCTAATTAAAATTATGTAATGCTACCTGCATTACCCTTTATTTCCAATCACGTATTAAGTTTCAGTCTGCATAAAGCATAATTTGATAATAAATCCTCTCTTCAAGCATCTCCCTCTATTTTCTAAACACAGACAATGTATAAAGATGAAAACATGACTCAATATGTGCTGGATATTAATGACTCCATGATTAAACAGGTGCAGCAAAGTCATTTGAATGTTCTGTGGGCAGCATTATCCCTGGATAACGGATGATAATGGTTCTGTTGCTTACCTATGGCGAGCGTCATGACCTTCAGTTTGTTCCGCACCAGTTTGACCACCATGCTCTTCTGCAGCGGCGTGGAACGACAGCAGAGCACTGAACGGCAGCTCCGGGCAACAGCCAAGAATTTATCCTCCAAGCTCTTGTCCAGGGCGTAGGCCAAGGTCCGACCGTCGATGACCAGACCCAAGCGGTGCACCATGAAGGGCGCAGAGGATGAGGACGGAGATGAAGAGGGATAGATCTCAAAGGGTGCAAAGTTGGCTGAGAAGGCCTTGGCAGCATGGTCCGCAGAGCTGCAGAGGAATTTGGCCTGGATGTAGTGTAAACTTTCCTCCAGCAACAAAGCACACGCCTCCTGGTTCAGAGACAAGCACAGAAACACACAAGTTTAAAACAGGATCGGACCCAAGGCCTGACCTGCTTCACATCTGGAGAACAGATGCTTCACCAGCCCAAAACTAACCACAGTGGATCTTCAAATGACACATCTGAGTCAGTTTTTAATAAACATATTGTTTTCAGTGAGCATTAAATGTTATGTCTGGAATACATTTAATGGAAAATTAACTAATGTGTAGTGGAGTTGTGTGATGATAGACACATTTATCCATTCCTATGAAGCTTAAAGTCAGTCTATCCAGAAATACTCTTCATCTATTGGGTGTATCTTTACACACAGAGGCAGTATTCATTATGATACTGTGGACAATATTCACAATTAATGTTTTCATTTATTTGTGACAATTGTTTTCTATTTTCTTACATTTTTCACACTGACGTTTTATATCGTGTTAGATCTTTAATTTTCCATTATTATTATTATTTTTTTACAACATGATGCTTATGTTGCAAACATACTTGTCATATTTCTTTTAGTTTACAAAAAAATGTACTCACATGACCTGGTTATAGAATGACCTGTATTATATTATGGGATTTTGGAAAAGTGGTATTGTTTTAATCTGTAAAATCATTGGAGTATATATATATATATATATATATATATATATATATATATATATATATATATATATATATATATATATATATTTAAAATGAAAACGCATTTACAGTTTTATGGTGATGTCTCAGTAAAAAGAGCCAAACTAAATGTAATGAATACTATGTACACATCTTAACAAAATAACCTTCATTTTCGGGTTACGATATAAACTAGTCATTCTCATTAATAAAACAGAAGCTGGTGTCGGCACCTGAGAATCGGCGTTCAGTGTCAGGATTTCCTCTTCAGGCTCCAGCAGCTTACAGGCATACGCAATATTGACAGCTGTCTCCTGTTTGTCCCCTGTCAACACCCATATCTGCAGGCCTGCCTTCCGCAGGGAGTCTATAGTCTCAGGAACCCCGTCCTGCAAGCGGTCCTCGATGCCCGTTGCTCCTGTGGATGAATGTGTAAAACTGTGACAAATAATCTGATGATACTGGACTAAAGTTACGGACATGAGATGTATTTTTACCCAAGAGATGGAGGTTGGTCTCCAGCCTCAGGGCCGACTCAAACAGCAGTTCCTCTCTTCCCTGGATGGCCGTCTCAGCCTCTAGGTGGCGCTGAAGCCAGCAGGCATATTCCTCTTTGGTCAGAACCTGATGCAAACACATAAAACAATATAAAACACACAAATAACTAAGGTCAGAAGTTGACATGAACCTTTGTAAATGTATGTTTCAGTCTTCAATATTTGGGGTATTGTCTCTGCCCAGCTGTTTATTTTATTAATCTAATATTTCAGAGAATCCGTATAAAGAATTTTTAATTTCGGCTTTTATTTATTTATTTGATCCATTCTCAGACAGTTTACAGACATTTTTTTTCCACTCTCTTAAATAGCCTGAAAGTTTCTCACTGTGTCATGGTTGAAAACTTCCGAGTTCAGACTGAAAAACGTCTGGGAGCCTGTTGTGAAGCTGGGGTTTTAGGTTGGCATCACTGGAAAATCAGTAATGCCACATTTAGGCCTTAGTTAGGTGTAAGATATAAAGTAATAAGGCCCCTATAAGTCCTTGTAAAATTTTAATTAGGGGCTCTGGGCTTTTCAGGTAACTTTATTATGCATTAACAGGACTAAACAAAATGTAATAAAATATGATCATACACATAAATGTTGTTAGATTATAAGATACATTCGATAGACAAAAATAACAGGACAGATCAAACCTACTCTCCATTCTCACTCATTTGAAATATGATGTTGAGGTTTAAAAGCTGATTTTTCAGCTACTTCTGGTTTAAGATGATCACTTATGGTTGAAACAAGTATTTCAGAAATCTAGTGGTAGGTAAAAACAATTATGCTGATAAAAAAACTGAAGTATTATGAGTGTTGTAGTTAAAGTGAAGAAAACTCCACCTAAAGATGTAATAAAATGATTTATTGCATTGATATTCATCACAATAATAGTCAATCATTGTGTTTTACTAATGAAATATTGAATTCTAAGTAGACCAATAGATTTGTCCATAAAGCATATTTACAAAACACCACAGTTTCTGTCTGCTTAGTAATATTAATAATAAAAAAGCCTTATAAATTTCTTCCAAATATCTAATACAAACATTATTGAGTTTAACAGTTCCACCACTATTAAACAATAGCTAAGATTAATACATACTTTAATAGGTGTTGACTAGAAATTAACTATACAGATTCTAACAATTAACTGTTAAATTTTAACAAATATTCTAAAAAAAAACAACAACACAGACTTTATAGGATTAAAATATTATATATAAAGCTTTTTTTTTTTATTATCTTATTGTGTAAAGTGTGAGCGTATAAGCACCAAACCTACAGTTTGATGATGACAAACTATGGTTGTAACTCTGCAGATGTAGCCCGGGTGATAACACTTGATTTCCCTATCTGGAATGACTACTATGTGTTGTTTGAGTTAATTAAGGGTGAATAAAACATGTGTGCACAAAATATTAGGGTTATAAAATATGTCTGCCATCAAACAGGCCTTTCATTCGTCGTATTTCATCACATTCAGTGAACGTCCCTAAAAAAAAAAAAAAAAAAAAAAAAAGACATATTTTACCTCAGTATTGGGAGATACTACTGTACACTTGCATTATTACTGTATGATAGACTATTAATGTATTATTTTTTTCAAAGAACCATCTGAATCGGTTTGATAGAAAATCCTCTCTGTTTATAACCACGTTTCTGACATTTTTACACGAGATTCCCCCCAAAACACAACATCTATGTTAAAAGTGTGTTTTAGTAAAGTGTCCACATTATGAGGGATGTCAACTCAGGTGTATGTAAACTTCTGACCTCGGCGGCAGTAGAACACACATCTCTGACAGAGGAATATCCATGGGAGAATGTGAGACCTTGAGAAGGTGTTTTATCACATCAGTTTGGCGACAGGCTTTGCACAAACAGGGATATAATGAGGCCGGCTTGGGAGAGCATAAATTAACAGCCTGGGAAAGTGGCACAGATTGCAGCTGAGTCACCAAGAATGTCACTTTGGAAGGGTCGGCCCGCGTTATCATCTGTGCGACGGCTACAAACACAACGTGCCAAATAGCCGCCGAAACACATCACTTGTACCTTCTTTCCTTCTACTGCTGCAGTTTAATGAGACGATGTGCTGCTCTCTGTTACCTTTTTTGCAATGCACAGTGTGCGGAGACCATCTGCAGCGTACAGGTTCAGGTAGTTTTGGGTCCTGTAGACAATCTTTTTTTGCCGTTTCCCTTTGGAGTTACCTTCAAAGAAGAAGAAGAAGAAAAAAAAAAGACAAGAACTGAGATTAAATATGTCTCAATGTTTTCTGGGATGTTTTAGGATTTTGGCTCCAGATTGCTAAAGGCTTCTTCCAAGAGGCACATGAAAGCCATCTGTCCTCACACCTAAATTAACCATGTGTCTCAATATTTTCCACCAAGGCTCCTTATTACTCATCAAGCTGAGTCTATCCTATAATTAGAAACATAAATTTACAACATTTCTCCTTTGCAATGTCCCTACAAATGTGCTTTATTTACCTATGATATTAATATCAGTGATTACAACTGTGTCTGAGGGATGAGAATTTGTAATAGTGTCTTAAATGTGTGTCCGGTGCAGCCTCTTGGCCATCCTTCTGGCAGAGGGACGGCGCACAAACAGATTGGCTTTATCGGTCTCCTGACACAGATGCACTAGCCAACACTCAAGACTGCCAGCCATGTAATCTCACAAATAACACAACAGCTTGGAAGGCAGTGATACCCATGCACTGCCATGCAAAATAATTTTATGGAGGGGAACAAGTGGACTCAAAACTCAGCAATTGATGAATTTGTCTTTCATAAGAAAACAAAGTCAAATGATTGATGTTACAGAAGTTTCAGCTTTGTCAGTTTTGATTGTTCAGGTCAAACCTTTTCTCTTCATATTTTGGTGAGAAGTAAAGTGGAATTAGTGGAATTAGTCATTTATTTTTCCAGTTTTTTTTTTGACAACCAGCTGTTTTTCACACACAAATGGGATTGTTAAATGTTTTTTCACATTAAAATGGGAAAAATCTACTCAAAAATTGAATGATTAAATAAATACAATGTAAAACTGTACACACCAAGAGTAAAAATTTCAACATTCCAGTTTAAATGAACATGAGGATGAGGGACTTAATATTAGCTGGACACCCAGTGTGTAATTTATGCTGTTCAGCTCTCATAACCAAACAACAAAGTCATTCGATGACATGAAGACATGATAACGTTAATAATGTAATGTAAACCATCATCATTATAACTATCCTAACAATGGGAAAAAATACCAACCAAAAAGACGGACGACTCCAGTGCTAACTTCAATCACCAAAGAGGAGAATCAGCAAAGAATTTGCTTGTACAGAAGCAGGCATACCTAAACCCACTGATTATAGGTATCTGTTTAAAGAGATGTACCTATTCTGAACAGGTGGATCCACAAACATGTAGCAAAATACCTGTGACAGAAATCCACTTTGTAAAAATGTTTTACAGCTACCTTCACCACCAGTTATTAAGCATATTTCAAATGGCTAATAGAACACAGCAACATTAACAAACTATATTAAGCTGCTACATGGGAATTAGAAAAGAACTGATGGAAGCATCTCAAAACTCACTTTTCCTAAATCCCATTATGGAGTACTTTGTTACTTTTGGGGTAAGTAAGGATAAATACTGACTAATGACTAGCTTCCCAGTAACTTGCACTAACATCATTAGTGATTCAAGCTGAATTTATGCAATACCTCATGTGTAATGAATGGTGTCATTTTACAATATGGTAATACCTTCACATCAACTTCAGTAAACCATATTTGATGGCATTTATAGGAGGGATGTGTGTGAGTCAAGCAGTCAAAACAGTAAATATAGTTGACATTTTTAGCTGAGGTGTGGGTGGAAATTTATGTTTTACTTCATAGAGATGTCCATCTCTAATTCATAAGTGCCCAAATAAATGTTGGAACCATTAGAATCAATGTAAATCCCTAGGTCAACAAAATATATAAATTATGGCTTGTTTTTTTTTTAGATATTTTAATGTGGAAATATTACATATTAAGTGTTCAATATGGGTGGATGACTTTCTGGTTTTTAAAATAAAAAACAAGTTCTGAGGTCGAGTGAGTTTTAAAACTAGTTATGTCATAACAAACACTTTAGTCAACAACTTCTAAGGCCCCTGGGTCTATAGTAGGGGTCAGGAACCCTGGTCCTAGAGTGCCACTGTCCTGCATGTTTTATAAGTATACCTTCTAAAACCTCTGAAAGTATGCCTTAAATGATCAACCTACCATCAATCTCTGCAGAAGACTGATAATGGCCTTCAGGTGTGCTGGAAGAGGAAAACAGGGCAGTAGCACTCTAGGACCAGGGTTGCAGACCCCTGGTCTATAGTCTACCTCCATGTGCTCTGTTATTAAAGTCACACAGACCAACTCCCTTGTTGTTTGAATGGAGTCATTATGATGGTTTGTTATGACGAGGCCCGACTGTGCTCAAACTGGCTGGTTTCACCTGATGGTGAAACAGTAGTGACTTGTCTGGGTGAAGACGCAACCGGTCGGCCATTAGAGTCAATGCTCGATGCCGAGTTGAGAAGCATGGTGGAGGAGGAGCTGAAGTGAAGTGTGAAAACAGTCCTGAAGGAGCCTCTCTCCTTACGTGAGCAGTACTGTGCACTGAAGTTCAAGTGAAAAATTTCAAACGTGTGCTGATCCAGGTCAGACATTACTCTATTGAGAGGGTGTTAAAAATGATGAACTACCACCACAGGCCGCTGCCTACATGAATGTTTTTGATGACGGGAAATCAATGCAAGAAATCATATTGTAATTTAGACTTGGACCAGGGAAAAGGACAACTGGAAACACAGTGAAACAAGATGGGATTGTTTTCCTCCATTGATGTGTTGGATTTAGCAAGTCTTCATTCAGCGTAGGAGGATCATTTAGCTGCAAAGTGTTTTTCTGTAAAGCGGAGCTGCCTTGTTGAGATGAACGACCTGTCTCTAATGAACAGGAGGGAGCCACTAACCAGGCTCTGAATTAAATGGATTACACACACAACATGACAGCGCCCTTTTACTGAAAGCAGTCAAAATGAGTCAGTGTAGGGTGTGAGCTGATAAAGGCTTCAATATGTAGCATTCTCACATTCAAGTACCAAAAAACTCTAGACCTCTGTGATGCCTTTTGTTCAGATGTACAATTGCATTATATCAAAATTTCAAACAATGGTCAAATTCAGAGCTAGTCTGTAACATCGAGGCCAGTTTCATGTCAAAAGTAACATTACATGTTAACATTTAACATTAACAGTGTTGTTCTTAAATTCTGCATTCACACTTTTAATATGGTTGTGCATCGTTGGTTATTGTACAAATGTTAAATGTGCAATACAAATAAAGTTGATCTTGACCTGCTTGTCAAATCAAACAGTCATGTCATGTGTAGAATTTCAAAGTCATCTATTATTACATCCTTGATTTTGATTCAGTGACACCAAATGGCATACATGGTGAAACATACAAGAATAATGATAACTCTAGGTTAACAGACGGCTTTGTGGACAGTGTACATTGAGCTTTCATTAGAATTAATTTAATAATGATTTTAATTTGTAGAGTTTCAGTACCATTAGGTGCAATCTCCAATATATTTTGGGCAGAATCTAAATCACATATGCCAAACCACTGGAGCATTAAACATAGATGTCAGAAACACACGTTTTATTTTCAAAGTTTGGAAGTTTTGGATGCTTGAAGCAATTTTTAATATTGTAATTATGATCATAAAATGGTCCAAATGGATTCTAAAATGACATTTTAATATAAAATGTAACTTGTCTCGGAGAAGTGCCTCCAGAGTCCACAACTATGTCACAAACTGACACACAACATGTTACAACTCAAACAAGCCTGTACACCTGAAAACTCTGTATTCAGTAACACCGCAACACTTGTTACGAGTGTTCAAGTAAAGTGACTGAGATCATAATTACCACTGGAAAAAAATAGATTGTAAATATCTGGACAGGATCTTAACAGAACTCCGCGTATAAAAATTAGGAGTGCTACTCCATTTGTGTACAATTTCAAGCTACAGTTGTTGGTAATGATCATTTTATGTGGATTTCCATTTTCAACATTAACATATTTTAGAGTAGAGCTTAAAGGATTGAATGATGAAGAAAATATATGACAACTGCTTTATATTCTTTATATATAAAGAATAATAGCATCATGTTTCTTTTGAAGAACTGCTGCTTTGATTATTTAATATCAAAGTAAGTTTAATACCTGTGGGATATAGTCTGTTTTGACAGTCACATAATAAAAATAGTCCTTAATTGCTGCCACACAAACAGTGTGTTGTATCGAGCCTTCAGTCTGTGTGCTGAAACAATCCTTGCTAAGTAGCCGTGGACAGATGTCTGGTGACCGTGTACAAAGCATTAGTGAAAAGTGCCTCTGTGGCTCTTTGTGTGCCTGGAATACTAACAACCTGCTACACCTTTGCCATTACGACGGTAAAGAACTTGAAGAGAGCAGAACAAGGTCTTTAATCACACAGGGAAGAAAAAAAAAACACAGGGAACCCTGGAAGTTTTTTTTTCCAGCGACCAATCAAGGAAGGCTTTGAGTTTAGCAGCCGTGTCTTGCTCTAAAAATACGAGTTCTTACATAACGTGAGCCTATATTTTTACATCAGTGGAAAGCATGAATGCTTGGGGTTAAACGGGCCAACCCGAGTGCTGTAGAAAGGCAGAGACCACCTCCATGTGCAGGCCCTGCCCTATGTTTGTCTGCATATCTGTACTGTTGATGACAAACAGCCCTTGGGATTGTTGAAATTTTTATATAACTACCGCATTATGTTTATTGATATTATTTATTCATTGATACCAATCATTATAAATCACTTTCATTCAGTTGAATAAATATATGATGGAAACATCATCTTTCTATCATAGTTTCTACATTGTTTACCACTGTCTGAGTTCTGCCTGGTGTGCTTTAAAGGAGTTATATACAGGGTCTCTGCACATTTCTGACAAGCAAATATAATGCTTTTTAAGACCATTTTAAGACCTTTGAATATAAAAAAATAAGACCACTTCTGCGGAACAAATACCTACAGTAAAAAAAGTATATGGACTGTAGAATCCACAGTAGTTCTACCTTCAGCTAAAGGACTTGTGCTGGGACCTGAAGACACTAAAGACAAAGCTGTCATTGCACTTACATTTGTGAGCGTTGGGGTGAACATTGGCATGGGGATCGTTGTTGCCCGACTAGCAACATAGTGTGTATGGTTTTCCCCTTTCATGTGAGCGTCAAGGCCTTTACAGCCCATTGTTCCTAACGTCATGTCTTTACCACATACTTTACATAGCGCTTCATATTCACACATTGTTTTTGAAAACCAACTGTTGTATTTGGGCTCCTCAAACACACTTATCACTGGACTGTCACTTCCCCGTCTGGGTTCATGTTCACGTATGCCTGTTCCAACCACTTCTTCTTCGTCTGTTCTACTCAATAATGTACATGTTGGCTAAAAGGACACGCTGTGTGCAGTGTGATTCCTGCGCTATTAGACACACAACGGCTCTATGATAGAGCTTCCAACTACTTTTTCAGTATCTTGATAACTAACGATACTAGCTAAATAACTATCACGGAAAAAAATCCAGACATATGTTTTTCATTAACCGTAGGCTACCCAGATAAAATGTAATACCTCCTATGTGAAATTTAATGACATACTTAAAAATAAAATTGTGAAATATAATGCTTTGTAAGACCTTAAAACCACATATTGTAAATAAGACTTTTTAAGGATCCGCGGAGACCCTGATATACAATATTGATAGTCCAACAGCTCAACAGCAGGGGAACTCATACCAGAACACATTTAGGACTACCAAAACCACCAACATACCAGCATTACACATCCATAGACTGTATCACTCACGAAAAGTATAAAGCTAGTTGTTCACACGCATCTCTATTATTATATAATTGGATAGTGTCGGGGAAATGATGTTTTTGGTTGCCACCAGCTTTTCTGGGCCCGCCACTGCCCAATATCAATCGTGTGAATGCAATAACTTCAAAGATATTCAGTTTAGAAAACCCATGTTTACCATATCCATGAATATCACGGAAAGGAGGAACTTTTTTGATTTTGGACAATTTAACACTTTTAGATTGCCCACTAAGGGCTGCTCACAAGTTTAAAATCACTAAACATATCACATTTGTGTAACTATTTGTCTGATTGACTTTAAATCAAGTACAAATGAAAGGTCATGACCTGAGGATGCCTCATGTTTTGACATCATAAGTGTCTAGTTAAGAACTGGGGGTGTTCGGGGATATAACCCCAGCCATCAATTCTGACTTGTAAGTCTCATTGTATTATGGCATCATCCAGTTTGCTTCTTCAAACAACAAGTCAAGAGTTGGTCATTTTAGCTATCACGGTTTAGTCTGAACCGTGGCACAACAAAGGCAAACTTGGCAAAGATAATAACACTGATTTAATCTTCCTGAGCTTCATAAATTAAACTCATCCATGTGGAAGCGAAGCTATGATTTCATGATCAAACGCCATTCTTTTCATTTAGAGTTGTGTGATGAAAACAACAAAAGTGCTTCTAGTTTTTTGTTTGTTTTATTATGTTTTTTTTGCCCCCCCTCTTCAGGGGACAACTTCTTTATTGTATTTACATCTTGTACTTAAGTAATAATCTCTAAATTGCTCATATACACATAAATATGCACAGAGGGAGGGCTTATATAGCCAAAAGTGTTCAAGGACAGGACGAGACAGTGGGACAAAACAGCTGAGTGATTTAGTGTTGAAAACATAACAAAACACATGGAAGACATGATAAGACAAGACAAAGACAGATAATAATTACATATTCATCATTATACATTGGTGTGTGTGCGCGTCTGTGTGTGTTTATGTAGGGGAATAAACAGAGAAGGATTCTACTGCTGGGTGTTGCATGGTGGTGGTTCAGTTTAGGTTGATGTGTTCTACAGGGGAAGGAGAGGAGGATGAAATAGAGAGAAGAAAAAAGAAGTAGTGAAGACCCTACAGGAAAATGCCAATAGTGACAATAACAACAACTATGGTGTCGACCACTATGGAAACATTAACCATTGGGAGTCAAATGGACAGAGGGTAAAGGGAGAAAAATAATGTATTTAACAATTATAACAAGAATAATAATATTTTTTTCAAATCATTATTATTGCACTAGAAAACTTATTATGGGATGTAAGGAGTTATTTTTCCATTTTATCCAATTTTTACCAGACTCTATGTGTATACTAAATTTGGTGAGTTCTCGAGCATGCTATGGGTCAAAATCCAGTTTAGGTGTCATGAGAAGACAAAGAAGAAGAATAAAGAACATAACAATTACAATAGGGACTCAGCCCACTGGGCCGAGTCCATCCGCCTCACCGTTTGAGTGACGTAGATGGACTCTACCCTGTGCAGGCTCAGCCCCTAATAAAAATCATCAGGTAAAATGAGATAAATCAGACCTGCCTAGCAAGAGATACAAGAGAAGAAGATGTGAGTGGAATATGACAAGTGGGTGTCCCCTGCCAGAAGTCAAGCCCCCAAAAGTGGACATGCACACACCGAGTGCCACCAGTCCTCCACAAACACCTTTCCCAGTCCAAACCCCCACCCCCCAGTCATAGTAACACTCACCACACTTTCACCAAAGACAACTGCACAACGCAAATTGTAGTTATTATGTCTTGACTGAAATCTACTTGTTTCCTAGAGCATTTAACATAGATTCACAGTATGATGACCATCCCGCAGTGCTGTATAGGTCAATATTTAGCTTCACTGATTAGATAAATAACTTTGCTTGTCTTGTTCTACCACAGTGTGATGTCATGTAAACAAAGCAGCGTAACTGGCAACATCAATAGCAGCCGTTTGATGAACAAAGACCTGCTTATAAAACCAAAAGATAGTGCCAATGGCCCTGTGCTCATCCGGACTTCACAGCTGTGATGTCTTGCTATCATCAAAAGGGAGGCATTCAATAGATCTTAAAATCAGAATTGAAATTTGATGAGAAATGAGGGAGAAGTGATTTTATTGACAGACTGGAAAAATAAACAAAGTCGTAAACAAATTGTTTACAAAGGCAAATTTCAACAAAGTGATAAGTTTAATGCTTAGATCTATCTAATGAGTCAATCAGAATTGAAATCCGTTGAGAATTGAGAGAGGAGAAATGATTTTAGTGAATTGTGGACGATGAGAGACGCAGACGGACGGACGGCGGACGAAGCTCGATGGCAATAGCTCATCGCGACTTCATCCAGATGAGCTAATTAAGAAATAAGTCGGACCAACGTTGCAAATGCAGCAGTGAGTTAGAATTCACAACCAGATACATGTTCCTCTTTAAAGTAGAGACCAGAAAATAGTCAAGTACCAAGGTAAACTACAAGTAATTTTCCAACCCTGTTATTCTCCATATTTATGCCAAGTGTGGATAGAAGGCTGTAAATGTCTGCAAATGTGTCAGTGGACTTGGATATAATGTTCAAATCAGCTTATTGTTATTTTATTAAGATATTATTCATTGTCAGTCAATGGTATTAGCTATTACTTTAATCCCAAAATAATGATCTATGGTTAGAACGGCAGTGTCAACTGAAAGAGGTTAAGGTTAAAGGCTGAGGTTAACCTGTTTTATTATCCCTGTGGGGAAATTTGGTCTTTGTATTTTACCCATCTCACACACACACACACACACGATGCAGTGAACTAACACTGAAGGCACTCAGGGACCAACTCTACATCTTCATCAGCACTGTGGTCAAGGGCAGTGACAGGAGAATTAACCTAAATGTACCCACTTTTCATGATGATGAAAACTGGAGCACTTAGAGGAAACCCAGACAGCACAAAGACAATAGGTTAACTCAACGCAGAAATGTTCCAGTCTGACTAACATGGAACAACATGGAATCTTCTTGCTGTGAAGTGTAAGTGCGAACAAATATATCATAGTGTTTTTAAATTAATTAAACATAGTACCAATGGCCCTTTATCTCATTGGCATGTTCTATAAAGGATCAACGGCAACTTGAATTTGTGAGGTTGTCAGGTTCCGCTGCTGTATTAAAGTCCTCTGGTCTTGATGGAGGAGGTAAATCTGCCAATAGAAGTGGGCGCTACTTTCACTGGAGGATAACTCAACAAATTAAATGAAAGTCCACTTATGACGTCCTGCCGGTGCTCACTCGTTGCTATATTGATATCTATAACCATGTTATAAACAACCAAAATATATATTATAAATAAAGGCAAATTTGTAATATTCCTAAAACTCTTAAAAATCTTAAACTGTGTACAAACTCTGTACACATTATCCAGAGAAAGCTACAAAAATATGAAATTAATCTGACCAGTATTTTTGGAGAAGACTTAAAATCCAGACATTGGTGACCTTGAGGTTGAACCATCAAAGTCACTCAAGGTCAAAGGTAATGGGCCCAAATGAAGGTCCCCATATGACTTCCTATCAACACTCAGACATGAGGAGAACATGCAAACTCCACACAGAAAGGTCTGGAGTTGGAGTCAAACCAGGGTCCTTCTTGCTGTGAGGCATGAGTGCTAACCACTGCACCACCGTGCCGCCCCTACCATGCTCATGTGAAAACTAATCAGGAATGGGGAAGCACCACCGGAAAAACAACACATTGAGTGACTTCTCACCTGTGTTGGGGGGTTTGATGAGGTCCATGATGACAGAGTCTGCTCCTTTAGTGTAGACAGTGATCTGGTCGGTGAGTGGATGCCGAACCACCACAGACATGCGTTTCCTGGTGGAGTCGAAGCCCAGTGTATGCAGCAGCTCAAAGCTCAGTTTCCCCAGGTGAGGCAGTTCCACAGTCACCTGGTCCGGAAGCCGTCCCACGAGTGAGCACTTGTACGCCCTTGCGGCGTAGACCAGCGCAGCCTCGTCAGGTGACTCGGCCTCATACCGCAGTTCACCGTCCGCTGCCGCCCAGGCCTTTTCATTGTAGCAGGGTGGAACGGGGCTGAAGGTGTGCTCCAGGTTTGGAGGCTTCTCCTCATCCAGCTTGGTGAGCGTGCTCTCTGCTGAGGGGGAGGACAAGATGCTGGAGCAGCCCTTGTTGGAGGATCGGTTAGTGATGAGGCTGGACGAGCTGCTACTGTTGGAGCCCGAGGTCAGCCGGCTGGGTGTAAAGCGTTTGATGAAGTCCTCGATGGTCTTCACTGGAGACTTCAGCTCAAATCTCATCCTGACCTGGAGAACATAATGCCACAAACGAGACAATCACACACATATTCAGTGTTGGTGAGAAACTAGTTGCATGTCACAGTGTAGCATGTTAGTTCTTTTTTTTTTTTTGCTCAATTAGAACATTTGTTATAATATTATTGTAACTATGACAAATGATTGTTGAGCTACAGGGTAGCAAGTAATCCGTTACATATCAACTGTAACCTTCCACCTATGTATGTGAACTCAGAAAAGAAAGCTATAATGAAAATCTATTTCCTGGCTTTAATCCTTCAGCCAGTCCTTTATCCCAAGGTGGTGCAGTACAAAAGAAAAAGAGTGACTCACTTGGAGCTATTCTGGCAGTAGAGCCACATTTCTCACACAAACTGTATAAATCATTCAAGTGTTTGGTTAGCCACAAGGACATTGTAATAAAATGTGAACAATTACACTGGCACACAGGGAAAAAAGAAATGATACACGGAACAAAAACTGAAGAGATACTGGATCAAATCCAGCTCTTCTGTGTAGATTTACATTTCCTTCCATCTTATCAGATAAACCCCAAACAGAAGCGCAAAGTACAGTAATGTGTCACAGATTTGTGCCTCTGACTGGCAGGACAGTGCACTATGCAGTGTGGAGAGGAGAGGATATCACCTCTGAACAGGACAACCACACCCAGGCTCACCCAAAACAAAACAAAGCACGGATACACAACTGCGACTGGAACGAGCACATCAAAGATTTGATCAACAAAACAGTGGAAGCTACGTGCAGATTGAGCTTTATGAGAATTTTTGGAGGGTTTTTGTGTTTTTTGAGATTCTGTTTTCATTGGAAAGCTTGTCAGAAAAACAGACCGCAATTTTATCCTTTGTGTCAAAAGATGGAAACTACTCCTGAGGTGTTCAAAAGAAGGAAAACAATATCTCAGAGGTTGTACAAGGGCTTGGAGAGATATCAGTAGAATATTGAACCCACTATTGATTCTACTTATAGTACTCTCAATCTTTGTAAGTATTAATCAGGCTTCATATCCAATCCTAGGAGCAAGAAGAAAGTGTCTTACATACCCAGCAGTGAAACAAATTACAACATAGCAGCATTGATAAATTATGGCTTTGTCTGCAACACAGTGACAACGTGCAATAGTCACAAAGCAACGGAATCACAATGAATAAGAAAATCCCTTTATTTACCCTCACCATCAGACGTAGCCTCAGTTCACTGTCATCTACCCTCAAACTAATTCAATATGTAGGAAATGTGTGGTTTTATTGTTTTTACAGGACATAGTAGTAAGTGTAGTTTGCTCTGTACTGTACTACACTGTTGCAAATAAAATTGCAATCAATCATTTTCAGATACTTCTCTTTTTATTCCCATATATATATATATATATATATATATATATATATATCAGTAATCACCTTTGGCCATGTGCAAAGATTATATATACTTTATTTATTTTGAATAAATCACATTGTCACAATTTCACAAATGATTACAATGTTATGGGCAATAGTTTATATTAACTATTGCTGGTTTCTGTTCAGTTTATGATAAAATTTGATTAGAAAAGTCTTTCATCACTTCACATTTTTATTTCAGTAGTTTTCTCTGTTTTTGATATAATACGACTCAACTTGAACCTGAGGTTTTATTAAGAGCGTCATGATCAGTAAATACAGGAAAATACCCGATTTATGATAAAATGCAAAATGCAGAAGATAATGTTATAATAAATGGTGAAAAATCACTTAAGAAAAGTTAGATATAGATATAGATATAGCCTCGCACTACAAAAGTTGTGCTAGGCTGTTTTGCCTTAAGTGTAATAAAACACACTATGCTTAAGATGTATGTGTATTTCATACCCTATAGTTTAATATGCAACATTTCTGCTTTAAATGATAGACCTACATCATTGTGGCTAAATATTTCCAAAAATGTTCAAATTCAAATAAATCTGTATTTTAATCCTATGTAATGAATTGTCAGTGTGCTTGTGTATAAAGGCATCATATTATTCGCTGATGTTAAGTGTCATTTCATTTGAAATTTATGACATAATGGCTATAACACTTTATGACACTTGTCTTTAAACCTGTTTCTGAATCATGCAGCATAGAATCTTATTAACAGTAGTGAAGCCATGAAGCCATACTGATTCACAACAAAATCTACTACTACAGGCTTTTCTCATTTCATGATTCTAGGCCTACTTGAGTCCTTTCTCTTCCTATTTTTAATACAGAAACCAATCTCAAAATTGCAGTTTTATGGATGTTTTAATTCTTAACAAAGAATGGGGAGGCTGGCAAGACAAGTTATGAGCAAGAGTATCCTTTGTGGAAACCTTCCCAGCAATTGAACCTGTGGTGTTCTCAAAGAAGTGTCACACATCTGGAATATACAAACCACAGCAGGAGCACACATTTAAATACTAAAGATTTCCTTCTTCAGAAGATATATTAGTAAAATGATACAAAGATCAAATGTCTGTGTTTAATAAAAAGAAAAAAAAACACATTCCTACATAGTTTGACACATTATACCATGCTGTGAATTGTTAAAACAAAAACTGTTCTACTCCTCTAACAGGCAATAGAATAGAATAGTTAAAAAAAACACACACACACAGCAGCGATTCCACACTTCATATTTTACCAAAATTGATTTTGTTAATGCTTGATGCTCAGCTCAAATCGCAAATGGGGCAGATTATAATTTAAACGGGACATATCATGCCCATTTTTCACAAGTGAACACAGTTCCCTGGTGTCTCAGTGAACTATCTGTGACATGCTTTGGTTAAAATACCAAGTTGATGAAGAGATACAGCAGCTTCTTCAATCTGGACAAACAGCCGTTTTCAGTTTTAGTGCCTCTTGCCTTCTCATTTAAATGAGCTACAGCTGACTCCGCCCCTCTCTTCCGCATGATATGATGAGAAAGAAAAAAAATTAGAAAAAACACCAATGAAATAAACAGTCCTGGTGTACGATTGGGTCCTGGTCCATTAACAGCCCCACTGCACATTCGGCCAGATGAGCCACCACGGTCACAGTGCCACCCACAGAGCAGCCTGTCCAATCAACCTGGGTCAGACCGACCGCAGACACCGACACACACACAGCAGGGAAGGGGGTGGGAAAACATTTCAAAGGGGGCGTGTGTGAAATGGGGTGGGTGGTGTGTGTCTGTGCTGGGGGGGGGGGGTGTTACTCAAAAGAGAAATACTTGAAACAGAGATTATTACACTGCCTGGTACATGGTGTGTATTCCCATCAGTAGGGAGACTCTGAACTAACACCAAAAAAAATTAAAACCATAATTTTGATTCTCTATCCCCTTTAAAAGATACGGACTGGGAAATGTGTTACCTTTGTGATTGAGGGTTAATAGCAGAAATCCCATAAAGTATGTGAACACACAGAAATAGAATTTTCCTTCTTCATATAATTAGAAATTTCCAGCGTTAGTCAAGTGCATGACAACAAATAAGATTAAGGTCTGATGAGGAGGAGACTAGTATAAGTTACATTCTCTTGACTCTGGCTGTAGAGTACTCTGTTAATGTAATCCTGTCAGGGCTGTATAACAACCTGCCAGGGGACATACAAAGTGAGACAGCTGTGAGTAATGTCATGTGATGTGAAGACTCACTTAATGGCTGCAGTTACTGTAAATACCTTGAAATGAAAAACCAGCTTCTATTAAATCTACCTACTTTAAATGGGATGAGGTCATTCTTTACACAGCAGGAGGAGCATATCCCTCAAAGAGTTTTACCTTCTGCCGTGGCTGGTTGGGGGAGGACACCACCACTGTGTTACAGATGGTGAGAGCGATGAAGAAATCAATGATGTCTGAGAGGTCAGAGGGCAGCTGGGACATGGGCTGGCTGTGGAAGCGCATGAAGTCCATCTGACTGCTGCATTCATTGACTTTGTCTAGGAGTTGGGGGTCGGGGGTGATATCTTTCTCCTGCAGGACAAGGAGGGTTTATCAGTGAGGAGCAGATAGTGTGGAAAACGAGTGCGGTGGGACAGCGAGGCACACTGACCATGGGGCTGCTGAAGGCCGTGTGTTTAGACAGGATGCTGGCTCGCTTGGCTTCCGCTCGGCTGCCCGTCCTCCGGTGGGACTTGGTGCTCTGGGAGCGCAGAACCACCCGGGCACTCTGGTGGCTCGTCACACTGTCCCGTCTGGGAAGGGTCCCACCATGAGATGTACACTCCTCTTCCTCAGAGTCCATCTCCTGGTACATAGCAAGTCTTCTAGCTGCATAACACATACAGTAAAAGTAAAACAGTGGTTGACACATTGGAGCTTCAACAGAGACAGAAAACTAAGATTTGTGAATGACTAAAAGAACGAAATCAGGGCCCATAGTGTCAGGCGACTCTTGTGATGTAATATTGAAAAGATAAGGTGATAGTGTTTGGAGATGGTTCTTAGTGCTTTTATAACTAAATATTCTAAACTCAATGTTTAGTTCATGATGTGCAGTCGTATGGACACAGAAGCTTGTCCAATACAGTGGGTGTTTTGTTTTCTCCTATTCATTTTATATTTGCTATCGGTCTTAGTAGCCTAGTAAACTAGCCCGCCTCTCGTGGCAAAAAATATTTTTGCCTGAATTCTTGGTCTAGTGACACTCTATAGACCTTCAGTCAGGACCGGTAACATTTTGCCGGTCCAATCACAACGCTACATTTGTGTAGGGTGGGCTTAGCACAATGACGACAGGGTTGAAGAAGTATGAGCTTATATACAGTCTATGGTCCGATAAGCAGCATGTAAACGGACCCAGTTGGATATTTGTCCTTGACTGTTACCAGTGTGTTAATGTTAAATAACCTAGCCTATAGGATGTTAAAACAACCAGATTGATGCTAGTTTAAACTTGTTTTCGTTGCTCTGTATACTTCACATTGTTCATTGCTCTGATTGGTCATGGCACTGGACTATTAGGTGCAGAGCAATTTGAAAGACAACCGTTGATGCCACCCATACGCTTAAGCTAAGTCTATGGATCGTCTATGAATTCATATCATAATAATAATAATAATAATAATCTTTATTTGTATAGCACCTTTCATACAAACACTGTAGCCCAAAATGCTTCACATTGATTAAAAATTAAAGTACAATTTTAAGACCGGGTGACAAAATAAACTGATTATAAATAAGAAATAGATCAATAAATAAGAAATAAAATTACAGACAAGAGCAATAATAATAATACCTTCTTAGTATTATTTAACTTAATTTGTCATTGTTTACTATATCATGTCTTTTATTTAATTAATTTATTTTGAATTTGCAACAAAATAAAACAAAACAAAGCAAAATAAGGCCAAAACAAACTAACATTTAAATGGACAGAATCTATCTGTACACTTTTTTTAAAATTGTATTTAACCTTTATTTAACCAGGAGAAAAGATTCCATTGAGAATAAGAACCTCTTTTAACAAGGGAGTCCTGGCCAAGAGGCAACATAAAATTCAACACATACTTACAACACACAGTTAAAACATCCAATAATTTACAGGACAAGTCTTTAGCACTTTGAGTTGGGATTGAAAAGCACTGAAGGAGATCAGTTCAATCAATTTACAGTCTTTCAGCAACATAATCCATGTTTGAGGAGCATAGTAGATGAACGCCCTTTTACGCAGCTCTATATGGGTGGATGGTACAGAAAGGAGCAAATGCTCATGTGATCTCATACATAGGAATCAACATTTCTTCTCCTTATTAATCTACAGATATAGGAAGGCAACAGTCCAAATATGGCCTTCTAAATAAAGGTATACCAGTCTCCTCGTGGACAGGGAAGGCCATTCACCTCTGGAATACAACTCACAGTGATGTGTTATGGGTTTAGAATTAGTAAACAATGTGCACCTGAATGTACATGGTCGAAAATAAGTACAGAGCAGTATAAACTTTTATTTATATCTTTGTGTAACACTTTGACCAGCTTGTGTTGTTTTAAATGTGCTATATAAATAAACTTTACCTCAACCTTCTCTAATAGTTTGTTAATGTGAAAACAAAAATTAAATAAAAATCTAAAGTTCCATTTTTGTTCTTTAACTTTGGGGAAAAAAAGGCAAAAATACATCTATGTATTTAAATTATGCAAATACATTTTAAAAATATTTTAAAAAATAAAAAAATTTGATTTTAATTATAATTTTAGAGTAATCCTGTCATTCTTTATTTTATTTTTCTGCTTCATTTTTGATTTCCCAGGGTTGTGTCAATTCAATATCTCATATTTCAAACTGTGGGGAAAAAAATAGCTGCAAACATAAAAACATTATGTATAAAATGATAAATGATGCACAAGTGACAATGTAAGATAAGTGATTTTTCTAAAAGAATTATGAGGAGTTTCAAAAATGATGTAATATTTTACAAAAAAAGTTAGATTTAATTGACAAAAAATATTGTTTTGCATTTCATTTTTCCATTAGTCCTGATTTTGGTCGATCTAGAAAGCCCTTTAAAATACCCTTCACATTGCTAATTCTTAATCTTCACTACAATAAATTGAGTATTGTATGGCTTAAAATTCAGATGATTGGATTTTTTTAAGCCTCCTTATAGATGTGCACAAACCCTGTAAATACATCTGCTCAGGCTGTGGAGCGTGCTTCAGTGTTAGGTTGTCTCACCATTGGCATCATGCGAGTATTCCACCCCTGCCACAGTGCAGCGACGAAACACCATCTTGTTCTCAGTTAAAGTTCCCGTTTTATCAGAGAAAATGTACTGCATCTGCCCCAGGTCCTCAGTGATATTAAGAGCTCTGCACTGCAGGTGCGAGTCAGTCTCCTCATCGTACAAATCCATGTCCTGATGGATGAAGAACACCTGACAGATCTTGACAATCTCAATTGACACAAAAAGGGAGATAGGTATCAGCACCTGGGAGAAGACAAACACACAGATCATGTTGTTACTCCAGAGAATAGACTGTCAGTTTATTGAAAATACAGATCTGGAAAAAATTAACACACCACTCAAAATTTCCAGACTTTGAAGCCCTACTGAAAACCTCTGGACTGTGATCAAGAGGAAGATGGATGGGAATATGTGATCAAACAGAGCTGAGCTGCTGCATTTTTGCTCCAGGAGCAGCGTAAAACAGCCAAAAGTTAAAAATGGTGAGACACATGAACACCAAGAAATCAGGGTTACTCCAATAAATAGTGTGAACTCTTCATAACATAAAGCACAAATAGCAAACACTTAGAATTACTTTTTATGATAATAATTCAATTCGAAATAATTAATCTTATGAAAAAGGTAAATTGTTTCACTAATATTAGAGAATTTTTTTAAATTGAAATCACAGATAGATTTCAATAAAAAAAACAAAACTCTCCAATAGTACTACTTTATTGAATCACTGTGTTGTTGTATTACTGAGACCATCACCATTAACCTTTTGGTCTTTTTATTGGTGTTGTCTTCATTTTAGGACAAACGGCACTCATGACTCAATTTCAACATCAATCATAACAACTACATTTACATTTTACGATTTATTTATTACCCCAAAAACCCTTCAACCACTTCTTTCAAATCAATCTGTAATATTTAAAATCCATGGTATGATGTCCTTGTTGTGTATCTAGTCTACTCTCAGTGTTAATTTGTTCCTGTTTAAGGGGGTCTTGGCTACAATACCGCTACACAAGGAACTACAACTATAGTAAATGTATTTCAGTGTGGAATGTTATGTATAATTTTTTCCAGTGCTATAGTCAGACGTCCTACAGGTTGAAATAATAAAACAGTATATAGTAAGCTGGTGTAACAAGCAGGACATTTCCAAGCAACATTTATGGAGAGTGGTTCTGGAGAAATGAGTCATAGGTCTTGCGAAGAACGTTCAGCCTGTACACTACATCTGTGCCTGGATGCCAAAAGAATCATGTGTTTATATGAGAGTGTATCAGGCCTGGCAACACTGGTTGTTGAACTACTGAGTGTATTTGCACAAGGTATATCCAACCAATCATCACAACTGCACCATCAGACCCAGGACAGGGTGACATTTTATCTGACATTTTTGCATGAAAGCAGAAAGTGGTGATCAATACCTGTCAGCTGGCACTTTTTCAAATGTGGATTCTGTAATATAGAGATTACTCTGCAGCATGAAGCACAGAGATATGTCACTGTACAGTATCAATCCCATCCAGACTAAATGTATCTACAAAGATCTAGAGGTCACACACACACACACACACACACACACACACTGAGGGGCTGGTGATAATATTACGAAATTGTTAAGATTGTACACGGTGGGATTAAACATTTACAACAACACAGAGATGACAGATGTTTTATTTGTACACTTCTGTCAATGTGCTTTGGCTTCTTTATGCATCTCTGTTGTGTACCTGAAAGACGATGATCATAGTGAGGAAGAGATAAATAGCTGACATGATGGGTGATATGTCTGTCCCCTCTGGACTGAGAACGTCAAACACAGGCCTCTTATCTCCGTATTGAAACATCCACAGACCGTGACCTGCAACGGCAACAAGGTCAACTCTTACAAACACTCCACCATGGGGTATAAATAACAGTAGGGAAAACTACATCTGAAGTTTTATTTGTACAGTAAAAATGTAGAGAAATTCAGCTTTCAACTTCAGTCTTTTATTAGATTCAAGGCTTTCCCACTGTTTTGCACAACTCTACGTACCAACAGCAGCAAACAGGCACATGACCAGCAGGATGATGACACACCAGAACACATCTACATTCATCTGTCTCTCCAGTTTACTGCGCTTGTAACGCGGGCCGTTGTTGTTCAGCATGGCTTTGGTCTCGTGACCTGCGAAGACACAGGCAATTAGTACAAGTCGGTCAAGAGTCATACATGGAGCGTGTCAGCTGCTCGTTTTGGAGGTTAACCTGCATAAATAACTATTCCCACAGCCTCCTCTGTGTTGCGGATGGTGCAGCCTCTCAGCAGCAGATTTTCTTTGTAAAGTGCATCTCTTTTGCCACTCCGGTGAATTCTGTCAGGAGACAAGAAGTATGAAATGTACCGTCAGAAGAAATAGTACAAAATGTGAAGCACTATAGCCTATCAGACATTTGTAGCTACAACTGATATGACTAGTCTTTTCCGATAGAGGTCGACTGGAAGGCCGATATAATAATGACAGTTTGACTGTTCCATATGAAGGAGGGTGTTGAATGCTAGAATTGTATTTAATTTGTGTTCTTTATAGTATTGTTATTTCTGGCCGACTAATGATTTTAAAATCACAGAAATCTTAATTTAGCGTATGATCTTGTTTTCATGGAAATGGTCATTGTGCATCTTTAAACAACACATTAATAAAGGCTGCAACTTTCCTACTACACTGATAAATTAGGTTGACCAGAGTTCCTGTGTAATTATTGTATTTTACAGAAAACATAGGATCATGGCCTATTTGTACAATTAAAATGACTAGACTGGTAAATATATTTAAGTCAGTTTGTGGTAACTCATTGTAGTCTTTCAACACTAGCAGTGTTTGATTAATTCAATTAAAGCTACAGGAGTTTGCATTGTTTTGATGCCAGTGATGAAACACTCACGATGATTTACGATGTTGTTTAATTACTTTTAATTATGAAAACTCCTGGTGGCTACAGATGTTCCATGTGCAGTCTTTGCAGAATCAATGTTATAAAACACAACATCTGAGGTCATTTAAGTGATTAGGACAGTTCAGTTCATTATGAAAGTGTCACAGATATATGCAGATGGAAATATGTGGTTGTATGTTTACTTCATCCTTGGGCAGATTTGTTTTGAGTTTGTTTTTCTCACTATTGTCTAAATGCTACAAAATAATCTGCCAAAATTAATGCAAAAGTCTGGAGTTTTAAGTCAAGTAGATGAGAAAAACATGCGATTCACATTGTAGAGAAGATCTTTTATCAAGCTCATTGAGCCTACTTTAGCTTTAACCTGTGCCTCCAGCCATAAATCATTTTTAATATATAGTATCTAAATTTGGAGTTCATCCTGAGGATTAATACTTAACATGTATAAATTATAAATATTAGCTGTTTAGAATAGGATATGAAATAGAACAGAACTTCTATCTTGAACTTTTAAGAAATGTATCCAACCATTTATCAAGATTATAATCCATTTACTTTCTAATATTGGTAGAGACCCAAAAAATCTAATCCAGGCTCTATCAGGCAGTAGTGAAAATGATAAATATGTCTTTATACCAAGCTGTAAAATGCTGATACCATAGCAGCAACAGAGCATTGCTCTAAAGCAAAAACCCACAAACGACAACATCAGTTTATTCTGTTGAGCACCTCTATCGATCACGCTCCAAAGCATCATGGTCTTCCCTCACTTCGAGCCCTTATCTCAGCAGAAATGCCCTCAGATATAGAAGCACTGACTGTGCTGCTACTCCACGAACCCCCCCCCCCAGGCTTTTGGGGTCAATTGGGTCATTCCCTGCTTCATCACTGACCCTCAAATCTCAGTTCAGTCTAAAGCTGATGTCACTTAAGGAAGCTGAAACTAGGCTTAAGAAAAACCTCCTAAAGTCAAACTGAGACATATGTTGAGTTGTTTTAAATCAGAAGAAAATGGCCAGAGCTTTTATTGGCAGCTGAAATCCCACTGCTAAATCAAGTATTACAACTGTTAAGTTATGTCGCTTCACAACCTTTAGCTGGGAGCAGTCCTTAATCATCAGTACTGTAGCTTCTCTCAAAGTCGCACAACTGTCAGCATGTTTACTAACAGGAATGTTCATCCTTTGGCCTCTGACAGCAGGCGGGCTGACACGTCAACACCATTATAGATTAATAACAGTGTCCCTGAGCCGTGAGCGGCTATAGCGCATATACAGCTTGTCCTAGTTCATAGCTCACGCTGTTCGACAAATTGATAACGCTCTGAGACGGGAAGTGCTTTCTCTTACAGAGGGTAGTGAGATTAGACTTGGTGCCATTGGCTGTAATGTAATAAAACACTACTGAGACAAGCCCTGGCTGCTCACCTCACCTCCACTGCTCTGCCCTGTGCTCAAGTGTAGCCTGGCAACTGAATACCTGCAGCATCTGGTCTCCTTCTGAGCAAAGAATAACTGTCAGGATCATGTGAGTGCAGGTCAGCCCGGCCGCTTTCCTGCAAGCCCGGAGGACATTTCTCATTTCTGTTTTACGTAAACTTTAACAGTAATGAAATGAGTGTGGGGACCGACTTGGCATAAACGCAGGGTTCTGGAATCTATGGCTGTAGCTGAGGGCAAATGCAAATATGTTAAACATATTGTAATTAAAGGCAAACCGATTACACTGAATGTCATGTAGCATCTCGGCTTTTAAAGGGGTGGAGACATTTAACATTCCATTTTAGAAACAGAACAGTAAAAATGGGAAGCAGCAGATACCGTGAGCCTCATATTTAATCTCTTGTATAGAGTCAACTCCAAAGGTTCTGGATCCTACAGTGCAATGTGACTGTAAAATCAAATTAAATGACTATTTTTATTTCAATGTTTTCTAGCTGCATGAACTCAAGACTAAATGTGTTTCAAAAATACTCTTACAAGTACAGGCCACAGCTGACCAGAAAACACATTCACGATTCATATTAGACAGGAAGAAAACAGATTACATATTGAATTTTTTTTTGACAAGAAAAGTCTCAAAGAGGAACAATGTCGATTTTGCAATTTAAGTGTTTTTCAGGGAGCAAAACACAATCATGTAAAAGACACGAACGACAGTAATTAGACAATGATGCTATGTGTCGAATTATTTTCAGAGGATAGTAAACCTATACTCCTATACCTGCTAATAAAGGTTTTATCTGTTGTATTAAAAGATATAATAAAATGGTTGCTGAAATGTGAAAAGTGTACTCCTTTTTTTGAGATACCGTATATTGTGAAGCCCTACTTCATATTAAAGCATCTCTCTGTAGAACACCACAGTAACCTGTAACATAACCTTCAGCCACAGATTATGTTAAAGAAGTGGCCATAACCCCAAGACTTCACCCAGCAGTTGGCAGAATACACTTCTGATTGTCTGAATTTGCTTTTTGACCATTGTGGAAGTTTGGCTTTTTGGTGCTGGAACTACATTACACTGCAAAAATCAACATCTCACCAAGTGTAAGATTTAGATTTTAGCAGTGTAGGACCTGGGAAAGTGTGAGGAATTAACTTGCCAAGCTAATGCTAACTGCTAACAACGACGCAAGTATGACTTGTATCCATCCTCATGCTTCTTCTTTTTCAAGACACACAATGCAATGAAACACAAACAGTTATATGCCATGAGACAACACATCTGTCATTGGTCATTGACTTAAAATAGGAAATGAGTTGACTGTCGTGTTTGGCCCTGGTACTGTTTTCTGAGTGCAAAAAGCAGTCGAAGGTAATTCTGGTTATGACAGAGCAAATGCAACCTCAGATGTCCATGAGCAAATAGGGAAACGCTTGAAACCACAACCCATGAAGGCAAATTGTAATCTTGACTTGGAAAAACTGTTTAAGTCATAATTATAAGTTGGAAACTTCTGGCTTGTCAACAAACCACATATTCACATTATTTCCAGTTTGGTGCTGAAGATTACACAAAATGTAACTGCATTCATTTACAGTTAAATTCAAATTAAGTCTTTTAATATGACCGCTATACTCTAAATATCTTGTTAGACGTCTCTCACAGCCTCACACTGCATATAACTGAGTAGAAGAGATTAATACTCA